>CM026573.1:9331933-9647777 GCA_015143295.1 Tetracentron sinense
CGGCTCTGATTATTCTGTTAAAATGACTTTGTTTTAATCGTCAACTATCACGGAAAGATGGAAAACAGGAAAAGGACGCGTGCCATGCTCATGACAATTCGAAATTTGGAAAATAATCACCTCATTCGTCGGAGATGTAACTAGAGGCGTCATTTAACCCCTTTTGATTGTGGTTAAGATTCACTCACTCCTAGAGTGAACCTATCTACCATTTTTGGTTTTAAGAAAAAAAAATAGGCATAGGGTTAAAAAAAAATTTACCCCAAGTTCATGACAGTTGAAGGACTGTCTTTGTGAGAGCAAGAAGGAGTAATAATTCGATCCTCGCCAGTGAAACGAACTATTGCTCAATTTGGAAAAGATCTATCCTCCGATAGAAAATGTACTGTTCTAATGATTTTTCATAGAATGATTATCATATTTTCATGCAAATAAGAATGAATATATATTTTTCTTTACAAATGTAAAGAAGATGCCCCCATGGTCAAAACGTTGATTGAATATTTTGTAGGGTCAATCTATGGGTACTCCCAATTATACTCCCTAATCCTAACCGTTTATAACCAACCATTAAGGATCAAGATTTCAGTTGACTTATTTTGTCTTTTCTATTGCCACATCAGCTAGAATCCTAACCGTTTAATAATTGAGATAAATGGTTAGGAATAGGGAGTATATATGGGAGTACACTTTGGGAGTATCCCAAGACTAATTCTATTTTGTAATTCCAAAACTATCATTTACTCTTATCTAATCTTTTTTCTCATTCTTATATTATCTTATAGAAAATGAGCCCTTCAAATGTGGATGAAAATTTGTAAAATTCTCAAATTACCCTTATCATAATCATAAGACAAATACTTAATTGGATATTTACTTAATTCGCATACTACCTCTCATTCATCTATCTATTAGGTTTGAAATTCTATAGGGTTATAACTAGATTTCTTGGAATCCGGTTACGCCACTGACGTTGTCATGTGTCCCTTTTAACAGTCTTTCGTGGTTAAGATTCACTCACCCCTAAGGTTCATCCACTTTTTATTGGATTTTAGAAGAAAAAAAATATGAAACAAAAATTTAACTCTAAGAATTAATGAATTTAACTAGGGTTTAGAAAAAATTAACATTTTTTTCTAAAAACCAATGATAGGTAGGTGAACTCTAGATGTATATGAAACTTAACCATAGTTAAGGGGTGTCAAAAGAGACGCATGGCAACCCCAAGGGCGTAACGGGACTCCAACTGTGGTTAAGATTCACTGACCCCTTGGGTTTACCTACTTATTCTTCGTTTTTAGAAAAGAATATTAATTCGATCATTTTAAACATTGGTTAAAATTCACTAACTCATAAGGTTAAAAAAAAATCTCATTTTTTTATTCTAAAAACCAATGACAAGTGGGTGAACCCTAGGGTGGGTGACTCTTAATCGCAGTTAAGTAATGTTATAAGGGACACATGGTAACCTCAGTGGCGTTACCAGACTCTTCGCTCTCTTGGCAAAATGCTCCGAAAGAAAACATCTCGCCAAGGCCCCGCCCGGCCCCTTTCTTTGATATATCCAAAATATCTAAAGTATTTTGATTCTTAAAATGTCCCAACATCATATTTCAATAAGCAAAGTGTCACTTACAATTCTTTTTAATCCAAAATGTCCATTAAATTTCTATACCCAAAATATTCCTTTTTTTTTTTCTCGAAATGCCCTTACTAGGGTCCCTCTTCCCAGTCTCTCTCTCCTTCCTCTCTCTCACGTGCATTGCATGTGCCACCCACTAGTTAGAAATAATACAGATGTAAATCATTCAATGACATGGTATGGATGAAGTAGGGCAATCAATCCAGATTTTTAAGATCCTTATAGTGTGCTAGCAGCAAATTGTTGATCAGTTAGGTTTAAACGGTTATTGTTGTCAAGTTTCACTCATCACAACTACATCACTTAAAAGGGGATTATTTTCAATTCTGTTTAGGTCACATCATGTTAAGAGACTATTATCTCCAACTCTATTTAGGATGTATGTTGTTGGCTTTCGATCCCAAGATATCCTCACAAACAATCCTTCAAAGGGTACTTGGTATAAGAAAAGTGAGCAGTATAAATGAGATTTTTCCCTGATTATCCCTCAAGTTTAGGGTTGTTTTTCAAATATCCAAGTTTTAAAAACTCCTCTTACACCCCCCCCCCCCCCCCCCCCCACACACACACAAATGAAGGTATTCGTACATGCGAACTTTTTTGTATTTTGAACCATTTCATCCAAACCATTTGAAGAAAAGACATTTGTGTCCACTCCATTCCTTATCAACCATGGGCCCCCTTTGCTCCTTATAAACAATGGATCCCATTCGTTGATCAAGAAGATCCCCCCAACATTTCATTACATACCATTTCAACTGATATTTCTACAAAAGAGCTTCGTTCCGCTAAATTAGTAACCATTTTCATGAGAGAACACCACTAACAGAAGATGATTTTACACCTTAAATTCCATGTTATATGGTTTTACACATTTTTTTTTTTAATGGTTTGCAATGTACGGTCGATACTCAACAAGTTGAGTCAATACTGGTTATGTTCCAAGGTTGAAGTCGATATGTATCGATACATGTTGTATCGACCACGTGTATCGATAAGCATAGATAACTGGTGTATTGATATGTATCAATATGGGCATTGATATGTATTGACCTAGTGTATCAAGTAGGTGTATTGACCACTTGTATCAACCGGTATCGATCCTTGTGCAAAAACTTCATTAAAACTCAGAACTTTTATGAATTTTTCATCATTTTTCAAGAACACTCTTATTAAATTTATACTAAAACACTCATTAAAGGAGAAATGAGTGAGGAGCTTCATGAGATGGAAAGATGAGGGCAGTGAGGAGATTCTCCCATCTAATGCATGTACCTAAATCCCTCTTTTCTTCTTCCCCTTCTTTCATAACTTGAAGAAACTATTATTTAAAGTGTAGGTCGTAGTGGAAGGGAAGGGTATTTAAGACTTTTTGTAAGTGCTAAATTAATTATAAAAATTGCTCATAAGCCTTATGAGGGAATAGGTTTTAAAACTTACATATTTGAGAAACAATTTCAAACTTAAGGGGCAATCAGGGAAAAACCCCAATATAAGAGAAGAGAGGAAATATTCCAACAAACTTTTATTTAAATTTACTGTTTATTATATCGATTTATTCCATTGTGAAGAGAATGTGTCATTAACATGTAACACATCTAGAAGCACCGTTATTATTCAGTATATATGAGATGCATGTAGCCTAAACTCAGGGTTTCAGATTCTTGTTGCAACACTCAACACATCTAGGATTCTGGCCGACATAGCACAAGCAACACAAGCATTGACTCTCGCACGCTGCAATCACACAACCAAAACAACCTACCAATAACCATCTAGATTAACTTTAAAAATAACAAATAAGATGAAAGAGCATCACAAAAGTATTTCTAAGGTGTGAAACAGGTCATACTAAGAAAGTGCTTGTGGACCTTTACATTCATACATCTTGAACATGATAAGAGTATAATAAGAAATGAAAGATGAAATCAACTGCTAAAAACTTACCGGTGGCAAGAACATGATCAGACGGAAGACCTTTGAGATCAACAAGAAATGGAGGGCTGAGAGTTGCTTCTGCCTCCAAAGATGAAATGGCTAGAACCATGAGAACCAAAGTCAGAACTTTTAATGAGGCCATTTGAGTGAGGGCTTATCTAGCTTATGGAAATTTGAGTTGCTTGTGGGGTGTCTATTCTACTGGAAGCAACACACCTTCATTTGCTTCCATTTCTTTCAGTCTCGAATTTTTCTTTTAAAAAAAGAACTCTCCAAGAACAACATGTCTTCTAGTGTCATTGTTGCTTCTCTCCAAGGGAAGATGAAGGTTCTTCTGCTACATCTTCAACCCCAAAGCATGAGGAAAGAGATTGATACAAGGAAGCATACAAAGATTATATTTTGAACAAGGTTGATTTGAACAACGAGAGAGAAGATGAAGAAGTATGAGAATGAGATTTCTCTTCTATTGGAAGCATGGCATAACAACTCATGCGTTTGTGTAATAATGATTATTGTAGAAGATGTCTTAGATTAAAAAAAAACATAAGATCACGATAATCCTGATTATTTCAACAGTTATGATCATGGTTTAATGTAACTGTAAGCACCCAATTTTTACACCTTGACAAACCTAGTCAATCTCCCAGTGGAAACCCTAGGTATACCCTAAACCTGAGCTTAAACCCTAAGTATGCCTTCAAACCTTAGGACCTAAACCTTTGGGCTCAAAGCCTATTACCTTTGGTATACCAAAACCCTAATCCAAACCCTAGGTGAGCCCTAGCTCAACCCTAGGACTAACCCTAGACATGCCCTAGACCTAGCCATAGACCTAACCCTAGCCTAAACCCTAGCCAAACCTAGGTTTAAGTCCCTCGGGCTCAAGGCCCACTTGGCTAGTCCAAATCCTCAAAACCCAAGCCTAAGGCCTTTGGTGGGCCCAAACTTGGGCCCACAACCCTCTAGGATCCATGTGAGGGCCTGGCCCGAAATAGAAAAAACTTCAGGGTGTCGGTAATCGAATTACCAACACACCCATTGTTTGGGTGTGGCGGTAATTCGATTACCGCCACCACTGAAACTCGCATTTCTGCGTATCAGGCTCACCCTGCTCCACCTGCCTCTTCCACAGCTTGGTGCCCCAGGCCTGATGGGATGACCTAAATGCCCCTAGGCCTCCTCTCTCCTTCTATAAGAGCTCCACCACCCCCATGATAGCCAAAATTCCTCAAAACGATAGTGATGCTCTGCCTCATTGTAGCCGGACCCATTCCGTCCCTTCAAAGCCCCTTACACCACCTCAGGCAATCCCTTAGGTCCATAACAACCTCACCCCGAGTTCCCCACAGCAGCTCGGCCACCATCCACCACCGTAGCAGCTCACCAAGGGTAGGACCACCCCTCACCCCTCTCTCTTTCGGTTTTAACTGTAAGAGACCCCTGGTCCGGATCCAGGGGTCCCATTTTGCTTGTTGTTTCTTTGTATCCCAGTCCTAGCCAAGGACAGGGTCTCCCCTTGCCTTCTCCATAGGCATAGGAGTGACCCTAGAGGCCTAGCTCGGGTTAACACCTCCTACCGTGCATGGTATAGTCCCTTACGATCTGGGGGTCCCTTTGGCAATAAGGGAACCCTTGGTGACTCGTGGTGCAGTCCCCACAAAGGGGAAATCTCATTTCTGTAAAGTTTGCATAGTGTCGACTATAGCAGTGCCGACACTATTGACCTTCTCTGTAACCTACCACTTAACCCTAGTTAATCTGAACCCTGGTTAGTTCCAGGGCCAGGTTTAGGTACCTCAGATCCTTGACCAACTCCCTGTAAAATCTTAGCCCCTAACTCGTGGTCTAACCCTAGTTAACTGGACCTTAAACCCAGGTTAGCTTTCTGTCGGTAATCCTATTACCGACATTTCAGGGTTTTCTGAACAGTGACTTTGGGCCCCTGTGGGGCCTACATAGCTCATGCCCTAGGGCTCACTCCAGGCCCATTGGGTAACCCCATACCTCAGTTTTCACCATGCAAATAAAATTTTAGGCTCAGGGGCCAACCCTAACCCTAGTTAGCAACCTCCAAACCCTGGTTAGCAGATCTGTTCTTGCTGTCGATAATAGGACTATCGACAGCTGAGACAGTGTTTTTAGCTGACTTTGGGCCCTTGTGGGGCCCACATCCGAGGTGCTCTTGAGCTGAGACCAGCTGGAATCCCTGGACTTCAGGCTACCTGACCATGCTTCTATTTTCCTCAGGGGTGATCCCTAACCCCAGTTAAACCCCCACAAACTAGGGTTAAAAATGTACAGTAATGGAGGTAATCCGATTGCTCCATTCTGTAAATTTTTGATCTCGGGTTTTGTACAGGACCCAGACCTAGAAGGAGACCATTCTATGCCCTGCCATACCTTCTGGGCCCACTTTTGACTGACTTTGACCCTTAACCATGGTTAAAACGGTCTCCAGTTAACTTTTAACCATGGTTAAGTACCACTTAACCCCACAAAAATTTGAAAAAATCCCAAAAAATCCAAAAAAATATACAAGACCAAAAAATCAACTTCTTGAACTTTTTAACCATGATTAGCACTGTTAACCATAGTTAACTCCCTTTTTAACCCTGGTTAGCAACCCTAACCCTGGGTGTTAACACACCCCTTTGCCTCCAGGCTTCATCCTTGGCCTACCAGGCCTAAATCCTAGTCTATCGGACTATCCCTTGGCCTACCAGGCCCATACTTTGCACATTGACCAACCCCGGTTAAGCAAAACCCTAATCTACCTGATTAGGCTCATTAGCCACCTTTGGTGCACACACACACATCCCTTAGCCTTAACACGGGCTCAAGTGCTAGAATTACGCTCGGTCTGATCTCACCCCTAATGTGAGTACGTAGGCAACCCAACCCGGGTTCGACCCTAGTTTAGCTTTTACTTTCTTCCGGTTAGTATTAACTTAAACACTTAGGCATTTGTTTAACTTTGATCTTTTTTTGGCTTAACCTAGCAAGTAGGGAACCACTATAAGTGGAAGTGTCGGGGTGCCTAACCCCTTCCTCGAGCTTAACCGAACCTCTTACCCTGATCCCTGATCAGAGACCAAGGCCTTATCCAACATTTCCCGGGGACTTATCCCTTCTGAATGAATAAATGGTGACTCTAAATCCCGTGAGATTAATTTTTAGGGTTCCCTGAAACCCGTGCTCACAGTAACCATGATTCTAAGTTATGTCTAACTATTAATATTCCATATTGATTACGGTATATAGTAAAATGTGATCGTAAGTCTTACCTGTCTTTTTATATTCCAATATATTACATACGATCACAGTGTTTAAAAACCATAATTCATTGCTACAAATATGTTTATTCATCACAATTGCATTTCCTACAAGAACAATGACGGTGTTCACTGAAACCATGATAGAATTCCTTATAAATAGCAAGAGAGATCCCATAAAATTTTTAACGGGATTCCATCACGATTAAGTTAGAAATGGTGATAAGTATTTTGCATGGAAAAAATAAGATCACGGTTATTTTCTTACCGTAATTATAACTATTTTAATAAATCAAAGTTTAATATATAGATCACAGTTCTTAACATAACCGTGATTTAATATCTTTTTAATAACATGAGTTATCAACATAAACATAATCGTTTAGACTAATTTATCATATTTTGATTAAAACTTTCAATGTTGAATCATGATTTATAAACCAACGTGATTGATGGTCCACTCTATAAATACCTACAACCAAATGATATTTTAGAGATCTCAGGTCGACTAAAAAGAAGTCTAGTACTGTGTGTTTCTGTAATTCTGCTCTTGAATGTGAATAAGCCACACTCTGTAGTACCAGGTTGATCACCTTAAATACTTGCAGGAAATCCTGATATTATTTCCATAAGTTCTTAAGATGGTTCAACCTGGTACTGTAGTGTGTTGTGTAACATTCATGAAATAGAACACTTGATTCAAGAAAATGTTGGTCCTCTGTATTACTGTAATTCTGCTATTGAATGTGTCACTGCAATACTCTACAGTACCAGGATGACCACCTTAAATACTTTCAGAAAATCCTGAAGTTGTTTCCATAAGTTTTTCAGGTGGTTGTGCCTGATACTGCAATGTGTGCTGCAACATCTGAGAGCAAAATTACAACAACATATTTGACTAGTGTGCTTGAACAACGATCACGGTTATAGCTAACCGTGATTCTTATAAATAACAATCAGCGTTTATTAGAAATCGCGATTGTAAGAACTGTCGTTCCCTCTACTCATATATATACTTTTGATAATTATTTTTTAGTTACAATCACGATTTTATTAAAATAACCGTGAATTTATAAAAGAAATAATGACGATTTATTATTGATGGTGATTGTAAGTTGTATTTTCAACTACAAAAATTTAAACTTCAATTAGTTAATTATTTTAAAGTTATGATCACAGTGATAATAAAAACACTAATGATGTGGTAAAAAGGATCACACTGATTGTTAAAAACTGTGATCAAAACTTTACCTATTTTTATTGAAAAATTCACTTTATCTATCATTCATGTGCATATTTTGAACATAATTCTAACGCTCTCTATTTCTTCTTCTAGAACCATTGTACTATTCTCTCCCGCAAAAGTTCCATTCCGTTCAACCTCTAGCATCCGTTCCATTCAATCTCCGGCAATCGTCCCCTCCTTTCATCAGGTATGCTTTTTTTTTTATCTCTTATTTAATTTATTTTCACCCAAATGATTAAAAAAATGCTCAAAATATATTGAACGGAGGTTTCCAATGATAAATATTTTTCAGTGGGTCAAGTTTCCAATGAAAAATTTATGCTTTCAACATAAAGTAGACAATATTTTTTTATGCACTATAAAAATAATGGTTTTTAGCGGCGGTTTCCTAAAACCACATCGGAAACATATATATACACTACAAAAATGTAAGCCTTCAACGGCATTTAGCAAAAAACACCTCGCAAGGCAACCAACCACAACGTTTTATAAAGAAACGCCATAGTTGGTGGAATCTATCACGACGCTTTTGAAAAAAGTGTCGCGGAAGACATGGCGGGAAGCTGACTTCAACGATGCTTATTTGAAGTAGCCGCGGATAGAGGCTTGCGCCATGCCAACCACGGCATCACTTGAGGGCATGTCGCGACGCTTTTTAAAAGTGCCATGAAAGGCCCCGTATTTGGGGATTTAGGGCCCAAGCCTTTCCCTCTTCTCTTTCCCTCCACTTTTTCTCTTCTTCTCTTCCTCTCCTCCTCCTGCTCTCTACTCCTGCTCCCCTACTCCGTGCTTCAAGCTCCAACCACCATCTCTGGCTCCCCTGCTCCGCCTTCGGCTTGTGCTCCCTTGCTCCAGCCACCTACTCTAGCCACCTCCTGAGCTGCTCCGACTGGTGCTCCTCTGTGCTCTCCGGTAAGTTTCTTTCTTTCCTCTCTCTCTCTCTCTCTCTAGCTATTAAGCCCCGACCAACATTCAAATGCGTTTGTGTTTTATGGATTAGTTAATTTTGTTTTCGGATTTATGGATATGGAATCGAGTATTTTCGTGCATGGAGGTTTGGAATGGTGTTTGCTTGTTTGAGAAAGGATTATATTATGGTTTAATCTTTGATTTGTGTTTACTAATGTTATGTGGATTTGTTGGTTTTGTTCCCGGATTAATGGATCTTAAATCGAATTTTTTTGTGCATTAATGTCTCGATTGGATTTTTCTTCATGAAAAATCGCTTAGGGTAGGGTTTGATTGATGTAGAATGCAAGTTTGTGTACGGATTTGATGTTTGTTGAAGTTTATAGAAATGTCTCCGGAAATATTGGTTTTGTTTCGGATTCATGGATCTCAAATCGATTTTTTTCCAAATATGGAGCTTTCAAAATCTTTTGGGTTCAGGATTCTTCATGCAGAGATATTGATTTTTGCGTGAAGATTGGGTGTGAGATTGGGTGGGTAAAATATAAAGGTACCAACAAAACCCTCAAACGCTAGGGAGGGGTTTGATGCGTTGGACTATGGATTGGGTTTGATTGAACGCTTACCTAAGAGTGTGAGCTAGACGATGTTCTTCGATGAGTCTCGCTCAGCCCAGGCAGCTTTTTATAGCATGATAGAGACTCAATTTTCCAGCTTTGTTGCCGAGGCTCACAGTCACTTCCGACATCTCAGCACTTCGGTGACGGATCTGAGGTCGGATTTTTGAGCGACTTAGAGTGGAGTGCTCGTCTTATTTTGCTTATGATGATGGTGACTCGAGCGATGATGGAGATGATGCTGGCCAGGCTGTTGATGCCTAGATTCCAGATTTTGTTCGATATGGATGTTCCCTTTTGTGGATGTTATGTTTTTCTTTTAGGATGTATATTGGCATGGACCATGTTTTTCTATCTTTGGATCCTATTAGTACTTGTGGATGCTATGTTGTTCATGATGATTCTGTGATGTATTCTAGCCATGGACCACTTCTATCATTTTCCTACTTTCTAATCATATTATATTTGTCTTCATCTGTGGATATGTATTGTGGGAAATTTTATTTGAATACTTTGAATCATATGGATCTAGTTATATTTGTTTCACAGTTTTATGTGATCCATGTGATATCTTCTGGATAGTTGAAAATTATTTGTAGATGACTATTGATAGAATCATAGTCTTGTGGATGATTTATCTTGATGCTATCATTACTTGGACATATGGATTCATTATAGATAGTCTGTCTTGATATAGATGTACTCTAAAGCTCATATGCTGAAATTCTGTTATAATTTGAGTTTGATGGTTATTTCCCCTCGAATATTTATTAATGATGTTATGGTTTGGCATTTGTGCCAAAAAGGGGGAGAGAATGTAGAAGTACCTTCTAGTAACGATTTATGTACATTTGGCTATTAAACTCTGTATTTCTCATGCTTCACTTGGTTTTGTGTTTTAGCATGTGTAGGTGTTCAGATCAAGTTGACATAAAAGGCTGAAAATGTCAAGAGAGTTGTAGTTTGTCAAAATATATTTTTGAGTCATGTAATTGGTTAAGCTCTCCATATTTGAATGGTTTAGAGCAGTTTGTATCGGGTCATCTACTTCAGTTTGTATTTTGTCACGGAATTGCTAAATGGGGAGATTGTAAAGTCATATTTGTATTAGCGTAATTCCGATGTCAAAATGGTGTCAATGTAAATCTAGTGTCGTTATTCCTCTTCTTGTTCAAGATTGGTAAAAATGAAACTTCAAAGACTCAAGTGAAGTACATTCCGGTTAAAGCTTCACTCATACTCTTAGGATGGTAAGTGACCTAGATACCTAGTGGTTACCATATGTGAAATTGACCTAAAAAACTCTATCATGTACCCTAAGTGATTAGAAATTGACCCAAGTATGTTAATAGTCTTTTGGATGGCTGATTGGTGTTTAGAATGAGTTATGTGCAAAAAAATAATCAAAATCTGCACAAGTCGTTCGAACGGGCTGCTAACCGTTCAAATGGTACAAAATGGACAACCACCCATTCGAACAGCTCAATGGAATTCAAATTCCAGTGGCTACCTGGCGCTCCATTTTGTAGCCAATCTCAAACCAATTTTCAGGCCGTTTTAACGGACCTCATATATTGGGTTTCTAAAGTTGTCTGAACTCTGTTTTTAGCAATGCAATTGCTTTGCCTATTTAAGTAATGATCTCTTAGTTTGTTCTAAGATTGAAGTGAGAGAGTTTTGAGACTTCTTTGAGTAATCTAGGATTCTTCAATCCCCTCTTAATGGATAGTCATTGTTCTTCTCTCTCACTCTATAAATAATACAAGACTGAACTTTTATATCTTGTTATTGCTTTGGTTGATCTCCATGGTGATTGAGATCCCTCTAGAAGACTGTTAAAACAATTAAAATACTTTGTGTGCTCTGTGTGAACTCTTGGTTGGTGTGAACCAAAGTCGTCGAGGATGGAGATCGATCTTTGGAGATCATGATTGGAAATTTTGAGAGGCGTTGGCCAGTGAGGAATCAAAACTACTATTGTAGAGATCGGAGGAGGAGTTCATGGACTTCAAGACAAGGAATCTGTACCGAGGAACAATGTTTAGTATCTGATTAGGTAAGGTTCGAGTCTTGTACTTGATAACAATTCTCATTGTGGATTTTGTGTTGGACTAGGCCCGTGGTTTTTTCTGGAAGAGTTTTCCACGTAAAAAATCTTGTGTTTTGAATTGTCTATCTTCTACTATTTCTGCACTTGATTGCTTTGTTTTATCATCACTCTAATTAATAACTTTGTTAAAATTAAAATTGGTAGATATTGCCAAGAAGACCTATTCACCCCCCTTCTAGGTCAAATGAATCATTGAACGAGGATATTTCATTTATATTGTATAATGAGTATTGGTTATTCTTTTCGCTAAAGCGCAATTTTTTTATTATCTTCATCTCAGCATCTTTTGGCTTTAATGTTTGTTGTGGGTGAAGAAATATATACTTTCTTTTCTCATTATCCCCCAAGACTCCGTATATCATTTTGATATAAATAATAGTTCTATGTGTAAGTCATAATGTTATATTAATAATAGGAAAACAAACAAAATAACCTTAATTTGTCTCACCTTGTGTAGAAAAGAATCAAAGTTACATCGATGTCACAATATGTACACAATTATGCGACATCTTCCTTTGCAATATACAAGGTATCAAAATATTTTCCCAAAATTTTATCATCACATGTTTAAAATTGAGCTGCATCATCCTTGTAAATCTCAACAAACCAATTCTCAAATTCTTCCAAAGAATTGGTTGTTGATTGTATAGCTTCCACTTAAGATTGATGAAATCTATTAGCTCATGAATATCACTAACCGATAAAGAATTTTGCACTACTACAAATATGCTTATTAGTCATTGTTGCATTTTCAAGTACAACACTGTTTTCACAAAAATGTGAAAACATAAAGGGCTAAAATAGAGGGAAAAAAAACAATCAATGAAAATCTTTGTTTCATCTACCTGCAATAGATGCGCACTTCTTTTCTAAAAATCACCAAAATTTTGACCTTTATTTTTAGACATGATATGTCTTTATCTTTTTTTTATACAAGTAAACACGTTATCAAACGGTCTAAAACGTGAAAACGTCTACCTGCGGTAGTCGTATAGACAAGTAGACCCGGAATTTAGACATTCCAAACGGAACATAAGTCAATTTAGGGACGACACCTAGTTATGTTATACCCCTTTACGACTAATCTTTCCTTGACCTAAGCAAACTCTTTACCTCATCTTTGAGCTTTGAGAAAAAGAAAAGATGTGAAAGGACTACTATCCTTCACCCTTTATTTTATTTTCGATCTTGCTTTTTTTTACTTGTTTTCTAGTTAGTTTTCTTTTTTTTTCACCATTGGAATTTCCTTAGTTCTAGTCCATTTCTAGAAGCTTAGAGAAGGCCTACCCCCTTTCAAGAGTCATCGGGCCCTCTTTGCCTCATTCTGTAGAATTGGGCTGCCCATGAAAAGGAAAGAGGGTAGGTATTATCATTTCTCTCCCTCCATCATATATGTCCCCCCTCTTTTTATTTTCCATGCAAATTTGGGTATGGATAGGCACATGAGTGATGCAAAAACCCCTCTTCTCCACTATGCATGACTTAGGTTAGTTTTGACCCTAGTTTGCTTTTTATTACCCCAATGTTCCAAACATGAGCTTAAATTGCTAAAATAAACTGAAAATAATAAAAACAATCACAAAATTCCAAAATCCCAAAGTTACCATGCACGTGAACTACATTAGCTAATCCCATTTTATTGGGTATGTATACATCCCTAAGGGGTCTAGCCCACATTGGTTAGTTTCCTTCTCCAGTTTAGGCACGATTTGTTAATTAAATTAGCATGTGGTAATGGCACATCAAATTCATTTTATAGCTTCATTTATTTGTCTTAGACATGGAGAGTATGTTATCATCTTCGATCGAATGGGGTTTAGAGGTGCCTAAAAAGGATTACTTGTAGGATTTAGGAGAGTTTGCCATGTAACCACCTATCCAGATATTTTAGAAAAATCACAATAATTATGCGATGAAAATACCCTTCTTATTTGCTGTTATTTCAAAAATGTCTTGCACATGTGTGTATATATGTGTTACATTATCCTGAATTCCGTACAACGACCATTGCTATCAAGTTTTACTCGTGGAAATTACATCACTTAAAGGAGATTAATTTCAATCCTATTTAGGTCACATCATCCTAAGAGACTTTTATCTCCCATTCTATTTAGGATGTTGGTCTCCTATTTTAAAATATCCTCACAGACGGCCATCCTCCAAAAGTACTAGGTGTAAGAAAAGTGAGCAATAGAAATAGATAAAAAAAAAAGATGAGATATTCTTGAAATTTTTTATTTTAATTCATCATTTATTTCATAGATTTATTCCATTGTGAAGAAAATCTGTCATTAACACTTGATGATCATATAGATGCACAATTAGTTGGTATAAGTAAGATGTATGGTGCCTAAACTCAAAGTTTCAGTTCTTGTCGCAGCACTTGGCGCAACTGCGTCTTATGCCAACCTCGCAAAAGCAGCACACACAATGACCATCGCACTCTACAATCAACAAAAAAACAACCATATTTAAGCTTTAAAATAAACAAATACTACTGAGTTGCACGTTCGATGCATGTGAGACAGGGAAGGAGGAGAGAGACTGGAAAGAGGGGCCCTAGTAAAACCTACGTGATGCACGTGTGTTAGAGGGGGGACGTAGGGGAAAGAAAATGTGTAAGAAAGAAACGATGAGTTGTGCGGAAGTTGAAAACACATAGAGAGCACGAGAAAAACCTCTACCTAATATATTGAGAGGGGTGGTGATGATGATTGATATTTTTTTTAATGACAAAAACCATATGTAATAGTATCCTATTACTATTTAGTGAATAGATATTTATCAACATTAAAGTTATTTCAAATCTATTAACTTCAATCCCGTTAGATAGAACTGATTTCTTCAAATATCTGCTCTATTTTTTCTCTCTTATTCTCTGTGTGTTTTCAACAGCAACACAACTTACCTTTCTAATATATATTCTCTCTCACAGTCTCGCATCTAACACACGTGCATCAGTGGTCTCACTAGGATCTCTCTTTTCACTCTCTCTCTCCATTCTCCCTCTCTCACATGCATTGCACGTGCGGCCCATTAGTATGAGTAGATAGATGAGGGAATTAGAACTATCTAAGGGGATTGAAGTTAATAGTTTTGAAATGACTTTAACACCCTAAAATATCTATTCACTAAATAATAATAAGATACTATAATATTTGATTTTTTGTCATTGTAAAAAAAGTCAATCAATGCCACCTACCCCTCCTCTCATTATAAGATATAATATTTAATTTTTTTGTCATATTAAAAAAAGTCAATCAACGCCACCTGCCCTCCATCTCTCCTTATAATAGTATAGATAAACTTTAAAATAATAAAATGTACTCACCACATGTCCCTTTTTAACACCCACTAATTGTAGTTAAGATTCACTTGCCCCTAGGGTTCATCCATCTAACCCTGGTTTTAGAAACAAAAACTTAGGTTGATTAAGCTGAACCACAGTTAAGGAGGGCTTTACAATCCACCACGTGTCCCTTTTAACACCCACTAACTATGGTTCAGATTCAATCACCCTTAGGGTTCATCCAACTAATCTTGATTTTTAGAAAAAAAAAAATTAACCTAATAAGTTGATTGGGTTTAACCACAGATAAAGGGGCACGAATAGGACATATGACAGCCTATAGAGGCGTGCGGCTTCCAGAACGCGCGAGAAAGAATCAGGACACTTAAAATAAACAAATATAATAAAAGGTTAACAAGGAAATTTTTCTAAGCTATGAAACGTGCATACTAAAAATGTTGTTGTGGACCTCCACATAATACACCTTGCATTTGATAAGAAATGGAACATGAAATCAATAGCTAAAAAATTACCAACGACAAGAACATGATCGGACGGAAGGCCTTTGAGATCAACAAGAAACGGAAGGCGTACAGTTGCTTCGGCCTCCAAAGACGAAATGGCGAGCACCATGAAAATGCAAATCATAAATTTTGACAAGGCCATTGAGGCTAAAAACTCAATTTTAAAGCTTATCTAGTTGATGGATACTTGAGACTGCTTGTGGGATTGCGTTGCCCTCTCTCATTCTCATTATATATAGACTGTTGGAGACTATGAGTTGATTTATGTGCTATTTACCTTATCTTTTAGTAATAAAGAGTACAACTCAAATAGATTTTGTGTATCTCTCATTGTATGTAAGAGGATAATGAAGGGATTAGATGCTATATTTGTCAGTTATAATATATATACAAGGAAAGAATAATCCAGGGTAATCCAGGGTGAGATATTGCAAGAGATATAATGGGAGTCTATGAGTTCGTTGTTTTTGAATTCTGCATAGTTGGCTGCATTTGAAATTCTTACCTTATGTGTATCATGGTGTGCGTGCGCATATCCATAGTTTCAATATTCGATCAAATTTGGATTTTATTTGAATCCGTTCGATTATACCTAAGGATGTTCGATACCTAAGGATGTCAACGGATACATACATTATTCGATTTCGTTTAGTCGAATAATTAACCGAATAGGTATCTGACAGAGAGAATAATTGAAATAGTAATTTTATTATTCGTGTATAATCGGATACAAATACCAATATTGAGTTATCCAATTCGATATATATCCGATCGATTACATAATATATTATTATTATATATAAACTAGTGGGTGGCACGTGAGAGCGAGGGGAAGGAGTTAACCACAGTTAATAGGAGTTAAAAGGGACACGTGTTAACCCGTAAGTGTGATTGAACTCTCCCCGACTTCAATTTCGATTGGCTGTGATTCTATTCTTTAAATAGATAGATGAGCAAGGGGTAGTTTGGGAATTTCAAAAAATTTAGGCTACTCCTGCCTCTCTCATTATAATAGTAAAGATAATATAATATAAGTTTACAAGACTAAAATAACCTTATAAATAAATAATTTTTACATAATTTAAGTCGTTAAATTATTATTTTTAATATAAATAAAGATAAAATGAAAAATTTCTACGTTTTGAAAAAATTTATTAAAAAATAGCATTTTCTTTCTTTCTCTTAAATTCTTTACAAGTAATCAGATAATTCGGATATTATCCAAATTTGAATATTTAAATAGTTGTCGGGTACAAACGCCATATTTCACTATTCGTCGAATATTTATTCGACTTTGAATAGTCGAATATGTAATTAGATACAAATTCGAATTACCTTTATCCACTTCGAATCTGCTTTGTTGGCAACTTTAATTATAGCCACTGAAGTCGGGTGATATCTGAATTTGTTATTCAAAATATTCAAACTTTTACACATGTAAGGGTAGTTTTGTAAAGACATAATATATATATATATATATATATATTGTTGGTTAGATATTTAGTGAAGCAAATACACCACTATTCGTATCCACTCTGATTATTAAACGAATATCATTTTATTATATGAATTTGCTCCATCAAATATTTATTCAAAATATATCCAACTATTTGGGTATGGATTTCAATTGGATCCAAATAATATCTAGATCCACTTACAAACATATCTATACTCCCCCTCAAACTAAGCTGTGATGAAGTGATTAAGCCCAATTTGGTGCACAATGTTCAAAATATGTCCCAAGATAGAGGCTTTGTGAACAAGAGACTGCAATATGGTTTATTGAGCATGAGCGACTTTCTCATGAACGTAATGATAATCACCTGTTATATGCTTGGTATATGCGTGAAATATCGAATTGTCATTCATATAGAGAACACGAAGATTGTCTGAAATTAATGTTAGTGGATTGGAGAGAGAAGCATCGATATCACGTAGGATGAAAGATAACCATGTGACTTCAGCTACAGTTGACGCCATTGAACGGTATTCTGCCTCTGCACTGGAATGAGTTACAATGGATTGCTTCTTTGCCTTCTCGACACTCCAAGAGATGCAAGTATTGACAGGAAAGGTGTGCAAACCTATTGTTGATACCAACCCAATTGGCGTATGAAGAAGCATATCGACCCTGCGTCCAGAATTTGAACTCCATTGGTGCATGAGGGTACCACTCACATAATAGAGTATTCAATTTGCATCCTGAAAATGATTAATAGTAGGCTTCTCCATGAATTGGCACACATAGTTGTTAATTATTGTGAGATATTTTATCCTTCAACAATGCTCTTGTAGTGTGAAGAATCTAGATAATCCTTAGTAGTAATAACAAAGACTTCTTTTGAGGGAATGGATTACATATGGAATTACAGCATGTCATCTGAGCTCAATCAAGTAGATTTGTGGCATACTTACACGGAGATAAATGTAAGCCGCTAGGGAAACAAGTTACCTCAATTCCAAGAAAGTAATGAAATAAAGTCCAAATCTTTCTTGCAAAAGTCTTTCCTTGATGTGTGATGAACTAATTTAGAAAATCTTGATTATCCCCTATGACATTTTGTGGCCAGTAAAATCTCATATGCATTTGCACATACCAAATTATATATAACCCAATTAGGGCAGTGATGTTGCTGCATGTGCCTAAGACAAGTGTGGCAAAAATGCCAGCAGTTGTACCCAAATTGTTGCCAATGTTTTGGCAGCTAAAATTGTAAGGCCATCAAAGCCTTGTGTGAAATATTTACGATAACTTTGTAATTGTAACCAATGTACTTTGCCATTTAGAATATTAGATAGGCCCATGTTAGTTGACCAGAGAAGTCAAAATAAACATCTCACAAGTTTATCCTAGACAGTGGGTGTTACTACCCAATTAGTCCCACATTGGATAATCATGTCTAACTTAGTAACTACTTAAGGCTCCTCCCTCTCACCTTAAGTTAGGTTCTTTTGGTGAGATGTGTTGGGCTCATTCTTTTGTGGTCCAAGTGTGTTTCGATGGTGGGTACTTTAACTACATAATTAGTCCCACATTGGCTAGCCATGTCTAGCCTTTTGACTACTTAAAGCTCATCCCTCTCAGCTTAAGCCAAGTCCTTTCATGGGTCAATCTTGTTTTGTAATTAAAGGATCCAACAAAAAAGCAAACCCAGTTTCTATTGCAGTCCTCAATGGGAAATTGCAATCTCAAATGCTTGCAACCCTTTAAGCAGCTTCCTGTGATAATTCTGTGGTAAATGGCACTACAATACAATAGGAACCTTTAAGTCAAAAGCAAGAAATAACAGTGAGAAGAAATGGGCACAAGCTATAGTACCTATACATCTAATACTATCTGTGATGAGCCTACACTAATTTCTAAAAGAGTTGCTAAGTGTCGAGAAGAATAAATAGTAAGAACTGAATAGAATTAGTGAACATGAAGAAAGGTTGAACTATTAATTTCCTATAACAGCCCCTTATTTTACTACTAAGGCCAACATCTCAACTGTTATTTAGCTTCCACGGATCTTTGCTATGCGGATAACTCCCCAGACCCCAGCCCTCGTTATCTATATATATTTTATTCATAAGGTCTGCAACAAGACCCAAAAAATCTAGACCCCCTAACATGAGTGTTAGGCTTAGACAACACTCCCTATAGCCCCACCCTCACTATCCATATACATATTATTTATATAAATTTGATATTAGCAATTTCTTTTTCATACATTGTAGAAAATTTTTCTCTATGATCACCATTGCTTGTAGGAAATATTTCATGCATAAAAACAAAACAAAAGCTCATGAATAGAATTTAAAATAGCACATAGATAAATTGTACAATTAGAACTTTAAAAATATAACAAGCTTTGCTATCACATTGCTCTAAGTATGCAAAACAAAAGATCAACCGTTCTTTTTTTAAATATAAACGTGGATATCCTGAGCCTTAAAGACTCATACTAGTCCCACGTGTTGCATAGGGAATACCCCCACCCCATTTTACCGATATTGAGGGGAGCCCAGGAATCGATCTCAAGACCTCCGGGTTTACGGTTCGTCCTTTGGCCACTTGGCTACACCCCTGAGGGTTACAAAAGCTCAACCATTAAGAATATATATCTCTAACCTTACATGATTGGGCTTGTAGATACACTATTAAGTGTTGAATTCTTACACTTATTGCAAATCAAAATAATGAATTACATGTCAAACATCATATTTCAAATGAAAATGCCCCTTACTCTACAATCAAGCATGCCCAAATGGACTCTAAGAACTCCCAACTATACATGTGTAATTATATATTTGAAATTCATATGTATGAATATTGTATTCTTCATCTCAGATATCTTCAAAGCTATGATCCTTTATAATGGTAGTCTCTTTTTTTCCTTGACATGTCCAAAATTCTTCAAAGACTATACGGCCACATGAACATGTGGTGGTTTAAAAAACCATTCAATAAATACCTATGACAATTTTTTTTATTTGTCTTCTTTTTAAGCCAAGCCCAACCCTAGCCCAGAGGGGGCTTGGGCCTAGCCAATTTAGGCCTTAAGAAGACTTGGCCAGACCCATTGAAAACCCTTACAAGTGAGGGTTAGGCCTAGAGAGTCCTCAGCCAGACCCATTGAAAACCCTAGTTAGGGGGTGTCAATCTAGCCATCATGAGAGGGTACCCAACCTAGCCCAACCCAACCCTAAAAAGCCAATAAAATTGAGTAGTTTTTTGCATCCATAAATTTTACACGCCCAAATAGGAAAAGCAAAAAAATAACAAGGCCCACTGACACAAGGGGCGAGCTTAGCCAACACCCTTTAAGACCCAGCCCGGCCCTCTTTATCTATATATACTAAGAGTCATGTTAGCCTTATTCTCATGCATTACCTACTCTCAGCCAAAAACCAACACATATCCTTGCTCTAACAAGTGTTGGATACTTATGTGAGTTTTGATGGAGTTCCCAAAATGTGTACATTTCACACACATATTATATAGAAAATTAATTTTTCTGTCATCGAAACAATTAAAATTGCCAACAACATTTAAATCTTAAGCATTCTCTACGCAAGTTTAACAGAAAATTGGATAATTTAAATAAAGTGTGTCCTAAGCTTTATAGTAAAAGGCAGCTTTTTTTAATGAAGTGGGATTTACTAAAGAGAAATTTCTACCCAACAATCTCGGCATATATCTTCATTTTAATATAATTATAGGGCATTGTAAGCTCAAAACCCCTTATCATCTGTAGGGGTAATATTCCTACTCTCATAGTAATTGTACGTCAAAACAATTTCTTTTTCACTGCGGAACAACTATTTGGCATGTCGATCATCCTTGGATCAAGGTCAGTCATACACTATCCGAACACCGAACAACCTAAGGTCTCATGTCATAATGCTGCAACAACTCGCTACCAAGTCATATGATCTAAGTCACGCTTAGTTGGCCTAAGTGTCACTTTATGGTGTCGCGCCCGATGTTCCCAACACTAGTCCAACTCATAGGGTTCATGCGTCAACAAGGTTCTATCTTGTGCATTTTGAATGTTGCTAAGGTTCCCCAATTAAGTTGAACATCCAACATGACCCGATACTCTTGAGCACAACTATCGATCATTCTCACGGATCATGAAAAGTTTGGAGCATCACTATCCCATCCACCAAAATGGAGGACCTAGTACCCACTATGTGCTCCTTGGTCCATGACCGAGTATCTCATGGTAACTCCCATTCCTCCTAGTCGACCATAATGCATAACGCATACGCATGCTTAAGGCTGAACTATACAGGAACCTCTAACTCAAATGCTCTACGTAGTGCTAGAAAGTTTGACTCTTTTGCACTATCCTTCAATGCACCACTAACCATCCAAGGAGACCTTAAGATCCCCTTCAAGATCTTATAGCCCATCCCCCAATTCCTTTGAGTTTGCTCACTGAGTGACCTAACATTTTCCACAAGGGGAGGGAGATCATGACCCTTCCCCTCAATGTGGATGGTAAGCTACTTGTCCCATTCCAGAAGGGACTATCAACTATGTCCATACACTCATACTAGCCTTTTTTGGAACACAACATGGAATCTTCACAAATCATCTGCATCATTCAACTTGTATAGACTTTATCTTTAGATGAAAGTACTATTGACCTCGCCCTCGACATGCCATGTCGGCGCCACAACACTCACCTACCATGTGTCCGATAAAATGTGTAGTCTAACTTGCACCCTACCAATCATCATGGGCACCTTGTACAAACTCTAAACCATGGTACCTCTTATCCAAAATCTAGACACCTCTTTCTTTAAAAAAAAATCACTATATGGGGGGAGGGGGTTTGGCGGACCCCTACCTATTTATTAATAATGAAAACTAAGTGCGGGAAACATGAACCTTACCCTAACAAAAGATGAATCTCATCTTTTAACAATTCTAATAAATCCAACACCAACTTTATCATGCAAAATCAGAGGGTAAATACATAAAAGATCTTAATGAGGATCATTAAAAATAAATGAGGTATTAGAATCACATGTTATCTGCAACAAAATTAGCTTCCCAAAAACATGGAAAACAGCGCAAGAAAGGCGAGAGATAATCTTTTTTTATCTTTATATTCCAGTACCAACAAGACCATGAACGAGCTTTAACATTATTTCATGCATCCACAAAATACCTCGAATCCATTTCCACAATCAAATTATGATACTCAAGCCTCTCACAAAGTGCTAATCTATCATGGAGGTTTCTAAATTCTGCAATAATCATCAAGGCACCTTCATATATTCCTTCAAACTCCATTTACTAATCATGTACTAAGCACTACGGTATCTCAACACTAAAGCATTAACCTTGCACAATGTTACGCTAATGCTTGTATATCACCTATGTACACCATGGGCATTACTTGCCTATATCCGGGCCACCCCTGTCCATTATTATGGTCATGACACTACGGCATCACTATCACCGTGGCAATGGGATCGGATTTGGTTTGGCCTCACCAGACCAAAACCGTCTAACCCACTCTCAAAGCCCTTTAACTCTCCTTTCAATCTTAGTTAAGAAATTTTAACCACTATGGTTAAATTATTTTAATATTTTTTCTAAAAACCAAAGTTACATGGTTGAACCCTAAAGATTAATGAATCTTAATCATAGTTAAGAGAAGTTAAAAGAGATATGTGTTGACTTACTTAAGGGATGAGGGTCAGATGGTTTTTGTTAGATACGGCCCAACAAAATCCATTCCTGAAAAAAACCGTTCATTCCACCATCCAAATCTCAGTGTATTTTTATTTTTTTTTCACACATTTTGGGTTAGTAGGGTTAGTATCTGTTTCAAGTGGAATTAACAAATACGCTCACATCTCTCCCTCGGGTTGATCCCAGGACCTTCCTCTTAGTGAGGGGGTACTCGCGTTGAAGTTGTTGGAATGTGTGTGTTTGCAGTTGATATGCATGCCCCTCACTAACTACACATACTAATACACCCTACCTCTTGCATCAGTGGTGGGGAGGTCTCAGGATCCAATCCCTTGAAGGTGACGAGTCCGCAAGAGCTCCAACTCCCAACCTAACCACTAACTATTATTCAACCCAAAAAAAAAAAATTGTAATCCAAAACTTTGGATTAAAAGTATGAGGGTTTAAACTTTTTATAAAATAGTTAGTGTACCCGTGATTCCCATTTTATAATAGAATGGCCGGCCCTCATTGATCCACACCCCAATTTTAAATACTCACCTATTGTGGTTAAAATTCACTCATCCCTAAGATTAAGCAATCAAACCATAGTTTTTCGATAAAAAATAAAAGAAAACCAAAATTTTAGTTTTAATTGAATTTAATTAAATTTAACCAGAGTTATAAAGGGTGTCAAAGGGACACGAGGACACTTGATAAGATATGAAATGGACCCATGGGTCCCAAGCACTGCTCAAACTTTTTAACCATAAGGATACGTGTTGAGTTATGCAAAAAGGCAGAGAAGACGTTGCGAAATCCAATTAGCTAGAGACGATGCTAAAAATCTAATCGAAATTGACATCAACCCACCTGCTGCAACCTCAACCTCAAACTCCCCCTCTATGATTTCCCTTCTGTGGGACCCATTTTTACCGGGAGAAAATTTTGGAAAGGGTGCAAATCCTCTCCAGAACCTTACCCATGGTTAAGAGGTGTCAAAGGAGACACGTGGCGACCTCTAGGGGTTATAACCGGATGTGCCACATCCGGTTATAACTGGAGACGATTTGCCACCTTTGGAAACTGTTTCGTCCGTCTATTGTTGCTGTCATTTTCCCTCCCAACTCCGAGCTCCCATTGCTTCCCTTTTGGCCCCTCTTCAATCTCCATCTTTTTGCTCTGCTGTCTCAATCGAGTTTGCTTGATTTTCAATTTCCTCAACTGGGTTTCCTTCAATCTCCAATTTCCTGTACTGAACTTGCTTAAATCTCCATTTGATCAACTGGGTTTTCTTCAATCTCCATTTGATCAACTGGGGTTTTCTTCACTCACCATTTCATCAACTGGGGTTTGATCGTTGAGACCACCATGGAGAATTCTGTTCTTCTTCATAATGGAAGCCATAATCATTTTAGATTTGCTTTTTCCGCGTCTAGGGTGAGAAATTCCCATGATTATGGTGTTAATTCATCAAAATCCATGTTTCTTTTCCCCAAAGCTCTCAATGGACAAGCTTTTGCCGGGTTGTCTTCCAGTTCTGAGAAAATGATAAACTGGTGTAGCAGAGGGCAGCCATGGAGGAGTAAGTGTCTGAAAGCCACCGGCAAGGACTCTGTAGAGGGAGAGGATGGCGATGAATCGGAGGATGCGCTTCAGGCCACAATCGAAAAGAGCAATAAGGTTCTAGCTATGCAAAGTGACCTATTTCAACAGGTATTTCCATATTCTCTTTCTTTTGATCCAATCCCTAATCTTATTCTGGGTGTTACTCTTGTATTTCTTATATGTTAATTTGAAGTTTAGCAGCTTTGGGTCTTTGTTTGATGGTTATGCGACTAGAATTATGCATATAAGTTAATGTCTTCTAGCATTTCTCCTCATGAATCTTTGATCTCTAGCTACCTGTTGGAACTCGCACAATGCAACTATGCAAGGAGCCCATGAGAGTGGGACATGAATATATTGTTGAATCCCCTTTCCACAAAGAGAAAATAAAATAAATCTACCATTCTGATTCCAATGGAGAGAGGAATACTAGAGAACTAAAAATGGATGGCTACTATGGATTGTAACTCTAATAGTAGGATCACAACAGGTTCACTTGATCAGAAATTCTACATACAAGTAGGGCCATCAATGGGCCAGGCCGGGGTTTGTCTAGGCCCAGCCCTCACTTTTAAGGGTTTGGTCCAAGCCCTCGCAGATCCTAAACTGGCTAGGCCCAAATCCTACTCTCAGGGCCAAGGCTGGGGTTGGGCTTGAAAATAAGATAAATAAATAATATTTTATCATGATATTTATCGAATTTGTTTTTCTGAACCACCACTAGCTGCTGTCCTTTCTTACTACATGTTCGTATGGCCCTCTGTTCTCTGAAGAAGTTTGGATATGTTATGAAAAAAGAAAGAGGGGCTTTCTGTAAGGGATATGTTCGTATGACCTTGAAAATGTTTGAGATAGAGAATACTCATATTCATGTATATGAACTTCAAATCTATAACTGTACATGTATTGTTGGGGTCTTTTGGAGTCCATTGGGTCATGTTTAACTGCAAATTCAGGAGCGTTCTCATCCAAAATATGATGCTGGACATGCAATTCATTATTTTGCTTACAGTAGGCGTAAGAATTCAACATCTAACAGGTTATCTACAAGCCTAACCATGTGAGTTTAGAGGAATATATTCTTAACAGTTGAGCTTTTGGTATGCATATTAGGAGCAATGTGGTAGCAGAGTATGTTGTACCATCTCTCATTGCTCTTATTGCAGAATTTATCTGTGTGTTATTTTCAATTTTATTCGTGTGCTTGAAAAAACCACATCAGCGGGTTTGTGGAGAAATTCGTCACCTTATTTTGGAATGGTGTTCAGTTAACAAGGGGTGTTGCACAAGCCTGACCCTTATGTCAGTGAGCCTAGATTTTTTGGGCTCACCTAGGCTTGCGGGCTTTATGGATGAGAAAAACCCGTCAATTTTGCGGGCTTTTGAGGGCACATAAGGGCCGGATTGACAGGTCTACATACAAGCAACAATGGAACTCCATGAGATTGGTAATTAGTGTTGAAGGTTGAGAGGTGATCTAGAAAGCTTCTCCTCTCTATAGATCATCCAAGGTCGAGAATTGACTTTGCTAAGAATCTTAGTTGGCAATGCCTTGGAAGAAGTGTCCATCTTTCAATTATCAAATGATGCTTAAAATAATACATTGCTGTGTATGACATCTCTGATGAAACGTTAATAATATTCAAATATGAAATGCTGTATCATAGTCAACGTCAGTGACTCAGTCTCATAAGGTTTGAGCAGGAATGGAAGGTGGTATTTCTTACAAGAATGAAGCATCAATTGGTAAGATGAAAACTAAACCTTGAACAATTTAATTTATGTAAACATGGAATTTTAACAGTAGCTTGAAATCAAAAAGGACTTAAAACTGTAAATAATACAATTTTATTGATGCTGAAAGTGGATATCATAGAGTCATGCTAGTGGTTGTTTGTGGCATGAGTGTGAGTTCTCAAAGTGGTTGCAAGGGAGGAGCAAGAATTCGATGCGGGAGTGGCACTTGTTAATTCGTCTACCTTGGTATCAATAAACTTGCTCTGATGAATTCTTTACTCATGAACTTCGCAGGATTCTATGAGGCTTTCACTGAATTTTATATAGCATTTGTTGCGTGGACTCTCTTCTAAAGGGATGATGTGTTCATGTCAGAAACGTGTCAGACTCCGACAAGTATCAGATTCTTGTTGGACATATCTGGATTTTCTTTCTTCTATTAGTTAATTAGACAACATAAATTATCACGCACTATAGATAGGTGTTCTAGTTTATCCTTAATCAGTAGGTGGTGAATACAATACTATTACATTTATCTATGCCCTTGTTTATAAGTATGACATACGTCATAAGATGACCCAATTGACAATGACTAATGAATTGAAATATCTCTCAAGTCCTCGAATCCTATCTTTTGGCTATCACTATAATCCGAAACCTCACATCTGTGTCGAATTGTGACACTCATGTCTGTGCAGCTTAGATTAATTAGTAGCTATGTCACAACTCAACTGCACTTAATCAAACAGATTGGGTAATGGAGTTATATTGAACTCCTGAAAGATTTCCTGTCTATAGATGTTCATTCTTCCTTTTGCTCCCACACCACTCCTGGCTTCTAACTATGAAGCAATGACTTAGAATATTACCCATACATGGAATATAACTTGCATATATGAATTGGAAGTCATTGTACACTGAAAACTAAAGTACACATGCTACTGTAAGAAACAAATTAACTTTCTGGTGATTAAGTACATTGTAGTTTCTCATTCTCCATGAAGAATTTTGATGATTGCTTGAGATTTATCTCTAACTTTTTATTCGATTCATCTTTAAAATAGAGCCTATGAATTGTTGTAGTACAGTCCCCTAATATTTATTATGTTTTATATTATATTCTTTCATGTTAATGCATCTTTATTTCATCACCCACTTCATGCATTATGAAGTATTGGCTGTTTATCATTGTCGGTTTGGTCCAATTAGTTAATCTGGTTCTTGTGTAACTGTGTCTTCAAGCACTATAGTTTCCAGTTCTTACTGTAATCTCATTGCTAGCAAGTGTTTCCAATTGAATGCTTTGCTTTAACTTTCTCATTTCTTTCCAGATTGAAGAAAGGAAGAAGCTAGTTTCATCTATAAAAAATAGTATTATTGGTGCGGAAAACGAGTTAGTTTCTTATAATGAGAAGGATAACTCTTTTCCAAATATGGATCTTGCTTCAGCTGGTGGAGACCATGCTGATGGAGACTATACCAGTGGAAATGCCCATTCAAATGAAGATGAGATATCAGAAAACCCGCCTATTGTTGTTAGTGGAGGTTTTGATGAAGGAGAAAAGGAACCTGGAATATATTTACCAATTGAAAAAATTCGCTCATCCGTGGATTCCCCCAACAAGTCCAAAGAAGCAAGTTTGGGGGAAATTCGCTCTGACATATTGCCATCCTTTCTTTCGAAACCCTCTGAAAGTTTCGGTCTAAAAGATGAAAAGCTTGAGGAGTTGACAGAAGCAAGTCTACATGGAAATAATGAAGAAATTGTTCCCAATAAAGAAGATGTAAAATCTCCGCCTTTGGCTGGGGCTAATGTCATGAGCATCATATTGGTAGCTGCAGAATGTGCTCCTTGGTCTAAAACAGGTATGATACCATGAACCCATTAATGGATCTCCAATATGGGAAGGCACTCCATTTTCAGGGAAGAGTTGTCCTTCTTGGATACACATGCTGGATTCTTTTATTAGTAAAATCTTATTTTAAATTTTTTGTTCTCATATACTATTTTTACTATTTACATTTTTTTTTAATGTACATCTGTTCTTTTATGTAACTCTTTTCTATTGTATGTTTATGGAAACTGATTTTCTTATAATGTGGAATCCAAGAGAGCCAATGCTTGGCAGTAAAACTTCCATCACATGCCAGCTGTTTGTCTCACATACTGGGGGTTTCGACCCTATCGTTCGGTGGATCAACCTAGAATATCTACTTGACCTAGAATTCACCCAACACTGTGATCCTATTTGACCTACTTCATTCTTTTGGATAGTGATAAATCTGTGGTGAATTGTCCTGGATAAAAAAGGATGTGTATCAGGTTCTTAGGTTCATCCAATCAAGTCAATTTTTGGCCCAGGGGGGATCTCCTGCTTCTGATCCATGGAATGGTGGGATCCACCCTCTATCCCGCAGTTAGTTGGGTTATTAGGGATCAGCATCTTGGTCACCTCATATCTATGAGTAACTCCACAAGCATCTTGACAAAATTACATAACTCTTTGTAAATTCCAGATTTTGTATGGATAAGAAATCGTCCTAACCATAGTTACCAAGTTCTCCAATTCTTTCAAAAAATGCCGAATAATACCCGACTTTTTCGTCAAACGATTAATTCACAAAGTATTCACAAGTTTTGAAAAATGGAAACTTTTTCAAAAAGTCGCTATTTAAACACGAGTTCACGTTTTTTTTGAAAAAGTCCCAAATAATTATCTAATATATGAAATATATTTGTTTATAACTTTCATAATTAGTAATCCTATTGTATATTTTTTTTCATTTTGTACCCAACATTTCCTTGATATATTTCCGAATTTTCTGAATTTTAGCGATTTTTTTCCAAACTTTTTCCTAGACGAATTATTCCCGAACTCCAACTTAATAACTATGGTCCTAACCGCCTACCTGAACCAATCCATGGGCGGTGCTACATGTGCCACGAGATTCGATAAGGAGATGAAAATGAATGGTGGGAGAGATGGGGAAGAGAGTCGGCCATGGAAGGAGACAGAACAACACACAGGTCCATTGGTTGCCTGTTTGATCGTCTCTTTGGATCCCTTAGTCCCTTTTTATATATAGGACTATGGTCCCATTTATAAAGTTTCTTGGGTGCATTAAATCTCGAATATCTTGTAACGGCTAGAGCCAAATTGATAATTGTAAACGGTTACTGATCATGATCAAGTAACGGTTCAATTGCATAACCAATTAAGATATCGGATATTTCGCTTTGTCATCTCAGGTGTCGTACGACGACATTTGCTCTTTACATGCTTTAAGCGGGTTGACGAAGGCGGTACCCTTCTTGCATGTCCTGTAACGACCCGGAATTTTAATATAATAAAATTATGTGTTTATGGGTCCTTAATGGAGGTTAATTAGTTAATTATTTGTTAAATTAATAAGAAGGGGATTTTGCTCAGGGTTGAAGTGCACCGAGGAAATCTCAGTATCATTTGGCGAAAATCGCACACAATGTGCTGGTCGACTGCCGGGACACACCCCTATCGTATCGGTTCCGTCAAGTATCATTTCCCGGGACTGCAGGGCCATTATGTGTGATAAAATTGAGAAAAATGGAAAAATTACATATTTCCAGAAATTAAGTAGGACCCAATATCTGTTGGAGATCCTAATAGAAATCCGTGCGGTTGGCACTAATGCGTGTCGGTTGGCCGTGGGGACTAATGTCTGTCGTCTCGTCAGTTAGTTATCTCAAACGAAGAAGCGACAGCGTGTTTTGTGTCCGAAATCAGAAAATTAGTGGGTTTTGCAATTTTCTTCCGGACTAAAGTGCAGCTGTCAAAACTCAGTATTTTTCCCCGAAATTTTTACAGTAGGTGTCGGACTGCCCCAAGTTCGGTCACCTAAAGTTTCGTCAAAATCGGACTCTATGTAGTAAGGTTTCGGATACCGTAAATACAAAAACAATTCAAAAACTGGTCAAACAGTCAACCGGTCAAACGAGTTGACCGGTCAACTCCACACCTTAGTGGTCATGTGGTTTTGCACATGAACCCAGCTCATTTCTTATATAAGGAGGGTTAAAACCCTCATTACCTCAAAAATTCTGCAGAGAGTATTCTGCCACAGCACTTTAGAGAGAGAAAGGAAGAGAGAGAAAGGAAGAGAGAGAAAGAGGAGAGAGAAAGGAAGAGAGAGAAAGGGAAAGGGAGGTCCCCTTGAGGTTTTTCGACGTCCCCGACGCGTTGGCGGCATCTGATTTTCTCTCCGGCGTCTCGTTTTGCGTGTAGAGAGAGAAAGAGAAAAAGGTAGAGAGAGAAAGTTGAGAGAGAAAGTTGCATGCGCTCTACCTTGGGGTTGATCATCCTTCCGAGCGCGTTGGCGGTGTCCGTTTCGACTCTAGTTGCCTCGAAACGCGTGAAACAAGTAAAACCCCTCTCTTTTCTTCACTTTTTCCGCTTATTTTGCTATATTATTTCATGTGATGTATATGTATGTCTTTTAACATAAATGAAAAAGGGGTGGAGACCCCTATGTGATGTTGTGATTTTATGTGGTCCCTCAGGGAACCCAGATAGGGTCCCGGGTAAATTGTATCGCCACCCTAGGGTGACGAAAAGTTGTTTTGCATGTCTTGTAAGGCTATGGAGACATCCATTAGTCTGGAAACGCTCCCTAACGGGACGGTGTGTTACCTGAGTTGGTTCACGGGCGCGAGGCCCAAGTATTTCAGTTAATCAAGCGAGGCTTGGGTTAACTGGGGTTAACCTGTGGTTAGAAAATCTAACCAGGGTTCAGTATCGTCCGTGGTGCCTCTTGGACTAGGTCAGGAGAGACGGTGCCCAGTAAGGCCCGGGGTTCCTCCGTGACTGATAGGCGGGAGATATCGGTCTGTTTGTCTAAGTCGTCCGTGGTGCCTCTTTGACTAGGTCAGGAGTGGCGGTGTCCTGCATGACCCGTGGTTCCTCCGTGACTGGTAGTCAGGAGATGTCGGAGTCCTAGGGAGTTTAAAGTGGCTAAACATCAGATAGTGTATAGTCCGGGGTTCCTCTCTGGGTGGGTTAGAAGATTTCGGCACCGTGTCTATCGTGGTCCCTTCTTGGTGGAACGTCAGGAGATGTCAGCATTGGTATAGATGTCGGGGTTCCTCCGTAGACTAGCCAGAAGATGACGGTAGGCAGGTTGGTCGGGGTTCCTTCATAACTGATACCCAGGACGATGGCGGCGAATACACGGTAGATGTGGCCAGTCAATTGAATGGAAAAATGTTCTTATTGGGTGAATGCCCATGTTGTGTGTGTAAGCTTCGGATACGAAGTGGTCTGAGTTTGTATACTCAGAGTTGGTGTATTTGTTTGAGTTGGTGGACTCATAGTTCGGTATGGAATCATCGGATTCCAGGTGAGTTGGGTTGGTATACCCAAGGTTTTGTCATGTTCGGGTGAAAGCCGGAACAGCGTGTGTGAGTCTAAATGACTCAATGTATTATGGTTATGATTTAGAGACTTTAAGCTAAACATTTGTGGGCTGTGGCCAATTAATAGAGTCTTAGGACTCGAAATGAAACATGATTGATGATCGAAACGATAATTTGGTAATATAATACATTCATAACTGAACCTCATAATTAGAAAGTAATGTGAGGTCGGGAACCTCTGTTAGGGTGACGTAACCCTAAGTGACCTTGGGTCACAATTTATTATATACTGTTCTATTTTACTGTAACATGCAAATTGAACTGCTTATTATATCATTATTGATGCGTGTTATTATGTGGAAAATAGTTTAGAAGGATTGTGGTTTTATTGGGCTTCATAGCTCACTGACTTTTTGTGTCAGCAGATCTTGGAGCTGCTGACCAGTAAGTGAAAAATCTATCTGGATATTTTGGAAGCTTGAACAAGTTGTACCTGGCGTGATAGAGACGCCTACTTTTGTAAAACAAACTTGATGTAAATAATACAGGTATATGGTTTGTATGATGATTATTGTGATGACAGGTGTTATTTGCTTTTTGGAAGCATTTGATAAATGTTTAAATTTCCCGTATTTTCGCGGGTAAAGTCTTCCGCTTGCATGATTTGACGAACAGACACGCGTCTTGGAACTTGATTCCCTAGGCGCGGGTTCGGGGCGTCACATGTCCTGTTTTGGGGTGTGCAGTCATCCACCTTGGTCAACAATTCTCTAACTTGCCAACCAAACCACAAGTCTTGTCTATTCCCCCAAGATATCTAGCCCTAGGGTGCAATGACCCACAAATGCAGTATGGTTAAGAGCACAATGGTTTGCAAAGGTGTCATCACGAGTGCGCAAAATACTAATCAACAGGTAAAGGCATAGTAGAAAACTAGGGTTTTATACCTAGGGTTTGTAGAAGAGAGGAGAAAGAATAAGAGAAGAATAGGGTGATGGAATAATGACCTCATCTCCTTTAAATCTCAAATCTCATTTTATATCACTAATAAAATGAAATGACGTCACGTAAGTGCTCTTATATAAATAAAAGACAATAGACAATAGCTAACCATAAAGTAATTTGACAGTAAAAAGGTAATGAGCTTATTTAGATGGCCCATTAGAACACTCCCCTCAAGCGGGGCATAGATATCCAGCATATCAAGCTTTCCAATAAGTCCATGATGACGTACTTAAGCAACTGTCATTGTAAGAATGTGCTAATTGATATTTAGTTCCAACAAAGACAAGATAAATTGTCTTCAATGTTACTTTCTATCATATTGAATTTTTTTCAACCTCAATATGCTTGGTCCTGTTATATTGCACTGGATTATGTGTAATGCTAATAGCGGCTCTATTAGCACAATAGAGCGTCATCTCAGATAGGTTAGGAAATTACAATTTTGTCATCAAGATATTAATTTACAATAACTCACAAGCTCCATTACCCTTGGCTAGGTTAGGAAAATACAATTTTGTCATCAAGATATTGATTTACAATAACTCACAAGCTCCATGACCATTGGCTCTATACTCAGCTTCGGCACTAGATCGAGCAACCACTGATTGTTTCCTGCTCTTCCAAGTAACCAGATTTGTACCAACCATGGTGCAATATCCTGATGTAGATCAACGATTTGTAACTGACCCATCCCAATCTGCATATGTATATGACTTTACCCGTAAGTGTCATTTCCTTCTAAAGAATAACCCTATATCAGGTGAAGAATATTAAATATCTTGTCTAAAGAATAACCCTCTACCAGTACAAGGTGAGGATTTTAAGTATCTCAATATTCTTTTCGCATCTCAAGGTGGACCGTCCTAAGCTTGTGCATGAATTGGATGATTACACTCACGACATAAGCAATATTGGGACGAGTCAAGGATAAATATATCACTCGACCAACAAGTCTCTGGAACACTCCAATGTCATCGAACAACTCTCCCCCCTCATGGTCAAGCTTAACATTATCTTCCATCAGCATTGCTACTGGTTTTGAACCGAATTTTCTAGTTTCTTCCAACAAATCAATGATAGATTTCCTTAAGATATGATGTCATTGTTTGAGTAGGCAACTTCAATTCCAAGGAAATACTTGAGTAGTCCCATATCTTTTATTTTAAACTCTTTAACCAATAGGTCCTTGAGCTCTTGTATCTCCCCTGGGTTATCTCCCATTACAACAATATCATCTACATACTTGAGTAGTGCAGTATCTGTACTTTCCAAATGCTTCACAAACAGTGTATGATCTGGAGTGACACTGTATATACTCAAACTTCTTAATGACTCTACTAAACCTTTTCAAACCAGGCTCTAGGTGACTGTATAAGAATTAATAGTATAGATAGCTTTCTTCACACGACACACTTTACCCTTCTGATCCTGAACATCACCAAAGTGGGCAATGACTCCCTGAAGGCACCATGTCCAAGGTAGCGATGGTGTTGAAAGTGATATATTCAAAAGATAGAGAGACCAAAGTAGGCATTATATCAGGATGCAAGATCTGTAGAGACGTAATATGGCTGAGGCACAAGGGCCTTATGAGATTTTTATGTTGAGGGCGCACATGCCCATTGAGACGGCACATCCATGGTGCAAAAGGTCAACTTAGTGGCGCCATGGCCATGTTGCAAAGGGTTACCTTGATGGTGGCATGGCATTAACAGCGACGTGCCTAGTATGTTGGCCGCAAGGCCCATTGAGGACTCCCTTCTTGAGACAATTTTGTTGGTATTAGGGGTGCATGGACCTACTTAGATGGTGCATCAAAAGGCACCATAGCCCGTCAAGGGTGCCATAATATGTTGCGCATGTGGCCATGTCAGTTGTTTGGCCATGTAGAATCCATCTAGGATAAGTCAAAAAGCCACCATCAACACTCTTGTATTGCCTAATACTCGTTCTAGTATTATATATCGTCTTGCATGTTCTTGTGTTTCCTAACCCACTATACCACAATATTTGTTAACCTATACTAACAAGTGAGAAAAGTAATTTTATATGTGATCTAGAGACTGATTTTATGATTTTTCTTAGGTGGGCTTGGAGATGTTGCTGGGGCTTTACCGAAGGCTTTGGCTCGGCGTGGACATAGGGTTATGGTAATTTTATTTTGATTTTCGTGTGATGAACTGAAGATGGTGGTCAATCAGTAAGTTAAAGACTTTTTTTTCAAATTATTTGGTTCAACTAAAAATTGGTCGAATCGGACTTCTTGCATGTGCAAATTTGGACTGAACTAGGTAATGTAGGAAAAAATAGTGGTTCCTTTGCTTTTGATTTCGAAGCAAGGGATTTTTGAGAAACTTCAAGATTTCACTCACAATCGAATAGACTAGGCAAGTTAGGCTTATCCAATATTATAAGTAATTCGAAATAAATATTTGGGTTGTCTCAATTGACAAATTAGGTTTAGTTTATTGCGGTATTGGGTTGTCTCAATTGAAAAATTAGGTTTAGTTTATTGCGGAACACCAAACCAATCAATCAAAAATAATACCCAAATCAAATCCCCAAATAATATTCTCTTGCAAGAAACTAATTCTTCCCCAAAAAACTTCACACTAATTTTTAGGGTTTAGATAAACTTCAAAATTTAACCAACGAATTTCTTCTTCTAAATTCCCAAAATTTTGTAAATCAAATATGCTGATTTAATATTTAAGATATTTCCACTCAATATCTTAAATCAAGTAAATCAAAATTTCCAATCCAAATTTACCAAAGTATAGGGTTTCTTTAAAATTTAGAGATAATCCATCTAAGCATCGATCTCCGATACAAAATTATTGACCAATCAATAATCAATTCTTAATGACCAACATATAACACCTAGAGATCTAGGGTTTCAATTAATCCAAAACCCTCAAATATAGGATTCGGCTTCTAGGGTTTCAAAATAAAGAGAAAAAAATTAAATTCTTATTTCACCACTTTGAAATAACTAAAAATTCAAGAGCAAGTTGAATTATCTGAAAATAAATATAGAGATTTAAGTAATTAAATACCTCAATTGATGAAGGAAGAGTGTACAATGGGTCCACATTCTTATATTCATCTCATGATCTCCTTGGAAAGTTGAAGGTTCAAACACCTCAAATTCTAATTCAGCATTAGAAAGCTTGAATACAAAAATTCTGCAGAGAATTCTCAATTTTCATCCAACTAATTTGTTTAGAAAAATGTTTATGGGTTTTGTGAAAAGAGAGGAATTCGAGGGTATTTGTTGACTCCTTCACTTTGGCCTCCATCCTACACGAGCAGATCAAACATCTGATTTTAGTTTTGTGCTCTATTGGGAATGAGATGGAGGATTTGGGTGATATTCATTTGTGGCACAGAGTAAGCCAGTTTCTGTGTTGTTGCGTTCGAAGTCCTTCAATAGGTCCAAAGGTTTTTTGCTTGCTTGTAGTGTTTACCTTCTGGTGAACTCCCTTTATATTCTTCTTTTGCTAATTGATTAATATATCTTTGATTACCGATCAAAAAAAAGAGGGGAAAAGGGATGGCCTTTTATCTTAACCTGACTTCTAAGTTACTATTAAAGAGACTATAACATTCTAATAAAAGACCATAGACTCTAATTATGGTCTAATAACATTCTAAATGATATATACTGACCAAAAATTAAAAATAAATACACTATGTATGGAATTAAAAAAATTCTCCTATATTTACGAAACTGCCACTAGCCTGAGAGATTTATGATATACAAACCCCTAGCCATTTTTACCCATTTAAGCTGCCATGCCTTTGGGGCTTTCATCCTTTTCTATGTGGTTGGTTGGGTTGGGTACAGTCATGGTTCTCAAAGAGTCGTATTGATTCAGGTCATATTATTGAATGGTAAAGACCTACCAAGAAATCTGATCTATTTCTCTTCTTGGCTAAGTTTTGCTCCTGCATTACTAGGTGTTTTGACATTCTTAACCAATGTTTAGTTTATCTTTTCCCTTTGTATGAACTAATGAAAGTAGCATCTAACACTTTACTTTCCATTTTGTCAACATGTTGAGACTCTAGAGACTTGAGGATATTCAGATGATTAAATTCTTATGATAAAACAATCTAGTACTTATCACAAACTAGGACCACTAAGAACTCATGAGTTCCTTGCTGTAATTGAAATTCACAAGCTGTATTTTACTTTTTAGGTTGTGGCACCACGGTATGGTAACTATATTGAAGCCCAAGAAACAGGAGTGCGCAGGAAATATAAGGTGGAAAGACAGGTATGCAGCAGCATAGTTTGGCTTCCTTTTGGAAAGCATTTTTTGAAAAACATCAATTTCATCACAATTGTGTCTATTGTGCAGGATGTGGAGGTAACTTATTTTCACGCCTACATCGATGGTGTGGATTTTGTTTTTATGGATAGCCCCATGTTTCGTCAGTTTCAGAGTAATATATATGGAGGAAACCGAATGGTAAGAAATTTTTGCTGAATGTGTAGTTTGAAATTAAAATAATTAGTCATAAAGATGGATGATCGTAGTATGAATCTTAATGTAGTAACAGTTCATAAACATCATTCATACATGTGGCATGCATGCAGAGGGGAAAATCCATCATTTTGATGGGTCCCATTACGAAATCTCTTAATTCAAGTATCTCTTCATCTAATGGCCCTAAGAATCTGATCTGTAGTTTTTTTTTCCTGACTGTTTGCCATATGTTTTCTTGGCCATCCAAAAGAATGTTATAGATTGGATGACTATGATCAACTGTTGGTCTGATAGTTACAATAGATCTTTTAGGTTGAGCCCAAAAAATAGTGGGCATTGTCCTCCACTCCTCTAGTCCTTTGCGTGTGCAACTTGTCTTGGTATGCTTTCATAGGCAATAATTACCATCTTGAGAACTCAAATTTCTTCTCTTTTCTTTTCTTTCCTTAACATGAAAATTTGTTGAGTTCCCTCAGTTATTATTTGTAAGCTTTCTCAGTTTCATGTGTCTTGGACAGGATATTTTAAAACGCATGGTTTTGTTCTGCAAGGCAGCTGTTGAGGTACAATTTCTGACCAGGTCATAGAAAGCAAAATTCAAAAAGTTATATATGGGATACTAGTTGTCAGACACATTAACCCTCGCAGACCTGGACAAACACGCACACACACAGGGGTGGAGCCACATGGGGACTGGGGGCCTACAGCCCTACTCAACTTTTGAGGGAAAAAAAGCTAAATTAATCTTATATTATTTAATTTAAGAGGGCATAGGCGGACACAAACAGACGAGATGACCCAAGAACTTGGCCCTAAAATAAATTAGGGGCTACATCCCCGAACCTCCACACCCCATTGTTAGCGCCCCCCCAAAAAAAAAAATCCTGGCTCTGCCCATGCACACACATATAGAAATTTGAAGGTACCAGCCGGTAGACCAGAAGGGCAGTTTACTAATAGTGCTGTACATGTGGCACACTCATTGGGTCCCATCAGGGAGCTATGCCCAAATTCCTTTATATTGAGTTCTTTTCAATCTCCTGAAGAATATATGGGAAAGGTCCTGAAAGAAGGTATATTTGAGGGAAGTTACAATTATCTAATTTAGTTGAGTTCTGCAATAGTGATCTCCTATCTGGGATCCGTCAAGTGGTACTTCCCGTGTGTGCACCATATATACTCCTGCTGTGCTGGTAGACCACTTTCACGGTCCTCATGACATCCCATCCTCTACATTAAAGATTATATATGTAGGTGTAGTATATAATATACTAACCAAGTACAAGTAATATAAATGAAGTAATGTATTCCATAGTAGAGGCAATTGGCGCATGTCATATTCACAACGCTATCAGCTTTCCTATTCATTGAGGAGTTCTACTTAAATTTTGGTGAGTTTGAGATAAAAGTTTGTAGAATCTTGGGGAAGGTTATATACCGGACTTCATCAGTTTTACACTAATCTTTTCAGCATCTAAGAGAAGATAGTTGTTTTCAGGTTCCTTGGTATGTCCCATGCGGTGGGGCATGTTATGGAGATGGAAATTTGGTTTTCATAGCGAACGATTGGCATACTGCAATGTTACCTGTGTATCTTAAGGCGTACTATCGTGACAATGGCTTAATGAAATATACCCGGTCCATTCTTGTGATCCACAACATAGCACACCAGGTACTCTCTAACTTTTTAGTATATTGTTTTATATAGTTTACAGCAAGTCGGTACTGAGAAGTTGGTGCCAATTGTCTTCTAAATTGATCAACCCAATTGTTTTTGTTCAGAACATTATTTTTATGTTTACTTTGCTAAAGCACACATCCAAATGAAAAACACCAACTTTCAGGGTTAATTCTGTTTTTGAACATTGGTTTGCACAACCTCAGGAGGTAATTATTATACTATATAATTAATTAAAAAAAGATGCTCATATTTGTATTATCAGCATGCTACAATTCTACTTTGTCTAATGAGTGAAAATAGAATCTTTTATCAAACTTCCACAAGTTTACATTGAGTAAACATGAATTTTAACCAAACTCATAGTTGTGTTCTATCTAATATTGCCTCCTCTAGTGGATCTTTGGATATGTGGGTGCATAAATTGGAGGCTACTAGGTTTCAAACTGAAAAGTTGACTTTAACCGTATAGGGGTCGGAGTCAAAGTTGAATAGAAAGTAGCTGTGTAGGGATCTAGGTTTTTGCATATAAAAAGCATTTCATTCTTTAATTTTGTTGAACATTTGACTATTTGATTACTAAGACAAAATTTCAAAGTGATTACATCTAGGTTTTCGAGTATTTAGTAGTGGTTTTGACTTACTGATAATATATTTTTGGGGATTTAGAAAGAACTCTGTTAGCCCTGGCCCGGCCGAGTGTTGATCAATATTGTGCCAACTCCTCGAGTCAAGGAGACAACTTTTCAGTAGTTAATAATACCAGATACCTCAACCAAGTAATGTTGTTGAGCGTGATTTTACTTGGACCCAAAGTCCTATATATAAAGGATAATGCTAGGCCCACTTTCCTTCTCATCCACTTCCCCTTTTTTGAACAAAAAGACTAAAAAAAAGGTGGTGAGCCCCAAAAAAAACTGCCACATTTTTATGTCGTCTTGTACTCTTGTTCAAAAAAGGGGAAAGTGGACAGAGCATTGCCCATATATAAATGGAAGCTGTTTTCCTGATAGATATTAATCCATTTTTTTCTCATCCAGGGTCGTGGTCCAGTGGATGATTTCATTTATATGGATCTGCCTCAACACTACATAGACATTTTCAAATTATACGACCCAGTTGGCGGCGAGCACCTCAATATCTTTGCAGCTGGTCTGAAAACGGCTGATCGTGTAGTTACTGTAAGCCACGGTTATGCCTGGGAGCTGAAAACTTTGGAAGGTGGTTGGGGTCTGCATGGGATTATAAACGAGAATGATTGGAAACTTAAGGGCATTGTGAACGGGATTGATACAAAAGAGTGGAGTCCACAGTTTGATGTTCACCTGACTTCTGATGGTTACACTAATTACTCCTTGGAGACCCTTCTGAGTGGCAAGCCCCAATGCAAGGCGGCTCTACAGAAGGAGCTTGGTCTTCCCATTCGCAAGAATGTCCCACTGATTGGTTTCATTGGGAGGCTGGATGGTCAGAAAGGTGTGGATCTCATTGCCGAGGCCATTCCTTGGATGGTTGGCCAGGATGTGCAGCTGGTCATGTTAGGCACTGGGAGACCTGACCTGGAACAGTTACTTGGGCAATTCGACAGCCAACACCCAGACAAAGTCAGGGGATTGGTCTGTTTTTCAGTGAAGATGGCTCATCGGATAACTGCAGGTGCAGACATCCTACTCATGCCATCGAGATTTGAGCCTTGTGGACTAAACCAGCTCTACGCGATGAGCTATGGAACTGTCCCTGTTGTCCATGCTGTTGGTGGACTTAGAGATACAGTGCAGCCGTTTGATCCATTTAATGAGTCAGGGCTCGGGTGGACATTTGAGATGGCTGACGCCAATAAGCTGATTCATGCATTGTGGAACTGCTTACTCACTTATAGGGAGTACAAGAGCAGTTGGGAGGGAATCCAGAGGCGTGGGATGAAGCAAGATCTCAGTTGGGACAATGCCGCTCAGAATTATGAGGAAGTTCTTGTTGCTGCTAAGTATCAGTGGTGAGTCTTTAGTAACAGAATAGGTGTTGTTTCTACTATTTTGAAACCTGTTTTTCTAATAGGATGATGCATTTGAGTGCCATATATACGTTGAGAGCCTCAAATGCCCAAGTTATTCTGTCTAGGAAGGAAACTGCCAATTCTGGTCTCCTGGTATATATTGTTCGGTTATTTCTTTCTTTTGTTCACTTTTTTACTTGTTTTTAGATTACGCCAAGGGGAAATCATCTCCGTTGGGACAATTTTGCTACTTATCTTCATGTAGCTCACTCATTCCTAACTGAATTAACCCAAGTGGGCTTTTTTTCCCTGTCCTGGTTGTGGCTGGAAATGGGTTGTAGAATGATGGGAGTCAGATGGCTGACCATTTTAGTCTCCTTGATTCTTGAAGATGACTGACCATTTCAGTCTCCTTGTTCTTGATGCTTGAATCTGTATACTTTTAATTCCTTGCTGTTTTGATACTCTTAAAACTCTGAATGCTGGAGAGCGCCATTTTGTGTATAAAGTTGTCTTGGTACTGTATCAGACTTGTTGCAGTTTAATGGATGATTAATTGTTCAAATTGAATAGGCCTTTCTATATATATATATATATATATAGATAAGATTATCCCCACTGCCTCGGCTGGTTGTCTATGTGTGTTTTTGCATTTGGTGCTCTAATTAGAACCATAATCATGGTTAAGTCTAGATCGATTTCCTCAAGACTCGCACTAGGGTTTAGCACCACATGTGCCATAACCAATGGTTCGTCGCTTGAACGACCTATAAATGGCAGGCTACTTTGTTGCAGATCGAATTACAGGGTTGTTTGACCCATAATGCTTTGGTTTTAGCCTTTCAAAATGTTATTTCCTACTTCAAAAACATGGCAGGATACAAACCATAAGACATTGATCAAGCATCATTTTATTTTATTTTAAGAAGGGATAATATAAGCCCAGTGCTTGGTTAAGATTTCGGTGGCTCGCCGCATCTTTTCTGGCAGGGCACTTCGCAAGAAGCCTTTATATCCATGCAATGACACTGGGGAGGAATGGACTTGGTGCAAGCGCAAGCTTTGCAGGACTGATGACAATAAGACTTCACATCCGTGCACCGGCACTGTGGCGGGTTCGAGTAGGCACAAACGCATGTGTTGCAACAGAGCTCATTACCATCAAGAACTGCAAACCAAATTCAACTTTTTTTCTTATAAATCAAAATCACAAGAATAATCTAGTCCCCATTTCTCTAAGTAACCCTTTTTTTTTTTTTTGACAACGAAGAGGTATCCTAACCATTGGCCGGACTATTCCTCTCCGGCCCCATCCTAGACACCCACACCAGGAGGGAGCAGATAGAAGCTACTGGGAGTCGAATCCGAGACCGGCATTGTAAGTAAGCTTATAAAGCCCATATTTAGTTGTCAAATTTGCAGATAGGAAATCAAAAAACCCTCTAGAGCTAGAAGGTATCAAGTCAAGTTGATTCAAAGCAACATAATACCAAGTACAAGAATCTGAAAATACCATACCTGTAATTGGTTTGTCAGCAGTGGTATTAGGCATAGCTTTACACCCAAAGGAGGAAAGGACCAAGGCCACAATCAACATCAAGATATATGAGGTCTTCATCTTCTTCCTCTTCAAGGGAGATCCAAAGCTTTAGCTGTCCTTAAATGATGGTTCTACACCTAAACTTGTAAACACAGAGTAACGGGTGGAAAGGTGGAGGATGGTGGTTCGTTATTATTTGCTCTTTAAAGAATCTGACATTGGAGAAGCACCACATTAAAAGGGAACATTATAGTGTCTACTTCATTGTCTTTATATTCTTAATTTAAACTTTAAAAAAAAATAAAAATTGATGGATCCTTATCCCATCTTGAATGGCCTGACTGTCTACTTCATTGTCATTTCCCATTCCTGCCCCTGCCCCTGCCCCTGCCCCTGCCCCTGCCCCGTTTATGAACCTTCCAAACCCGCCCCAATAGGGCAGGGTGGGTTACCCGAATAGCTCGGCCCATTTTCATCCCTATGTATACCCCACACCCAGCCATTTTCTTTCCTCTCTTAACCCATTCCTTTCCCCTTCCCACTCTGCAGACCTCACGGATCTCAGCTGGCCTTAAAAACATCTTGACAAAGGAGATGGGATTTTTGAATGTGATGACACAAATTGTCATTTGTAATGCTATAACTTGGATCAATCTGGAACAATAACAGTACTTGAAACATAGACCAGTATAGTAACCATCAGACAATACCAACAATGACTAAGATGTATGTTTTGTGCAACCTCATTTAACAATCACTTCAATAATCAAAATATATCGTTACAACGTTAGAAAGGGAAAAGGGAAATTAACAAATCAAATCACTGCTTTTTTAATTGTAACAAAAGAAATAAAAGAACTCTCAACAAAATGTAGAACCTCAAGCAAGATAGATATTTCAAATGCATTAAATTCACCAGGATACTTTTGCCTTCTTATTGGGGTAGGAGCAATCATGTATAGGACACTCTTCTTTTCTGGTTAAACTGCAAGTAAGGACCTGTCGAGAGGATTCTAGCAAAGCCCTTTGACAGATTGCCTTCCACTACACATGGCAAGCTGTTTGAAGAACCCAACTGGCCATTATTTTTAACTATTTCCATGAAGTCACCTGTAGCGTTCCCAAGAGGAGTGTGCTCCCAAGTCGCAGGCTCTTCTTTTCTGGTTAAATTGCAAGCAAGGACCTGTTGAGAGGAGTCCAGCAAAGCCCTTTGACAGACTGCCTTCCACTGCACATGGCAAGCTGTTTGAAGAACCCAACTGGCCATTAGTTTTAACTATTTCCATGAAGCCACCTGTAGCGTTCCCAAGAGGATTGTGCTCCCAATTCTCTGGTCTATCATAAGTCTGCCAACTCATAGAATTCAGAACAGTGTTTGAGTTTACAGAGTCTGAGAAGAAGGTGTTTGATGACTCCATTTCAAGTGTGTCAACATCCATAAGTGACTTCCTCTTCGAACCAGAAAAAATTCTCAAACCTACAAACTGAATAACATGAGCTGGCTAGTACCTTGGCTTTAATTTTCACGTAAATAGGTGAAATATTATCAAATTGTAAAGAATCAAACAAAAAGTGGTATGTTAAACAATTGACATACCAGGGAGAGAGTCATTAGATATGCATGGTTGAGCTTCTAGATCAGCGCAGTTACAACCAAAATTGAGGGTGCAACAACTGTTGGATCGAGTAATTCTGCAAGACGAAAACAAGATGTGTTGTGTCTCCAAAATGTCAATGTCAAACAAACAAAAAACAAAATGGGTAATGTGGTGGGAAGTTTTCCAAAGCCAATCAACTAAATTTGAGCATCTACCAGGTCAATTCAAGTACACGTCAAAAAGTTAGGGATGTTGCTTGTACGACAATAGAGTAACATGATGTTAGAAATCTTGTTTTAGATTAAGTCTGATAGGTCAGACAAAATTTAATACCCAAACATGACTTCAAAGTGGAACGCCTATCATCTCCTGAATTACCTCTAGTTCCAGCCAAACAGAGATCTACTAGGGACCACCCATTGAAGTTTGGCCCTTCGACATTTTAGTTTAAGCACATATGTGCAATAATATTAATATATGAATTACCAAAAGGCAAATAGTTAGTTTAATTTTCTGTAAAAAAAAATAGTTTGTTTTGTCGCCTTAAGGGCTCATGACTGTACTGTGCTTCTTCCCTTCACCTTCTACAATTTCCTGTTGACACTCCCTCGGTTGGGATGTAGGCAGAAAGGAGGCACACAATGGTCAGAAATCTCCCACCTTCGATAATCTCTGCTGGTCCAAAATACTCTTCGTTTTTCTCCCTGTTAAACTTTAAGACTCATAGGTCAGCCATCAGTAATCACGGTGTACTTTGCAAAAAACATTCCTTGATAAATGAAATTTCCTTTTTTCTTCCCGTGTATGTAAAGGGTGTATGATACGTAGAAAACCTAATGAGCCTTCTCGCCAGTTTATGCTGGGTTCTCCTTCCAGTATGTCATTCTGTCTCAGTACTCTGTTATGTATTCATGATGCACGTAGTTTAAAATGTTGCTACTCGTGGTAAGCCACTCTCTTGAATTTACCTCAGAAATCTTTACTATTATAATGCGAGAGGCAGGCGTAGCCTGATTTTTCCAAAATTCCTAAACTACCCTCATATAACATAACACTTTGATTTAATGTTTTATTTTTATTCCCAAACTACCCCTTGCTCATCTATCTATTTAAAGAATAGAATCACATCCAATCGTGATTGTACTCAGGGAGAGTTCAATTCAATCGTACCCACGGGTTAACACATGTCCCTTGTAACTCCTATTAACTGTGGTTAACTCCTTCCCCTCGCTCTCACGTGCAACGCACGTGCCACCCGCTAGTAAATATATATGTGATATCAGGCAGAATACATTACTGAGCTAATTATATCTCTTCATTCTAAGAACGTTTTGAATTTGATCTTGCATTTAAATTTTCAACTCCAGAATGGAAACAGTTTTTATCAAAATATTAGTGTAGTATTGGATAACTGCAAGCTCCGTGACCAACATTTGAAACTCAGCAATGAAGTGGTTGCTCCATAATGTTAGATACATTCTTAGGAGTCATGAAGGAGATGAATTAAAATTAATAGTTAGAAATTAACCAGCTTCCTCATTTCTCCTACAAAATTGACAGATACTAGACACAAAATCTGCAATATTTCATCAAGGCTTTCAAAGATATGATTAAAAAATTGCACACATAAATTTGATATTATGTTGATATCGGTTCCTGAGTTTGCAGACACATTCAAGGATATCACAGGCAGGATGATAAATCAATTGCAGTAGATAGAAGAATTGACCAAACTTTTTTTCCAGACTGAATTCAGGAGATGGAAAGCTCTTGATGTAAAAGAATTCTGGTCCAAGTTGACATCGCCAGGTTATAACACAGATTTAAACAGCAATAATGCTCCCAGCATAATTATATATAAAATTAATAATAAGGCCATATGATGCAGGATGCTGATATGTCAATAAAAGCTTCTGACTGAACGAATTTCATATATTATTCAAGTAAAAGGGAACTTCTCATGCAAAGTCATTCAATATCCAATGTAGGAAAGAAGTCAAACCTGTACATATGCTCAACAAAATCGTCTATAAGAACAGGCCAAGCACCTGCAAAAGGAATCCAAACAATTGAAGCGTCATTTTCAGAACTAGTGAAGGCAGCAATTTTGTGCTAATTTTTCCCAATTTTTTTGGAGGGAATGAGATAAATTCAACCAAAGTCCCAATTCCAAGCCATTCATGATCCCCCAAAAAAAATGAAAAGAAAAAAAAACATATAATTTCAGAATGTTGTTAAGCATTAACTCCCAAAATTTCAACAAAACTACTTATGAAATAAAAAGTATCACCACCACCTGGTGGCTGGTGATAGGGGATGCAAGGAGCCAAGGACAAATAAGTTCCTGAACAAAGCTCTCCGATTTTTAAAAAGAATCCGAATAATACGCGACTTTTTCGTCAAACGATTAATTCCTGAAATATTCACGACTTTTTGAAAAAAACATGACTTTTTAAAAAAGTCACGAATTTTACGAATTAAACACAAATTATTCAAGACTTTTTGAAAAAAGCATGACTTTTTTAAAAAGTCACGAAATTTACGAATCAAACACAAATTATTCACAACTTTTTGAAAAAGTCCAAATAGATATCTAATATATAAATTTTATTTTTTTTTAAATTTAGTAATTAGTAATCTAATTTACTATTTTTTTCATATCATAGCAGATACTTTACCAATTTATTTTCAAATTTTCCAAAAAAATTTCCTAGACAGAATTTTCGAACTCCGACTTCGTGACTATGGCTGTTAGCCCTGGTATCATGTTACTTTCTCTTAATAATTATTAAATTATTTCCCAATGTTTATACGACTTTGCCAAATTTTTCCTGAACTAGACCCCTACTGAATTATTTCGGAACCCCTAATTTGTTACTATGATTGTAAAGACCAAAATTCTAAGATCCATGGAAAGGGTAGCACATACATGTGGTCTTTCAGTACAAATGCGCTTTCGACTTACAGATATCCAAAAATACTAAAACATGTTTCTTATATGCGATCAATAGAAATCATCAAATAATAATGTGGAAAGGCACGATATGGACTTTTTCTCCCATCTCCATTATTATCACAACCCATCACATATAAGAATCTCTTCTCTTTATTTCTATCAATCATGAAGAGAGATGACCTTCCCTAATCTAAGCTGAGGTTTGGCCATTCCAATACATTCTTTTACTTTCATCAACAATTTTCTTTTCTTTCAAATATATCGAGAGAGAGAGAGAAACATTAATGTCAATACATATCACTAGGAAGTGAGGGTAATGCGGTAAGAGAATTTTGTTGTACAAAAAGACTTTAGGAGTGATTTTTGCACTTAGCGCTTTAATTGAAAAACTGTGCCTTAATTGGACAAGAAAAGAAACCTCTCAGTTTTTTCTTTTGGTTATCATTTAACACCTTTTTCGAGGTGGAGAGTCAAAAGAAAGCCATCAACAGATGTCTCTCACGATGTTCAGATCATAGATCTACACACAGCTTGCGAGGAAATTTTATCGTTCTTGTTGATTGATTGGAAGAAGAAGAGAATTTCTGGGGTGAAGAAAGGGAAAGAACCTATCTTTCTTCAAGATGACCCCACTCATCTTTCTTTTACAAAATTTAATATGTCTCTATACTCTACTAGAATGAATTTGATGTTTCATTTTGCTTAGTTGTTCTCTCGTGCTTACCTTCTTATCAATAAGAAAATAAAATATATTCATGAAAACAACAAGAAGATACAAGAGGGGGTTTCCTACCAAGGGAAGGATCACCTAGGAAGAAAATGAAGGAAAAAGAACAACACACAATTGGAAGGATGTATGTCATTCTGCTCGTGATGGAGGGGGCTTGGTGTGAGGCCCTTGCAAGTCAAAATATGGCTCTTTTGGGTAAATGTCTCTAGAGGTTTGGGGAAAAAAGGGGAAGTCTGTGGAGAAGAATGGTAGTGACAAAAGACGGGTTGGAGTCTGAGTGGTCCTAAAGTTGTGAGGAGACCTCATGGGTAGGATATGTAGAAGAGGATTGTGAGCATTAAGGAGTACTTTGATAAGCATATCAGGTATAAGGTGGAATCCGGAGAGAAGGTCAACTTATGGGCTGACTAGTGGTGTACTCCGCTTAAGGATGAGTTCCCAAATTTGTTTGCGTTGAGTCGTTGACTACAAACAGATCTTGTTTGGTAGCCTCCTGTTTCGAGTCCTAGAGTGGTGAGATTGTGTGGACTCCTAGGTTTAGAAGAGGTCTCAATGATTGGAAATTGAATAGTTTTGTAGTTTTCTTGGGTTTTTGTCTAGAATAGTGCCTAACCCAAGTTGTTGTGATTAGATGATCTGGTCTAGGAGTGTTACACTATTAGATCGTTCTTCTTTTCCCTAGGAGAGAGTAGCTTCTCTTGTCTTTGCAGAGTAGCAGCTTCTCTTGTCCTTGCAGAGTAGCGTGGTTCGTGTAGAATCTTTCCATCCTGTCCAAGATCTCCTTCTTTCTATGGATCTCTTTTCTAGACAAAATTCTCAACTTAAACCATCTAAAGAACAGGGGTTGAAGACTTGCCAATAGATGCTTTCTGTTTTTGGCATATGATGAATTGGTAGATCACTTGTTTATCCATTGCCTACTAATCAGCAATTTATGGGGTTAATTCCTATCTCGCTTGGTTTTCCTGTCTAATTGTAAGCTCTTATTCTCATGCTGGTTGGTGAGATACTGATGTCATTCAAGTAGGGATTTGGAGGACCCTCTTGGGGTCCTTGTGTTGGGGAGTGGGGGAAGAGAGAAACAGGGGGGTTTTGAGAATTATGCGGGCAACAAAGGAGCGGTTGGTCTCTGTCATTTCCAGATTGGTGTTCGAATGGTGATCAATGGACTTCGACGTGGATGATTTAGTTGGGATCTTTGGCACTCCTTATTGGGAGACAGAGGATTGCAGGCCTATGTGTATTAATGTGGGAATGGAAGAGGCCAACTATAGTAGAAAGGTTTCAACAGCAGCAACAATAGCTCATGGATGATCTATTGGAAGAAGAAATGGAAATACTACCCCGGATACGATAGCCTAGAATTAATCAGGATGTCAATTGGTTATTTCATTGCCCTCATTTCTGAGTGTCATCAGCTTCTCTTCAAGGTGCAAAGTGGCAACTTATTCTCCTAAATTCGTTAAATATCATCTCCATCTTTCAGTAACCTTCAAAGAATGGCCCTTATCTTCAACAAAATCAAGAGTTTTCCATTGAACAGCTATCATCTTTCTCCTTAACATCTACTTCATATGGTTATAGTGATTTCCAACAAGCAAGGCTATTGTTTGCAGATCTCAAACCTCAATCTCTTGGTCGCTAAGATTACCTTCAGAACCCATCATTTCCTCCAGCAAAGATTCGCTGTTTCTCTAATTTCATTTTGTTGAAATTTTAGGGTTAACGATTGTTCATGGGATTTAGATTCTGTTTACAATGTGGTATTTCTTTATGTTTTCCTGTTAAATAAATTACTAAATTCCTTTTAAGATTCAATTAAAAATTATGCTTTATGGAGTATGGACCAGACACTTTAGCACCCAAGAATTACTTATTCCTGAGAATAGTGGAGATGAATATGTAAAGACGAATGAGGAAAGGGATGATTGGGTGAGACAAGATTAAAAAAAATTAGTGCATTTGAAAATCTAGGAGTAGCTCAAAAGGGTGATCAATGAAGATCAATGACAACATAGGTGAGAATGAGTTAGTTTGTGCAAGTTGGAGGTTTTAAAGGGAAAATGGGGGTTGAATGGACATGGATGGAGTTAGTAAAAAATTGGTAGCTATGCTCTAACAGAAGATATGACTTTGGATATACTAAAATTGTGAAACATGATTAGTTATCCCCAAACAGTTGAGATAAGGAGCTTACCAAGAAAAGAAATAACACATTATTAAATTAAATTGTGTTGATGATCGTAGAAGTTTCTTCAGTTTTGATCCGATAATACATGCAATATAGTCAAATGAAAACTCCTTTTCTTTTACAAAGAAAAATGGGATGAAAGAGGCTATTAGATATGATTCACCTAATTGAATTGGATTACTGAATAATCCTTGGAAACATATAAAATTGTTCACTATTTGCATCCACATCGCATACCCTCCTAGATGTTTAAAATCAAACAATTTCCATTAACACATTTTATAATAATAATAATAAATTCATTAAAAAGTCTACCGAAACACCCACCTATGCGTTGATCAATCAAAGTGACTCCTACAATAACATCAAATATAAATAGCCAAAATATAATAGAGAGTATGCTGGTAAACAGACAGCCTTCATAATAATCCTTAAGTATGCACTTCCCAAATGTTTCATGGAGCTAGGATCACAATTCCTTCTACCCATCCTGTATATTGTCCTTTTCGCTCCGTGTTGGAATAGAAACTTATTATTAGACGAGATTATACGAGAATGCATTCTTCATAGGAGAGAGCAAATATTTATCTTTTCGATGAGACTTTTACACGACATGGGAAAATTTGTTTCCCAAGAAATCCGAGTAGCGGACGATCCTGAATTTGAGACTTTCTACACCAAAAATATCCTCTTAAACGAAGGTATTCGCGCTTCACTTTCAAGATGCCTTGGTGGTGAAATGGTAGACACGCGAGATCATTGAAACATGATTACCATTGGCAGTATAAACGATTGACTAAATTTAGAGATAATACCTTCAGGTTCGTACCCTTCAAGATCTTCATGTACACACCGACTGAAGGCTAGAACTTGTCTCCAAGTATCCTCAGAGATATTATGTTGCTGATTTTTCTAAGTGCAACTCAACAGATTAGTTAGTTTCCTTGACAGATAGTTATCTTGATAGGAGCAAAATAAAAAAGAAACAAATCATAACTACAAAAATAATTTGTGGCCTAATCCAGTAATTCATAACAATGGACAGAACATCAATTTCACATGTCCAACAAGGGCAGTAACAAATTTAAAATGCCTAGCTTACAGATCGTGCCAAATGCATGGAAAAGCATGACATGGGTTACATGGAGACACTACTTAAGAGTGATGACAAAAAAAATAAAACACAAACAGCTTCACCATCTCTATAAAAACAACTACTAATTTGTCATCTCAATAAGCAACGTGTCAGAGCAGATTACAAATTTCAATATTGTGTAATGATTCAAATTGAATTATAGCATAAATAAATGGTGGTCTGCAGTAATGAGAAACTAAAACATCATTTTCACAAAAACCACATGTGACTTATGTTTCAACATTTATAGTTACTTTAGATATATAAATTCTGACTGAGCCAAAGCAATATTACGGGTAACGGCAAAAGAAAGTTTTGTCAGACTTTCGAACTACAGTAATATTATGGGTAATGCAAAAGGAAGTTTTGTCAGACTTTTGAACTACACTAATGTCATGGAAAGTAATGGTCGCTCAAGAAATTCATCATATTAAAGGAGTTAAGACAGTAATAAATAAAATAAGATCATATCCAAGATGTTAAATATCTGCAAATGTAGGTCGACTACATTAGGATACGTCGCTCGACATTAGTAAATGTCGATTGACATGTGAGATGTAGAATTTTTTTTCTTCCTTGGTTTTTCATCAACTTATAATAAAACCCACTTGAATTTGGGTAGTTCAACTCCAAATCAACCAAAATCTAGTGAGAGCCATCGGGTAGAACTTAGAGGGTAAAAGAAAATTGGGAATTTAAAAAAATATATATATTTTCTAACTTACTTTAAAGTTTAAGATTGATAGTAGACTAACTTCAAATTAAAGTTAGTTTCGTTTTTCTTTGTTCTCTTTTTTTCTACTACACCAATCGGTTGACCTGCCTTTGTATGTGTGTGTGTGTATATATATACAAACACATAAATATATATATATATATATATATATATATATATGCTTTACTGATTAAAAGTACCCTAAGAGGGTAGGCTCACTCTCATCAAAAGCATCATAAGTAGTTTACCTACTTCTTTCTTGTCAGCCCTAACCATCCCAAGTTTTGTAGCTAATAAGCTTAAGAAGATGCCTAAGTTTTGTAGCTGATAAGCTTAAGAAGATGCAGAGTGACTTCTTATGGAATGAGAAGGTAGACAAGAAAATGTATTATTTAGTTGTCTGGGAATCTGGGATCAAGTTTGTCGTCCAAATAATTTAGAAGGCATAAATCTCTAACCCTTGCGGAATGTAAATATGGCAGTGTTAGGTCAATGAGTGTGGAGATTTGAAGATGTGAGGGCCTATGGAGGAAAGTGATAGTGGCAAAATATGGGTGATGTCACCATGGGAGTCGAGGGGTGTTAGAGGCCATCAAAGGGTAGGGTTATGGAAGAGCATCATGAGCCAAGCAAGTCTCCTTGCTTCCTTTATTAGGTTCCAAGTGAGTAATGGCTCTGAGGTTAGGTTCTGGGAGGATCTGTGGTGCGGTCCGTCCAGGCTTTAGGGTGAATTTGGGAATATTTGTCTTTTAACCATTGGTAAGAAAGCCTCAGTTACTAAATATGTTGGAAGAACTGGGAATGAGGTAGTGTGGTGTCCTAGATTGAGAAGGGGATTGAATGACAAGGAGCTAGAGGATTAGTCTCGTCTCAAGAGATATCTTGGAGATTAAAAACTGTGTTTACTAGATAGGGGCTTTAAGGTATGATCTAAAAGCAACAGGGGAGTCAATTCTCGGTAAAATAATTTTTATAAAAATTTGCAACTTCATCTGGTGCACCATTTCCCCATCAATCTATGTGGAATCTCAACATTTCATTGAATGTATCTTTCTTCCTATGGGAGGCAATTTTAAATAATATTCTCACGTTTTATCATCTAAAAAAAGGATGGATGATGGTAAATCGTTGCTTTCTGTGCTTCCAAGAGGAGTCGGTGGATTGTCTGCTTTTGCAATGCTCATTTGCATTCAGTATTTGGGGTTTTTACTCTCGTGTAGGAGTGTTTTGGGTCTTCAATGCTGCCTTTCTAGACTTCTTATCTTGTTAAATCTTGGAGAGTTATGGAATAGATTGAGAGGTTATTCAGTTGCTACTCCCTTGAGCTATCTATTGGATAATTTGGAAATAGCGGAATTCCAAGGTCTTTGAGGGATCCTCCACTCATCTTTATACAAAAATTAGACAACTTAATTTTTAATTGGTGTTCTGAATTCTATAAGGAGAGAGTCTAGGGGAGGGGCCTTCTAAGTTGAGATTGGTGCAGTTGGTAAGGTCATTTGCTTTTCTTGGTTAGTAGGATAGGGAGATTATTTGTGATCTTTGATTTTGTTTTTATTTTTGCTGCCTTTTTGTTGTTGAGTTTACTTTCTTGTAAACTCTTTTGTAGAAATCTTGCTTACGTTATTTGATATATATATATATATATATATAATATACCGTTTACTACCAAAAAATTTGAATTCATTGTTGTGTATTTTCATACGGTCAATCGATTGATGAAAAAAGTTCTAATTTTTAACCAAAAAATTATTTTTTAATTATTTAATAAAAAAAGTTTTTTTAAGTGTATTTATAACTCTAAATTTTTCAGGCTTGAAAGTTTAACTTCAAATTTTAGAAGGTTGATAATTTTTACGGATCTATTGATTAACATGGTATTCACCAATGGGACACTTGATACAGTTTGGAGAGGACTCAGAGGACAACCACCACCATTATGTCTGTGACTATACAGCAGGATATAATTAAAAAAAATTATCATCTCATGAGTTGGACACAAAAATCACGTAGATACCCAACATTATTGACCTCCTAGTCAGAACTGAAACGACGACTTCAAGCCTTTGTGTAACTCCATGTGGATCTTCTTTTAGCTCTTGGCAGAAAGTGAAGTTCCTATGTTGGTGTTATATAAGATCGTGATTCTACTTTTTATGATTATTGGATGTATGAAACAATGGATAACGTCTATTAATATTAGATTATACCAGTGTTTTGAAAACCAGATCAGACTAGCCGATTGAACCGGTAAATCCGGGAACTGGTCCATCAACAAGAACCCAAAACCACCAAATTGGACCCTTTTCAAAACCAACCTGAAAACCAGGAACCGGAAGAACCGGCCAGAAAAAGAAAATATATATTTTTATAATAAAAGCACACGGTCGAACTGGATCGGTTGAATCGGAAACTGGCCACCCAGCTAGTTCGATGGCCAGTTCGGTTATAAAAACATTGGATTATATACCCCTTTCAATTGCCTCTCTTATTAGCTTATATACATTGTCAAATTTTTTGAATTCGTAATGTCTTTTAAAATGCCAATGAAATAATCCATCTCTCATATACATTGTTATTTTTTTTAATGTCTCGATTCACTAGACCATTATCCCCAATTGGCCCACCCATAAACAGCGATCAAGCATGTGAGGGGATTTTTTTTTTTTTTGATAAGTAGGCATGTGAAGGATCTGATGGTCAAGGGAAGCCAGCACATGTGGGTTGCTCCAGTATCCATAATGCCAACATTTGGATGCATTGCACAAGGGGAACAACTTTGTGAGAACGGAGGACTTACGGTGATTGATTGATGATAAGAGGGAATAGAATATGCCAAAGTAGATTCTAAAGAGCAGAGTGATTTACAAGGTGATAATGCAGGCATAAAACAATGGAGTACATGAGCCCATCAGGGAACTTTCAGGGAATCAAACCCGGAGACAATTATGCCTAATTAAAGAAGTTGCTCACCATGAAAAGAGCAAAAATGCAAATGCATATCAAGAGAAATCTAGACTTCTTGGTTTTATCCATTGTGGCATATACATTGCACGCAATCATAATGAGATGGGAATAATTAATACTTGTAATGCCGATGTTGAGAGAAATTGTACCTCAACAAAATCGCACCATTGATTAAGTAGCCGAAACCTTCCTGCCAAAACTGATCTCCAAGCAGCTACGGCCCTGCTTACAGCTGAAATTTAATCAACATAAAGAAAAGGTTAACATGGGAAAGAGAAATTACATTAGGAAACTGTAAATCACGTACTGCATGGAAACTGTAAAAAACCATCTTATTGAAATGGCTAAGTTGAATTAAGTAAAAGAAGAAAACTTACAAATGTTCTTTTGGCCATTTTCACGGCACATGAAAAACACAAAATCATAGAAGCATGTGAATTGAGAAGAATCTTCCTGCAGAAAATATACCAAGAAAGAGAGTTTCGTTAGTAACCACTATATGCCAATCTCAATACTAATAGCCAACAACAGTACATAGAAGTGGGAAAACTTCACTTAGGAATTGGTATGATAATACAAAATGCTTATTAGACAATGCAAATCCTGAGCAACTAATGACAACCTGTGCAATTAAGAGAATTCATGACTTAGGGAAGTGAAATCTCACCGTCAAGTCTAGCCATGGCATGAGCTGGAATAGGTCATCAAAAATCAAACCCCTGTCCCTGGAAAAACTAAACTTATTCATGTGTGCAGCAGAGAAATGTTAACGATGAAAATCAACTGTGGCTTTAATGATATTACAGTGTTCAAACACAAAGGCATGCAAAATGAAGGTAAGTTTCATACATTATTACTTTTTCTATGTACTGCTGATAATTAATACCAAGAAGGCAACATGCATGCATGCATGCCATAATTTCAATGTGCAATTGTATATCAGTGTTTAGCAATAAATAAACAACTAGTTATGTCATATGTGTGGAGGGTGCTCCTCAAGTTTTGCTTCAGCTAAATCATGATGGAGAAGTAAAGACAACCAAGGTTGGGTCAGCATAAGGTGTGTATTCTCCAAAGGCAAACATGGTACCCTTTCCTTTTCATGGGACTCGTCAGCATCACAACTGCAAACATATCTGGAGTCATGGCACAGTTTCAACCTCATGACCTGCTATAGCAGATATTGAAAAGCAAATGAAATATCTGAATGTCTTGCTCAATGTAATGATCCGTTCGGGTACGGGTAAAATACGGCAATAATCCGTTCGGGAAGTACAGATGTTATACGAACAAAAACATGGTAAAAGTACAGGAAATTTTTTTTTAAAATTTAATAATTATAAATAAATAAAAATCATGATATTAATTAATAACAATCATTTAATATGGAATATGCATTTAACACGGTAAAAGTACGGAAAAAACACGCATATTGTACGCGTTTAATACGTAATTCATGTATTAAACGGGTATTATACGGTGATACACGTAAAACACGTAACACGGCAAAAGTACGCAGTTTTAAACGGCAACCCCCTCTAAAAGTAGTATACGAGTACTATACGGGTATAATATGGGTGTTTGGTAACTATGAATGTAATTAGCTGGACTTAGGAGCTACCAACCTCCCCAAGGAGATGCATTAGATAATTGTCTTCTTCTAAGCAGTATGAGTCTCTCATGGGGAAGGAAAATCCATGACCGATAGATATTATAGCAGAATATGCTTTTGTATAAGGCTGAATGTGTAGAACAAAGTTGATACGTATGTCTTTTAGTTTTTTGTTGAATATTTATATGCTTTTACTTGTGAGTTAAGTAGTAAACTCAAGACTAGGGGATATACCGAATTTGTAAAAGGAGCACACTTGCTTTCTTGTTTTGCACCACAAAAACATTGCACATAACAAGGTTCTAAAATTTGATTTTTGCGGGAAGTTTTGCAAGTCTTGGAAAACAAAATTTCAGCTGAATTATCGAAATTTCAAGTGTTATGGGGTTTTCCTGTTAAAAATTTGAAATTTTCAAAAATTTAAAGAAAAAATAGGAAAAAAAAACAAAGAACATAAGAGATGAGTTCAGAATAAAAGGAAAGACATGTACTGACAGCAATGTATGGTATTTTATACATGAATATATTATATACATAAATTTGTTTAATACATCCTAATACCCAAAACAAAGAAAAAATAACTCAAATGGATGTCAATACTCAACAAGTACAAGCATATAAGTGATAAGGCTATGCCTCATAAGAACATTTGTGTGTTAGAAATTAGAATGCAATAGATTATGTTTCAATTAATCAATTTTTAAAAAATAAAAAAAATTATTTTATTCGTAATTAATACTATTAAATTAAATTAACTCGTAAATGATTCTGAAATAAATATTAATTTTCTATATTATTAATAATAAATTATAAGTAATTATCCTAACTTTTAAATATATTTTAAGGCAAAACTAATTAAATTCTTCAGAAAAAAATAGACTTCTAGCTAATTGATAGATTGACCAGACATACATAACATACTAAACATGCACATAATATAGAATATTATTCATTTTATATAGAAAATAAGATTCAAATTAATATTTTGTAATTACTTTTTATTCAAGAAATATAAAATAAGTATAATGGTAGAAAATTCAATTTTTTCGGCCAATTGATAGATCAGACGAGAATATTGAGCCAATTATGTCCTTTGGGCTGCATGGCGCTTTGATGTTGCCGGGTTTATGTAATTGTAACTCTTCCCTGTTTCGTGGTCTTTTCATAATCTTGCTTATCTTTATTATATTAAGGGTGCTTATCGATCAACAACAATATGAACTAAACTAAAATTAAGCCTAAAATTTCAACAACAAAAAAATGACCTTTCAAGAGGTTTTTCTCTGTAATAGTGGAATTTAGAAATGGAAATTATCAAATCCAAGTCTCAAGTAACACTTTTTGCCGGTGATTCACATGTCCCTAGTTATCAATAATAGATGCATCATTCTGGTAGCCATAAAATCTGGACAAAGATATAATAACATCATTAACAAATGCAAACTGAATGCATGCCTACTAAATAGGGAGGAGCTGGTAATGGTGCCCAGCATACATTGGAAGACCAGAGAGTTTTTTATAATGTTGCCTCTTCCTCTCTGCAAATTTGTGTGCGGATTCGTCATCTAATCTTGGACTGGTGTTCAGTTAGAAGGGATTTCAAGGACTTCGATCTCCTTTTTGGATATGATTCTAGCTATGGTTTGGGGGCCCTCTATTTCCTTCATTCTATTTCTCTTATCCTTCTCATTTTTTCTACCTTCTTGTATTTTACTTTCTTATTAACTATTGGGCTCATTTTCATGTGATCCCCTATGCTAATTTTTAGCATGTTAGTAACAACTATCCTTCTATCTTATTATGTTATTTCTGATTTACTAATCGGGAAAAAAAAAATATGTTGGCAAACTGGCAGGAGTACTCTACTTCAAGTGGCGCTACCTTGGAATAGCCATTTACCCAAGTGTGCCAGATCGTTAAATCGTTTGTATCTACATATGGTGACAATTCTACTTCTGTATTGTTCACCGTGCCTCTAACTACCCATAAGCCATTTACTAGCTACAAGCAAAGCTGTGACAAATATTGTATGAAACTCAACAAATTATCCATCCCTCAAACAGAAACAAAAGGATAGAAAAAAATATCAAATAAATTAACACATGCTGCTCTAAGTAACATAACAAAGTGGTAATTGGTCTATCCAACATTCTTTGGCCCATATGTTTGGAAAGCAATGGAACTTTAAGATTATCTACATCAAATCTATCCTACTACTTTATTTCAGGATTCAATAGGCCTTCATTTGTGTATATATATATTTGTCACAGTGGTGTGTGTGTGGCTTAGAAAGACCCATACCTTGACTCCACTAATTTCAAGAGCTGAGCCAGCGCTTCCCCTGAGTATTTACCCATTTGTAGTCCATTGTCTAGTATGCACCCTTCCTCTTTGGAAAAATATTCAGTTCCTGATCTAATATCTACATCAAAAGATCAGGAAGGTTGACTTAATTACCATAGGCGATAATACGAAAAAGGGATACAGTATTGAACTATTTTTTTAGAGGGCATCAGAACTTAGAAGTCGTATCTAATCCAGTATTTAGAAAAAATTCACTTCAGAGTTCACACACATTGATAAAATTTAAAACATATTTATAGTGCTTCCACTTACAGCCATCACATGCATTAGACAAACTTGAGGAGAAAAACATGTTTTAGACAAGCATGAGAAGAAAGAAATCAATCATGCCTTACAGACCGTACAAGGGAAAACAATGAACTTCTCAATCGAGCTTCTCAAATATGGAGTCTGGTGAGTAAATAGTTGATAAAACCATCTTCACAAGCACAAACAGCTTTGCATGTGTCGTGCTCAAGAAAAAACCACAACCCTAACCAAGCTACACATTAAAATCGCAAAAAAAAAGGGGGATTAAAAATTAAAAATTCAAAGTTCTTTTTGACAAATTTCTTCAACAGGTCTGTACCTGATGCCTCAAAACCTCCATATATCTTCTTCTATACAGGAAAGATATTTTTTTTTTTTCTACCTATCACATGAGTATCATCAAAAAACAAAAGGCAGGATACAGAATTCAAAATTCCAACTTCTTCCTCAAAAAATGCTGCAAAACTTATTAATTTTATAAGTGATTGAGTTTGATTTAAAGGACTGAGGAATTCATGAAGTTGCAAGACTCAATTCTTCCCCAACAAAAGGCAATCTTTAGATTATCACCATAACCAACAAAGGAAAACGATGAACTTCTCAATGGAGCTTTTGAAAGAAACCCATAACCCAAATCAATCAACCCACCCAGCAATTCCCTTTTTTCTTTCTTTATAATCAAGACTCTAAACCCTGCATAGTATAGACTGGTGAGTAAGTAGTCAAAGATACTGATCTCAATAAATAAACAAATAACGTCTTCCCTTCAAAAGCACACGCAGCTTTGCATGTGCATCTCGATTAAAAATCAAGTCATCAGGAATAAAACCCTAATCTACCACAGAAGTTGCATTCAAAGTTCTAAATCCTTCGTCAAAAAAAGTTGTAAGAACCAATTCTGTCTCCAACAAGAACTGAACTCTCATCGATTATCGCCATAACAATGATCAACAAAAATAATCGCTAAAACTAAGAAAGAAAGAAACCTAGATTCACGAATGAAGCGAGAAGTTTAAATTACCACAAAATCTCCTGTAAATTTCGAGACAATCGACCCGATTAGAACAATAGGAATTCATCGATTGATGAGATTGCAAATCTTCCGAGCTAGGGTTTTGAGAATCGAACAAAAAGGTTTCGGATTCCATAAACCAAACTGTAAGGTATAAAATTCGTAAAAACAGGAGTAAAAGAAGGGGTAAAATAGGAATTTCTCATGTTAACAAATTCTAACAATTTAGCCGACATAAGCCCACTTGGGCTATGTGCTGGCTCTCTTGAGTGTTATCTGACAGGTGACCTCATCATGACTACATAAGTCATGATGACTTCAAATGCCTATAAAGCAAGAATCACCAGAAAAAATGGAAGGATGGTACGGAAGGCAAGAGAGGAAATAAAGGGCAGAAGAAGAAGAGGAATAAGGAGATCTGAGAAGCTTGAGTCATTCACACCCCTATCCCAAAGGGCTATGCAGGCGGCCACTCACCTGATTCTCTCATCTTCCTTTGGTGTTATCCGGCTACTTGATGCTCTTTATAGCCTCACAATCTATTATGGTCACCGGATTCTCTCAAATAGGCCATGAATAGTGCTGAATCCGTTGTAGCGTTGTCTGCTGTGAATAGTGCCGAATCCGTTGTCGCGTTGTGCTGTGAATAGTGCCGAATCCGTTGTCGCGTTGTCCGATGTGAATAGTGCCCAAGCTCGTTGTCCGTTGTGAGCTGTACAACGTACCCGTTGTCTGATGTACAACGTACCCGTTGTCTGATACACAACGTACCCGTTGTTTGATGCACAACGTATCCGTTGTCAGAGCTATGTTATCCGAGCTAGAGCTACGTTGTCAGAGCTACGTTGTCTGTGCCTTATACGAGCTACGTTGTCAGAGCTACGTTGTCTGAGCCATATTCTTTGTGCCTCCTGAGCTATAATCTCCAGAGCATAACAGCAGAGCTCGTCCTCAAGTGCATATACCCAGTGACCTCACGATAAGTATCTCTATACTATTATGTTCATATATTCATGTGTTTGTGTCTTATACTGACTTTATCATCGGAGCTTATTTCAGGGTGCACGCCCGCCCCCTCAGACTCATTCACAGGTGGCTTTTTGCTAACATTCCTCTACCAACTAAGCAGCTATAGACGTGTGGCGTGTACGAGATTTTTCCCTTTCAAAATGGCGCCGTCTGTGGGAAAAAGGCAAAGGAGCTTAAACAATCGTAAATAATGAGCGCCTTCTACGTCTGAATGGGGCTTTCACTGCATGGCAACAATCAAGAGGTAATTATCGAGTGCATTCTCATCCTCAAGTGATTTATCAATTGAACTGTCCAGTGCATGCTCTAGTGAATTTTCAATATCAAGTGAATTTCGAAGTGACTTATCAAGTGAAAGATCAAGAGAAACGACCAGTGCCATATCAAGTAAAAAACATCGTGAATGCAATGTCAAATGATGTCTTATCTGATATGTCTGAATACGGTGATGGGACACTTGTAGCTTCTTAATGACATGTCATCCGAGCAAGGTGTCTTACCACACGGTTCGACACATATCTAAGCATGATGCTCACTATGGGACCTCTGTGACTCAGTCAGATGCATTGCCCGGTAAGCGACCAATTGACTTATTTTTATGCAATGCCATCTGAGCATGGTGTCATGATGCCCCATTACGAGTCATTCGCGTGAGATAGCATTTGTCTATATTTATGATGGTTTTTACTGCAAACTCATCCGTGTGTTTATCAAGTGAATCCTTGTGTTCATATAGCTTCACGTGTTCATGCCCCTTCCCGTGCTCAAAGTACCTAATGACTTCATTTTTGATATATGTACATTCTCGTGCTCTCTGACACATGCTCTGAGGTACTATGCACGAGAAGCAATTGCTCTGACCTGACTAGGGGCTGATACAAGCTCGTCTTCGCTGGCACAAGCTCGTCCTCGTTGATGAAAGTTCCTCTTTGATGTTTGCAAGCTCGGCCTCGTTGTCAATGATTCGCTCTAACTCCTCGGCGAGCTCTGCCTCCACAACATCAGTCTTCATGCGAAAGCACAACGTATCAGTGAGAACGAAGCATCTACAACGGAAGAGAGCGGAGAGCGGAACATAATCAGTGTCTGTGGACCAGGTAGATCCATGTTCCTTTTCACGCTCTAAGCAAGTTACTTGTTTGTTTGTGCAACATGCAGGATATCTTTTTGAGAATTTTACCCATGAAGTATTCTCGGCACCTCGAACGGAGTCCAAGGCACTGAGAAGGGGCTAAGTGTAAGGGATAAAATTCGTAAAAATGAGTAAAAAGAATGGGTAAAATAGGAATTTCTCATGCTAACAAATTCTAACAATTTAGCCGACATAAGCCCACTTGGGCTATGTGCTGGCTCTCTTGAGTGTTGTCTGACAGGTGACCTCATCATGACTACACAAGTCATGATGACTTCAAATGCCTATAAATAAGCAAGAATCACCAGAAAAAATGGAAGGATGGTGCGGAAGGCAAGAGAGGAAATAAAGGGCAGAAGAAGAAGAGGAAGAAGGAGAGCTGAGAAGCTTGAGTCATTCACACCCCTACCACGAAGGGCTATGCAGGCGGCCACTCACCTGATTCTCTCATCTTCCTTTGGTGTTATCCGGCTACTTGATGCTCTTTATGGCCTCACAATCTATTATGGTCACCGGATTCTCTCAAATAGGCCATGAATAGTGCTGAATCCGTTGTCGCGTTGTGCTGTGAATAGTGCCGAATCCGTTGTCGCGTTGTCCGATGTGAATAGTGCCCAAGCTCGTTGTCCGTTGTGAGCTGTACAACGTACCCATTGTCTGATGCACAACGTACCCGTTGTTTGATGCACAACGTATACGTTGTCAGAGCTATGTTGTCCGAGCTATGTTATCCTAGCTAGAGCTACGTTGTCTGTGCCTTATCTGAGCTACGTTGTCGGTGCCTTATCCGAGTTACGTTGTCAGAGCTACGTTGTCTGTGCCTTATCCGAGCTAGAGCTACGTTGTCAGAGCTACGTTGTCTGTGCCTTATTCGAGCTACGTTGTCTGTGCCTTATCTGAGTTACGTTGTCAGAGCTACGTTGTATGTGCCTTATCCGAGCTACGTTGTCCGAGCTACGTTGTCAGAGCTACGTTGTCTGAGGCTCTGAGCTACGTTATCAGAGCTACGTTGTCTGTGCCTTATACGAGCTACGTTGTCAGAGCTACGTTGTCTGAGCCATATTCTTTGTGCCTCCTGAGCTACAATCTCCAGAGCATAACAGCAGAGCTCGTCCTCAAGTGCATATACCCAGTGACCTCACGATAAGTATCTCTATACTATTATGTTCATATATTCATGTGTTTGTGCCTTATACTGACTTTATCATCGGAGCTTATTTCAGGGTGCACACCCGTCCCCTCAGACTCATTCACAGGTGGCTTTTTGCTAACATTCCTCTACCAACTAAGCAGCTATAGACGTGTGGCGTGTACGGGATTTTTCCCTTTCAGAAACCCTAGACTGCACTCAAAGAACTCTCTCTCTCTCTCTGTCTCGTGCAAGTTCGTAGAAGAGATATCCAAAAATAAATAAATAAATCTGAAGAAAGTAATAGTAAAGAAAGAAAGGGAATTATATATAAAGGTTCTCCCGCATAAATTTTTGGGCAAAAACGTTTTGTTTTGTTAGAAGGACTTTGCTGTCCAATTCTGATTGGATTCGGACAGGGATTTCGTTTGGGAAAATAATCACCTCCTCAGTGGGTGACACAGCAGGTGCGTCTCGGGTTTCCTTTTAATAATACCACGTGTCCCTCTTTTAACTCCATTTAATTTAACATAGGAGTTAAAAAAAAATTAACTAGAGTTCATAACATTGGAGTTGGCTTTGTGAGAGTGGGGGAGTAATAGTTATCGACTTATCGCAAGTAGAGCAAACTACTACTCTTTCGTCTGGCCGCTGGATCAAATCTGTCTGGCCCTCATGTCACAGGCAGACGCGTGCCTATTTTGACATCCTTAATTATGATTAAGATTTATTAATCCTTAGTGTTCAACCATGAGATTTAAAAAAAATATTATAACCTCAAGAGTTAGTAAGGCAAGATGGAATCGCACTCACAATTATAAAGTCCCTAGTTTTAATATTTTTTAAAAGAAAATAAAGTAAAATTGTTTAATTCTAAGAAGTAGTAAATTTTAACCACAATTAACCATGGTTAAAAGGGACATGTGTTGACTGTCGTGCTATTATTTGAACTCTCTAAGAAACAAATTTTGTTTTTGGCCGTTTGGAAAATTTTAATGCCAACTATTTTAATAAGAAAATATATTTGTTATCTTTTTTTCTAATCTAATAATGAACAAGGAAAGATGACATGTATATTCTATAGGATTAGATAGATTGCAATATTCATCATTTTAACAAACAAAAGATATTCAAATTTGAGGACCAAAAGGACCTGAGCAAAGTTCTAAGGCATGAACAGTGGCCACCTCTTTCAAGTCACTCGTTGGGTTGCAGAGTGCACAACCAAGGAGATTGTTTTCGAATCCACCCCATTTTGGGTGCAACTTCATGATCTGCCCACAAATATGACAACAAAACATATTGGGGAAGCTCTAGGGGGTGAAATCGGAGAAGTTATGGACGCGGACCTGCCATAGGGGTCCCATTCAAGAGGAAAATATAAACGAGTGAGAGTGGGCATCAAAATAGCACGACCACTTCGATACCAGATACGATTAATGCGTCCAGATCGCACGCCTGCTGTAATCGCAATAAAACATGAGAAGTTACCAACGTTTTGCTACACCTACGGCATCAATGGGCATGATGAGAAAACATGCTCCCTTCAAGGGCAGGTTAGTGCTTTCCAAGAACACTCTTCTATTCTGGTATATGGGCCATGGATCTGTGCGGAGTATTTGGGAGCTAAAAGGCCACCGGAAATTTCAACAATCAACCTAAGAAGTAGTAGCAAATCCGGCGAAGGTACAAGCCATGGACGACATCCAGGGTTCGAGGGGAAGAAGACGAGCACGGACATGCCAGAACTTTTGAACGTTGGAGGCTGTTTCAAACACACAACTGAAGAGATAGAACGTGACAACCAGACACAACAGATCAATAGACCATTAGAAATACTCAGTGCTAGGTTATCTCCTACTTTTCGTACTATCAGTCTTGGAAAGAGAAGGTCCTCCTACCAGCTCCAATGAGGAACAAGATAACATTAATTGCTCTGACCCACCTGGTGCAATCATGCAAGAGCATACAAACACGCCATCCCGGAGACAAGAACCAAGCGGTGAACCCGACCCAGAAGCAAGGAAATTGTGGGGTGAAGTGATGGAAATATTACCTGAACCACCTGATAGGAAAATCAGCATTGTTGATACCCGCCCAGATAAGAGGAGACCCAGCCCAAGGCAAACTAATTTGAGGCCTGCAAAGAAACAGAAACATGCTTCAATTATTCTAAAGCAGGCCTAAAAGGCCATTGCAAAAGCCCATCGCAGGAAATGTTCACAACCCAAAGGTAATTCCAGTCTCAACTCCATTCTATTAGCTATACGAACCGATCCCATCACCAGCATCGCATCTAAGGAGAGCCCACTCACTCCTGCTCGGAGTGGAGCATCCTTTCCAGTCCCACATAAAGAACTAAGGCCCATTTTTTCATCGAAGGAGGTTGCAATGGAGCAACCCCTCCGTCCACAATGAGTCTTATATGTTGGAACTGTCGGGGAATTGGGCAACCCCTGACAGTTCGGGCTCTCAAATAGCTTATTCATATTCACAAGCCTGAGGTATTACTTCTTATTGAGACAAAAGCACAAACAGCCAATATGGAAAGATTGGCCAGGAAACTTCAGTTTGATGAAGTCTTCATTCCGGAACCAAGGGTCATCGCAGGAGGAATGGGAGTCATGTGAAAGAGTTCCTGGGATTTGAAAATCATCAATGACTCTGATAACTTAATCCAAGTTAAAGCTACTCCCCCCAAAGCTAGGAAAACGTGGGGCCTATCTCTAGTCTACGGTCCATCAGAAGCTAATAAAAGGCTGCAATTCTGGAACCAACTCACTACTACACCCTCTTTGCTTAGCAGCCACATTTGGGTGGGAGATTTTAATGACATTTTGCATCCTCATGAAAAAGAATGAGGAAAGGCAAAGAATCTGAATCAAATGGCAGCTTACCGCGATTTCATTCAAGATCAACAGCTTATGGATCTTGGTTTTCAAGGTAATCCATTCTCCTAGACAAACAAAAGAGCTGGTACAGCTAGTATTCAAGAGAGACTTGATCGGGCCCTATGCACCACCGATTGGCACCAGGATTATGAAAATGCTACAGTAACTCACCTTCCCATTATAGGGTCGAACCACAGCCCCATCAAGATCACCCTTAACCCGGAGAAGGAGCACCAGAAACACCATTTTAAGTTTGAAGCAATGTGGACCAGTCATCCTAACAGTAAGCAGGTTATCAAGAAGGCTTGGGAGACCGAGTGCAATGGATCAAACATGTATAGAGTTTGTAATAAGATAAGGCAATGCAGAGACAATCTTCGAAGGTGGAATAAGGAGGAGTTTGAAGATATTCATAGAAGGAAGCAGCATCTCATAGCTCAGATTGAAGAATTACAAAACAATTTCTCAACCAAAGAAGTTTGTCAAGTAGAGGATAAGCTACAAAATGATTTTGCCTTAACTTTGAAGCAGGAAGAAATGTTCTGGGCACAAAAGTCTCGGGTTCAATGGCTTCATGAAGGAGACCTTAACACAGTTTTTTCACCTATCTACAATCCAACGGAGGCAAGCCAATAGACTCTAGTGCATCACAGATGAACAAGGGAAGAACTATACTAAACCCTATGAGGTTATTGATTGCATTGTTAATCACTTCACCACTTTATTCATTTCATCTAATCCTATTATTAACAATGAGGATTTTCATGACTTCCCCTTGTCAGTTACCACTGAGATGAATGTTGATTTGTGTAAAGTCTTATGGGACGAAGAGGTGAAGAAGGCCGCCTTCCAAATGGGGCCTACAAAAGCTCCAAGACCGGATGGAATGCCAGCGCTTTTTTTCCAGAACTATTGGGACACGGTTGGACCTCAAGTCATTCGGGCGGCCAAGAGATTCTTCTATGGGGGGTGCATGCTCAAGCAAGTTAACTACACCCATGTTGTATTAATTCCTAAAGTCCCTAATCCGTAGCATATAGGTCAGCTTCGCTCTATAAGTCTATGTAATGTCCTTTACAAAATCATTGCAAAAATCTTGGTCAACCGTATGAAATACATCTTGGAGGACATTATCCACCCAGCTCAAAGTGCTTTTATCTCGGGGAGGAGCATTCAAGAAAACATTCTCATTACCCATGAAATGCTCCACCACGTGAAAACACAAAAAAGAAATTCGAGGTGGTACATGGCTATAAAACTTGACATGAATAAGACCTATGACCGTCTGGAATGGGGCTTCATAGTGCTTGTCCTAAAGAAAAGCGGTTTTTGTGAAAAATGGACTCAACTCATTATGCAATGCATCACAACTGTGAATTATTCCATTCTTATTAATTGGCAGGCTCAGTGTTACATATCTCCCTCTAGGGGTCTCTGACAAGGGGACCCGTTATCTCCCTATATCTTCATCCTTGCATCCAACTTTCTACAAGGGGACCCGTTATCTCCTTATATCTTCATCCTTGCATCCAACTTTCTATCTCATCTGATAGATAACGCCAATAGAAATGGTGATATATCCGAAATAACTGCTAGGAGATCTAGCCCAACTATTACCCATAGTTTGTTTGCTGACGACAACATTCTTTTTTGCAAGGCCTTCTTGCATGAAGCAGGAAACATAAAGGAGCTTCTTGAAAATTTTGGGCGGTTATTGGGGCAGCAAGTCAACTACAACAAATCTGGGTTGATGTTTAGCAAAAACACACCTTACAAGATTCAGAAAATGATTAGCCGAATGGTGAAAATCAATATCACGGTTGGAGCAGGGACATATTTGGGACTTCCCTCAGTATTTGGGAATTCTAAAGCTACTGTGTTCTCCAACATTAAGGATCACATTTTGAACTGGATTCAGAGTTGGAAAGGAAAATATTCTGACAAAAGCACGAAGGAACATTCTTATCAAAGCAATACCTCAGGCCATCCTAGCTTATGTCATGAGTTGTTTCAAGCTTCCTCTCACACTTTGTCGAGAGATAAACTCAGTAGTGGTCAACTTTTGGTGGGGACAAGATAATAACAAAAGAAAGATTCATTGGGTTAAGTGGGCTACAATGTGTACCAACAAAGGAGAGGGAGGCGGGGGCTTCCACGACCTAGTCTCTTTCAACATCTCCCTTCTTGCCAAACAAGGATGGAACTTGGTCAAAAACCCCAAATTCTGCATGGGCCCAATTAGCTAAGAGTATTTACTTTCCCAAGATGGCGAAGGTGGGAGCTCGACCTCGTGGTCATGGAAAAGTATTATAGTTGGCCGGGAAGCTCTTAAATTAGGCCTTCGATGGAACCTAGGAAATGGCCGCTCTATAAAACCTTTGGGAAGATGCCTGGATTCCCACCCTTCCCGGTCACAAAGTTAGATCGCAAAAGCCTGAGCAATGTCATTGGAACAAAGTAGTTGACTTCATCAATATTCCCAATGAAGGATGGGAATTAGAGAAGCTACGACATCATTTTAATTCGGAAGAAACTGTGGCGATCCTCAAAATCCCCTTTAGCAAGTCTAATGATAATGATGAGCTTATTTGGCATTTGGAGAAGAGCTGGTTGTTTTCAGTTCATTCGGCCTATCATGGACATAGAGAAGCTACTTCCAATAGGTGTGTAGGAGAAGCAAGTTCAGGTAGTGCCATCACAAGAAAAGGTTGGAAAACCATGTGGAAGCTTCCAATACCAACCAAAGTTTGTTGGTTCATATGGCAGTGCCTAAAAGAAGCGATCCCAACTCGCAAAGTGCTTGTTAGGCGGAAGATTCTGGTTGATCCCCATTGCCCATTCTGTGATAATCAGATTGAATCTATTACCCATATTCTTTTTGATTGCCAAGTTACTCGTAGTGCTTGGTGGGGATCCTCGCTTTCCATCCGCATAGACCAACGAAAAGCAAGAAGTTTAAAGGAATGGTGGCAACAATGGACCAATCAAGTTTTAACGGAGCAGCATAAAGTTTCCTTCCTCACTGTCTGTGTGTCACTCATGTGGAGCATTTGGAAAAGCCGAAATGAAAACTACTTTAAGGCGGTCCCTCCAGATCCGCGTAGTATCATTCATCAAGGTGAAAAACTCGCCCAGGAGAGCTTATAGGTGTTGAAGGATAGAAACACCATAACTATTTCGAGTCTGCCTTACTCAAGTAATCTCGGGGGACAAAGGACTTTACCACCTAATGGCTGGATCAGAATCTCTTCGGATGGCGTATATAATCCCCGAACCCAGGCAGGCGGATCAGGATCCTTAGCTTTTAACTCTAAAGGGACCATTCTCTTGGGTAAGATCCAGGCCATACCTAGGGGATCAGCTCTTATTGCCGAGGCAGTTGCTCTCCGAAATGCGGTCGAATTAGGATCCTCGCAAGGATGGAAGCAGGTGGAGTTAGCTCTAGACTCGAAAGTTTTGGTTAAGCTCACCAATCACCCAAAGATCAAGGAGCCATTTAAGATTGTAGCAATAATGGGGGACATCAGAAAGGAAATCAGCAAAATCCCTCACTATGTTATTATACATATCAGTCGAACCGCCAACATGTTTGCTCACAAGCTCGCAAGCCGTAGTATGAGTTTCGGTGTCAATGAAGATTACAGGCATCATCTTTTAAATCCCTGGAATTGTAGGAAAGTGTTGGCCGAAAGGAGACCTCAACCTGTTCATGAGGGTCCTTAAAGCCTTCTGTATCTCCCACCAAAAAATAAAAATAAACAAAAGACATGCTTTAACTTGTGGAGTTGGGATCATATTCAATCAACTCACGACAACATGTGTTATTTTTAATTCTTATTAACCGTGTTTAAGATTTAATAACCCTTAAGATTAAATAATTTAACCTTAGTTTTTTAGAATAAAAAACATTAAAACTATATTAATCCTATGGGTTAAAACTTTTTAATTAGAGTTAAACCCAAGGTTAAAGAGGCTTTGTGAGTGGGATTGAACTCTCCCAAGTTCAATTGGACAAGATCCGGACTCTAATTTATGTATTAGGAGCACCACCTGCCCCGTACCAGTGGTTGAGTTTATATCCCCAGGGTGTTTAGGTTCCATTCCGTCTAGTGGCGGTGTGGCGATTGATAGCCCACCATATTTCCTGCTTCTAAGTCGGGTGTTTGGCCATCTAATCCACTAACCGTTGTTAACTAAAACTAACTAGAGTTACAACCTATCGTATTCACTTACCAAAACAAAAACTCATGTATTATAATGCGCATACATTGATGAGAATTCTTGTTTTATTTGATTTTTCTAATTAGACATGATTAAAGTCAAGTAGGGGTAAGTGATGGTCATAGGAGGATTTGAGATTTTTGTGTCACGTGCCGCTAACATGTTCGTTACACTTAAGAAAGGGGAGGTGGGAAGTTGACTTCGCAGAGGAGTATAAGGGGTCATCAACCCTCCTTAAGACAGGCCCTTTTGGAGTGGTTGCTTAGACTTGCCCTTATGACACCTTAGCGGCTACCTTAGGTCTAGCTTATTAGCCTATAGGTTACAACCAAAGACACCTTTAATGATTTTGATGATAACACAATAATGAAATGACCATAGTGTTACTGATGTCTCTATTGAGTTTATTTGTAATTCGCTTTACAAAGAACATTAGCAAACCATCCAATGCACAAAGCAAGAAAATGTCACCAAGCATGGAAATGATCGACAATCAAATCATAAAGCAAGTCATTCAATCAAGTTAAAGATCTAAAGCAAAAAGAGCTAAACTCATGACATGAAAAAGAAGATCCACTAAGAAGCAATCTTGTTTATAAATATAAAATCAAAGAAGACAAATCAAGATAAAGTTAGAAGGACATTGAAGACTCTCCAAGACTAAAGGTTTTATATTTAGAGTTTGAGAGTTCTTATGACTTTTGTAAAAAGTCCTCAAAGTTTGAAGGTTGAAAGCTCAAAGACCTAGAATGACCTTAAGAAACTTAAGAACATATTTGCATATCATTCTAAGGCCCTAGGACATCGATTTGAATGATAATAATCTTGATAAAAACAAACTAGTTGACCAAAAAGATTAATCAAATCATCTAGGCTTGTATAAGAGGAGTTTTCTGTGAAAAACAGAAAACCAATCGACTGATTTAGTCCAGAGGCTACTGGAATTGACTGACTGAAAAGTGAAAATTTGTCTAAACCCTTCTCTAGCTTCACCCCTATGGGAGAGAGGTGAGTATTTCCTCACCGAAATTAGATACTAACCTAGTAAAGTGCAAAATAAAATAAAAGAGGAGACATAAGTAATTTTAGTATTGCACTATAGAGCATGCTTAATAGATATAGTTGAAGAGAGTTCAAATTAGTGCCACATAGATGCTATTTTTGCATAGGGATGACTCGGGTAGCATTTAATTTAGTTCAGATTCATCTGAGGATTTTACTCGAGTCTTAGCAAACCTAGCAACCAATGGTGGACAATTGTAGGGCTGTCAACGGGTCAGATCTAGATCCGATTAAGAATCCGACAGATCTGAATCCGATCCGAGATATGCTAGATCATGAATTAATCAATCTAAATCCGAATCCGATTACATTTTTAAGATCCAAATCCGATCCAATTAAGGTTAGTTTAAAAAAAAAACTCTATTTTAATAATATAATAATCTAATAGTACCTTAATTTACTCTAATTAATGTTAATTTTTTTAAATTAATACTTCATGCATAGAAAATCGATGTAATATATTTAAAATGATTTTTAAAAAAAGTTATTATAATCGGATCAGATTTTAATTGGACCAGATCACCCTATATCCGAATCCGATCCGATTATAATCGGATTCCACCAATCCAAATCCGATCCGACGGATCACATATAGGGTCAAAGTCCGGTTAATCGGATCCAGATCCGAATCCTGATCCAATCCATTGACAGCCCTAGACAATTGCACCCTTCTTCACCTATTCTTAGAAATATTGTCCATGTTCATTTGAGCGTCATCCTTTAAGGAGGAGCAAAACTTAGCAACGATGGTCTTTGTTGCCAAGGGCTAGGCTACATATGACCAATTAATAGTATTCTGACACATTAAAAAAGTATCAAAAATGCGAGTTTCTAAATAATAAAATAATTAATTTGACATTTTTCTGATGTGTCAAAATACTAGTGGGTAGGTCTTTGTAACCTTGTTGTCAAGTTTTGCTCTTTAAGGACGGTGCCTCTACCAATCCCTACTCTGGCAAGTAATGAACTTGTGTAGTTGCTTTGAATGGCAGTTCCAAAAGAACATATTTCTATGTCAAAAAAGGGTATTCAGAAAAAAATTTGAAAAAAGAAGGGATATTTGGTGACTTTTGTGAGGCATATACATGTAGTCTTTTCATTGGGGATCACAGGAGAGAATAAATGTAGTTTGACTTCATGTATTTTTTGTCTCCCCTATTTAATGAATTATCCCTAAGAAATTATCTTTATATTCAATACATAGGGAAAAAGACTAGTAAAGATTAACAAGTTCACTAGTCTTAGTGAAGGATAGCAATATTCTCCATACACATATCCACACATGCACATACACATATATATAGGGTTTGTTCTACTTTGGAGAGTAAATCTATGATTCTTGATTAAAAGAACACAACCAAAGTACATAAAAATTTAGAAAACAAGTGTTGTAACTTGGCAAGAATAAGAAAATCTTTATTTAGGTGGTCTTAGCATTGGCACATACTGCAAACACTCAGGGATTGTGATCAGTCATATGTAAGTAGGATCATTCAGAATACTCATTAAAGCACATTTTCCTTCAATATCTTAACCCCTTGGTACCTGCCTAGCATTAACAGAGTTGCCATTGGGTTTGTGCCAGGTGAATCGACCAAAGTCGAACCATCAATAACCCTTAATCCATCAACTCCATAGACCCTGTAATCCTCATCGACCACTGACCCAACAACGCAGCCTCCATGATAATGGTAGTATGTTCTCACATTCATCTTGCAAAATTCTCTTAGTTCATCATCACTAGACTTCACAGTTTCGTAACTTTGAGTCCCTAAAAACAAACTGATTGATTTGGACTGTGAAACATGCTTGAGCAACCGAACCATCTCGACACATTTGTCCAAGTCCCTCTCCTCTACTAGATAATTGAATCTCACTGAAGGATTTTCCCTGGGGTCTGTGCTATTTAGTTGTAGCTTCCCTCTAGAAACTGGGACTGCAATTTTAGCTGCAATTCCTATCCGGGTTGCATTGAAGCTTATGGGTAGGATTGGAGATTGGATTATGATTTGGAAGTCATTTGCTATACCCACAACTTGAATTGTGTCTATTTCTCGAGATCCTGGCTGAGAGTCTACATAAAGAAGGATGCCAGGGTTGTCTTGGATAGATTTCCCGACATTTATTGCGTCCTTGAGAACTGAGATATTGAAGCGTTCAAGGTGTTCTTGGGGTCCAATTCCACTCAACATAAGGATTTGGGGACTACCTAATGCTCCTGCTGACAATACTACATCACCCCATGACTCTGAGTCTGGTTGCTTGAGGTAAGCTTCATAAATTTTGTCCGAGTTGCAATCGCTCTTGATGAATCTTATGCCGCAAGCTCTGAGCTTACTTCCATCTCCTGCATGGTCGAAATAAAGAACAATGTGAGCCATAAAAAAATTGAGAATAGAATTTGACTTTCCAAAGAGGAATGATTAGCTAGAGCAAGGATTGAAAATACAGATTGAGTGGTAATGGTCCCAAACTAAACCTATACGTATCGATTTTAGTATTATTTCAGACAATACATATAGTTTTTTTCTCTTTTTTAGAAAAATTTAAAAATAAAATAAATTTATATATATATATATATATATATATATATATATATATATATATATATATATATATATATATATATATATATCAATTAAATGAGTCATAGAACCAAATTTACCGAATTTAATAAGTATATATAGCCAAATGTAATGAGCTAAGACCAAGTAAAATTGTAAAAATGTAGAGTAGCTAAATAAATTACCAGATAATCAATAACAAATTAACAATAAGTAATGAGAAACGAGTCAAAGACAAATTAGCAAATAAAATTACAATTACACAATGAATTAATGAAAACATAAATAACTAATAAATGCTACGTATCGCCCATTTTGTATCAGTATAAATATTATATAGCGCTACCGAAACCAACACGTATAACTCATTTCATGTCGGATTTGGTGGTTTTTATTTCCATGGATTAGAGACAAACCAAATATGTAACCAAGCAAAAGCTTGGAATAAAGCGATGAGTCAAAAAAAATTAAAGACTTAAAATCACTATAAATATTTTGTTCTAAGAAAAGTCCATTATTTTACCATTATCATGGAAGATGACATTTTTGACTGTGGCATTCAAAAGAACTGTGATATTCTTCGAAACCCCGGTCCTTAGTATATCCGCAGAGGTATGTCGCCTTCCAAAATCATCAAATATCCACCCACCCATTTTTGTTCCTTCAAGATGCTCCAAACTAAGACCATTGAAAGGTAGAATTCCTACCTCAACAAGGCCATCTCTCACAGCAGACTGCCATGGGCTCAGCTTTGGTTCAAATACCACCTTAGATTCCACCCACTCATAAGCATCCCTCACTAGAGTCTCATCCCACCTAGCACTTCTAATAAAATCCCGGCTAGCTCTACTGTAAAAGCCATAGTTAATTGCCGTCGACCCCCCTAAAACTCTTCCTCTATAATTAACAACTCCTTCCTCGGACACGAACTGTTGCGCAACCGATGAGAATTCATCGGTTTGGATCAACGACAACCCGCATTTCTTCCTTTCTAATATGAAGGGATCATCATAAGGCGACCCGCCTCGTTCTACCAAAAGTACTGAGAATCTCTCGGACAGGGTCGCTGCTAGGGGGCAACCACCGGCTCCTCCCCCTACGATGATGTAGTCGAAGGACCTACCCGACACTTCTTCGATATCTGAAGTCATGTAGGGAAGCCCGTCTCCTACAATGAGAGCATAAAGAGATATAAGTGATCATATTTTCAAAACAAACCAAAAAAACATTGTGTAACTTACCTTGAGACAATGCAGAGAAGATAATGAGTAAGAAGAGGGATGCTGTAAAAAGGCCATGAATGATTTGTTGAAACTCCATGTTTGGTGTTTCTGTAAGTATTGAGGAGACCTTAAATAAATGAATTAAGGAGGACATTATTCATTGAACCGTGTGTGAATTAAATGATAGTTATGTTTTTTTCATAGGAGTCATGGTACGTAGCAGAAAAATAAATTGAACTCTAGAAGTCCAATGTAAATAATGTTAGTAAAGGATTCACATTGAACAGTCAATGATTTTCTCTTTCCTGGGTGGATACATAGTCTTTTGCTGCTTATCTACCATGTTCTTTTTATTTCTTCATGGAATGTGATAAAAAAAAAACTCTCGATAGTAGGTACTATCGAGAGCTGGACCGTTGGATTGAAGATCCAATGGTTTCATGTCCTCACCTGCTTTAAATGATGGCCCCACATAATGCTTTACACCCTTAGATTCAAAATCCAATGCTCCAGCTCTCGATAGCAGGTGCTATCGAGAGTTTAATTTAGTTGGAATTCATGTCTCAATGTATTCTAGAAATTCGGTGCCACAATACCCCATTTATGGAAGGAGGGTTGTCTGCCTTGTGGCCGAAGTTTCTGAATTATTTGTACTCTTAACATAGGTAAGGTGAAACTTAAACTGCTTCACGTAAGATGGCCGAAGTTTCTGAATTATTTGTACTCTTAACATAGGTAAGGTCAAACTTAAACTGCTTCACGTAAGAGGGGGTGGAGTGCGATAGCAACACCTCCCTAAGGTTGGTTGATAAGATCTACACTCAATGACGTGTGCATGCTTATCTAAGATATATCTTAGAATTGTTCTTTATCTTAGAAGTCTTTTAGTTATTAGGTTACGTATATTTATGTTTTAGGGGTTTCTTTTATAGGGAATGTTAGTGTACACGCTGTAAGTGAACATTAAAATCCTTCACCGCAGTGAAAATCTGATGGCATTATTGTAATAATAGCAAAAAAGTTAGTCAATGTTTTAAAATCAAATTTTCTGTTTATTACAAATATGCTACTCATAGCACCTCAAATTACAAAAGTGCCACCAAAAATTAGCTTGCGTGAGCGTTACTTCTGTTCACATACAACGTGACGTGAAGGTTATCATGACACTTCTTTTATTTAGACTTCTATTATTAGTTAGTTTCCTAATTTATTGGTTTTCCTATGTAACAAAGATAATCGGGTTGAATAAAAGAAGCAAATATTATTATTTCGACTCCATTAAAGGGACTTGGAGGTGTTGATTCCCTCATATAGAATCGAAATCTGCATCATCTAATCATTTTTATTGATATTCTCTTGAGGATAATATCAACTAGTATCAGAGCAATTGATCCAGGATGACGAACAAAGAGAGGCTTGATTATCTAGAGACTGAACTGAATAGGTTGATAGAAAGAGTCGATAATATTTATGTTCAACAACAAGAAGGTAATCAGCGATTGACGACTATTACCGACACTACAAAATTCAACACTTTCGGCGGCGGTTCAAAACCGCCGCAGAAAAAACCACAAGCACTGTGAAATCATATAACGACGGTTTCTAAAACCGTTGTTGAAGACCGTGTCGGGGAATCTTTGTGAGCACGGGATTTCACTCCCTAGAAAAGTGTAGCACCTCGGACTTTTCTATACTTAATGAATAACACTTTCGTAGCCAATTGGCCTTCCACGTAGTCCAATTAATAAATAAGGGAGAAATTGAAAATTCTAATACGTCAGAAATGTTCGTTTTCGAAAGACGAATCCAACGCAAGTTGAATCGTCAAAATCCGACAAACGAGTCAAAAGATATGGCCAAAACAGTGGAACCTGCAGAGCACCGATCGCTCGTTCCAATGTAGTGATCAATTGGTTCACAACCGATCGCTCGGTCATTATTAGCGATCGATCGGTCCAAAACCGATCGATCGGTAGCTATTGACTGGTTAACTTTTTTGTATGGGGAAAAATTCCAGAGAACATGTTTTTGACCGGTCACTCGGTCAAGAACACTGGTTGCTCGGTAGGCAACCGATTGATCGGTCATAACCACCGATCGCTCGGTTTATCGCATTTTACAGAAATTTCATTAAGTGCTTTTTCGTCTTTTGAGCGTTAAACCCTTACCCATAAGGGCTTGCTCGAACAATTGGGTTCTCATTCACTACACTTAGAACATTTGGAGAGAAATGGGAAGAGAAGAAGAGGGTTTTTCTCCTACGGCATCCTTGGTGAAGAGATCAAAGGTTTAAACACCCAAGATCATTCCAAAAGGCTTGGGTTCATCAAATCCAACCTTAAGCTCGTGTGGCGTTTTCTTTTCAAGCTAGGGCAGCGATCCTACGGCATTTTGCAAGGGCTTCTTCCCCAAATCAAGCCTTCTTCAAGCAAGGGTTCTTCCCTACCATTTGAGGTTCTATTTTAAGGTTTCCTCAAGGTCAAGCCTTGATTCAAGGTTAGTACACCCTACTAACTCTCATTAGCAATACCCTAGGTTTTCTATTGTAAATGGTGACTCTTGATATTATGTTTTTCTTCCTTTTGAAATGTACTATTTCTATAAAATATAAACAAGATAATAAGGAATGTGGTGATGTATGGATGGATGAGGGGTTGAGGCGATTGGATGCCGTATGGATGTGGTGTGATGGATGAAATGGAAAATGGTGGAAGGGCACTCTATAAATAAGGAACTTACCTTGATGATTTGATGGAAAATATGCACTAAAAAGAGTAAGATGAACCACTAAGGAAATGTTGTATGCTATGTGTTCGACCAACATATGTCAAGGAGGTTGGTAGCCCAGGGGTGTTCGGGTACTAGGCTCTACCTCACAAGAAAACAACATGTCAAGGAGGTTGGCAGCTCAGGGAGGTTCGGGTGCTAGCCTCTAGCTTACAAGTAAATGAAATATGTCAAGGAGGTTTGTAGCCCAAGTGAATGGTACTAACCTCTGGCTCACAAGAACAGACTCACAAGAAAAGATTCACAAGTTTACATGACAAGACAAGATATGCATGCATGAATTTCATAAGCAATGCCGAGAGATGAAACGGGTTTCCAAGCATGAGTTTTATCGGAGTTTTCGCATTCACGCATGCACGTCAAGACAATTACATTGCTTCATGTTCAATACTATTCTTAATATTATTCTTATGATCTTCCTATTGCTTTGAATTGTGTGTTATATTGTGTTCACTGTTGTTGTGCTTTTATGATTGCTATTGTTAGCTAATAGCTTGTACTCGCTGAGTATTCCATGCTCAGCCGTACTTTTATGTCGGTAGGTACCGAGGAAGCCCTCGACCCTGAGCCTTGGGTTGAGGAAGAATACGTAGAGTAGATCTCGACGTGTGGCCATACCTCGACTACTGTTGAGGGGAGAGTACGAGAGGGTTCCTTGTGTATTTTGATATTTTGATAGGTGGGCCTATCCACCTTAGACTTGATCATGTTTTGTGTATATGTTCACTTGGAATACTATTTTGGAAATTTAGAAGAAAAGAAAACGTTAGTTTTCACTTCCCCATATATGTTAGTTTCAGGCCTCTGATTATTATCCTTATTGTATTATGTTAGCCCTGTTTACTTTAGGATGGTTTGGCAGGTACTTATAGTCACACTTAAAGTATCCCTTAACTCCTATGGGGTATTTTGGGGCACAACAAAAAGTCACGGGATTTGTTAAGAGTCGCCACTTATTCGTTCAGAATGGATAAGTCCCGGGAAAATATTGGATAAGACCTTGATCCACGATCAGGGATCGGAGTAAGAGGTTCAGTTAAGTTCGGGAAAGGGGTTAGGCACTATGACACTTCCACATATAGTAGTTCCCTACTTGCTAGATTTAAGCCAAAATTAGTCTCAATGTTAATCAAATGTCAAAGTGTTTAAGTTAATTCTAACCGAAAGAAAGAAAAGCTAACTAGGGTCGAACCCCGGGTTGGGTTGCCTACGTACTCACATTAGGGATGTGATCAAATCGAGCGTAGTTCTAGCACTTGATCCCGTGCTAAGGCGATGAGGTTTGTGTGTGTGCACCAAATGTAGCTAATGGGCCTAATCCAGTAGATTAGGGTTTTGCTTGACTGGGATTGGTCAATGTGCAAAGGATGGGCCCGGTAGGTCGAGGGGTAGTCCGGTAGACTAGATTTAGGCCCAGTAGGCCAAGGATGAAGCCCGAAGGGAATGGGTGTGTTAACCCAGGGTTAGGGTTGCTAACCGGGGTTAAAAGGGGGTTAACCATGGTTAAGAATGTTAACCATGGTTAAAAAATTCAAGGAGTTGATTTTTTGGTCTTTTGTATTTTTCTAGATTTTTAGAGATTTTTCCAAATTTTTGTGGGGTTAGGTGGTGTTTAACCATGGTTAAAAGTTAACCAGATATCGTTTAACCATGGTTAAGGGTCATGGTGGGTCAAAAATGGGCCCAAAAGGTATGACAGGGCCTACAATGGCCTCCTACCAGGTTTAAGCCCTGCACAAAGCCCAAAAATAAAAAATTTACGAAATGGAGGTAATCGAATTACCTCCATTACAGTACATTTTTAACCATAGTTTGTAGGATCATAACCAGGGTTAGGGACTTAACCAGGGTAAACTGAAGGCATAGAGAGATAGCCTGGAGTGTCAGGAGTCCAATGGACTTGGTCTCAGGCCCAGAAGAGTTCAGGTGTGGGCCCCACAGGGGCCCAAAGTCAGCAAAAACTAAGTCTGTATTGGCGGTAATCTGATTACTGCTAATACCCTGGAGGTGTTTTCCTAGGCTATCGGTAATTAGATTGCCGACAGTCTCTTAACTGAGGTTAAAGTCAAAGCTAACCAGGGTTAGGGTATGAATTAAGCCCTAGAATTTTGCAAGGAGGTAGAGGGGAGTCAGGGCTACCCATTGGACCTTGAGTGGGCCCTAGGGCATGAGGTATGTGGGCCCCACAAGGGCCCAAAGTCACCGAAAAAAAGGCTCATATTGTCAGTAATCAGACTGCCGACAGTCTGATAATCTGACTTTGGAAGCAAACTAACCATGGTTAGACGCATGATTAGGGTCTGGATTTTTACAAAGAGATGGCCTAAGGTCTGAAGTATCTAATCATGGCCCTGGAATTGACCAGGGCTTGACTAACCATGGTTAACTAGGTGAAATTCAAAGGGGTTTCATAATGTCGGCACTGCTATTGCCGACATTATGCATTTTTTTTAGAAAAAAACAAATTTCCCCTATGGAGGCTGTACCAGAATGAGTCTAAAGGGTTCCTCATGGCCTGAGGATCCCCCAGACGCCGAGTGGACTGAACCATGCATGGTAGGGGCTTGACCAGAGGTGGCACCTCAAGGACACACCCCCCACACCTATGAGGAAGGTGGAGGGTGTCCTATCCTTGGTGAAGACATGTGGTGCATAGTGAAAGCAAAAAGTGGGACCCCTGGAGTAGGACCAGGGGTCCCTTACATTTGTAAACATAGAATACAAGGGAGGGGGGCAGTCTGCTACCTTGGATCAAAGCCTGCAGGGGCCTGCTAGGCTGTGGTGGCGCCTAGTGGTGTTGGAGCTACAGTGGGAGTTGGGACAAGGCTAAGGGGAGTCCCAGGGGTTTGCTAAGGAAGGGAGTGGAGGCTAAGGCAGGTGGAGGTTTGCACTGGACAGGGGTTTAACCTGAAAATTTTTGGTTCTCAACTCATGGTGGGAGGCTGGGTCTTATATAGGAGAGGGGAAGGTGCTTGGAGGCATTCTCGGCATTAAGAAAGTCACAGGGGACCAATAGGGGAGGACCCAATGCACCCAGGTGGTTGCTAATACGCGTTTGCAGAAAATCCAGGTGTGGCGGTAATCAAATTACCGCCACCCAAAACAAAGGCAAATATGGGGTGTCGGTAATTCGATTACCAACACCTTGGGGTTTTTGTTATTACGGGTCAGGCCCTCGTACACTTAGGCCAAAGGGATAAGAATTGCCACTTTGAGGGTTTTCCCGCCTATTTTCGAACTCTAAAGGTGTGGGTCCCACCCTAGTAGACCCTAGAGGGTTGGTGGGCCCTTGCTTGGGCCCCCAAAGGTCTAGGCTTGCGGGTTTTTGAGGATTTGGAATGTAAATGGGTCTTGAGCCCATGAGGGTTTTAAACCTAAGTTTGGCTAGGGTTTAGGCTAGGGCTAGGTCTAGGGCATGTCTAGGGTTAGTCCTGGGGTTTAGCTTGGGTTTAGCTAGAGTCACACTAGGGTTTAGCCTAGGGTTTAGGGCATGCCTAATGGTAAGGAGCCTTGAGTCCAAGGGTTTTGGCTCTAGGTTTTGGTTCTAGGTTTTTAGGGTTTGATCTAGGGCACACCTAAGGTTTAGCTAGGGTCACACTAGGGTTTAGCCTAGGGTTTAAGGTTTTCCTAATGGTAATGGGCTTTGAGTCTAAGAGTTTGTTTTTAGGGTTTTAGGGGTTTAGGACCTACCTAGGACTTGTTTAGGGTTCTACAAGGGGATTCCACTGGGGAATGACAAGGTTTTGACAGGGTGTAAAAATTGGGTGCTTACAATCCTATCGTGGCGCCTCTCATGACGGTTTACCAGAACTGCTGTTATCAAGTCCATATATAATGGCGATTTACAACCATCGTGGTTAACATATTAATAATAATATTAAACTTCCATATGACATTGGTTTTCACCGCCGTCGTAGTATATATCAATGTCGGTGGTTCTTAACTGCTGTCATAGACACAATATATAACGGTGGTTTTTCACCGCCGTTATATATACAATATATAACGTCGGTTAACAACTGCCGTTATTAATACAATTTATCACGGCGGTTTTTTACCGCCATTATATATCCAGTAATATAACGGCGAGTAAAACCACCGCTGGTAATGAATAAATAATATGATTTAATATTACCTATCATGACGGCGGTTTTAATCGCCGCTATTAATGAAAAAAACAAAAAAAAAATTTGCAATTCTATTTTTTTTGTACTTGTACTATTAGCAATATAACAATGAATTAACCAATTTCAGACAATTTTGTACTTATAAGAAATATATAATAATTTCAATAAATATAATAACCAACTAATCAGTATACATGCCCAAAATGTAATAATAAAAATATATATACATGCTTAGAAAAAGTATCGAGTAGAAAAAAGGGGAAAAAATCTTAAGCTAGGCATCGGCCGAGCTCCCTCTTGGTGCTCGAAAGCCCGATAAGTGTGTGTTGCCGGCTCCCACTTACAAAAAAAATAAAATATAATTTATTAATAAAACATCAAAATGATAAAATTTAAAGATTTAATAATTTAACAATATGCAAAGAAACAAACACATTACAGAATTTTCAAAGTTTTCAGAAATAGTTAGGTCTAAATCCACAATCGCGCACCAAATCCAAACTGGAGTTCGGATTTTGTGGCGGTTTCTTCTAATGCGTGTATTCCAAACTAACCTAAGTGTGAGAATTGGTTTCGATGGAATCTGAGGTCCTTTGTCCGAGAAATTCATACCTTTCAAGAATAGCTAAGCCTAAACCCACAACTGTGCACCAAATCCAAACCAGGGCTCGGATTTTGAAACGGTTTCTTCTAATGCATGTATTTCGACCCAACATAAATGCGTGAATTGGTTTCGATGGAATCCCAGGTCGTTTACCAAATTTGGTCACTTAATGTGACGTTTTTGAGAAGTGTGTATATCTGACATTTTCCTAATGTGTCAAAATACTAAAGGCATACTAAAGGCTGGGTCTTTGTAGACTTGGTACCACATTTTGTTCTTTAAGGAGGGTGTCTCTAGTAATCCTTACTCTAGCAAGTAATGAATTTGCTTGGTGAGTTTTGTGTTACATGCAGTATTTTCATAGGCAAGCAGTCATTAAATATTGGAGATAATAAATGCAGTTTGACTTTCCTTATTTTTTAGTCTCCCCTATTTAATGAATGGAAAATACTCACCTCCTCGGTCAGTGACGCGAGGAGGGACATCTCAACTCCCATTTTCTTGACACGTGTCCCCTTCTAACCCCATTTAACTATGGTTAAGATTCATCCACCCTTAGGTTTCACCAATCTACCCTTAGTTTTTAGAAAAATAATTTTTTTTTAAAAAAGTCACTAAAGGGTTTAAAAAACACTAACCCTAGTTAATGGGAGTTGATGAGTTGGCTATTTGAGAGCGAGGAGCAATAGTTCCCTCCTCACCAGTGGAGTGAACTACTGCTCTTAATAAATTCTCCCTCTAAAAATATTACAATACCCAAATATTTAATAGAATGATATATAATACATAGGGATAAAAAAAAAAGACTAGTGAAGGTTAACAAATTCGTTAGTCTTAGTGAATGATAGTATTTTTCGTGTGTGTGTATATATATATATTGGGAATATTACCATTCACGTTGTACAGTACTATATATATAGAGTGTTTATTCTACTTTAGAAGGTAAATCAATGATTCTTGATTAAAAGAACCAAAGTTCATAAATTTTAGAAAACAAGTGTTGTAACTTGGCAAGTAAAGAGAAATTGATTTATTGATAATAATCTTGATTTAAATAATATTCCAAGACTCCTAATATAGAAAGATCTCTCAAAGATAATCCTAATCTAATCATACCTAATCAAATCCTAAATTCAAATTTAATTGATACTATCTAATTATGAGGAGATACACTGATAACGATACAGTGTATCTCATTCATTTTATTATAATAAAATATTCTCTAATATTCCCCCTCAAATACATGTGGATTGAAAATCTCCATGAGTTTGTCACAACTTGAGTACTCCCTTTGTGCATGAAGAGCTAAAACATCTAACCGTGTTTGGTAGTCACCGCCAATCTGTGAAGTCTATCTTTGTCGCATCCTGCTCATATTTACGAGTCTGTCGGAGCCGGTAGCCCACTAGATCAAGTTGTCATGATCTTCTCATCAACACACATGACAAATGATTTGCAATGTGAAAAAATACTCTCGTTGGAAAGGTCTTCAATAAAATAAAAGGGGATATACTTCTAACGACATCCATCAAAGAAGATAAAAACACTACAATTTCTCATCTCACAACAGTTATATCAAAGACCACATTAATTTTCTCACTTTGCATTGTGATGGGATACCGGGGTGGCATTGAATGCTTTGGAGATATCTGCAACACCACCAACCGCTTGAAGTTCCTTTAAGCATTACCTCGGTGAAGAAATCTGTTGAGATGCTCTTCATCACCATTCTAAGGTAGGCATGTCAGCCTATATTTATATTCCAAAGCATTAGAAAGACGAGCTCTTCTTTACCAAACAAAAGATGTGGCATGCTTGAAGGGATCATGCATCATAAAGCTAAAGGCAATAACAGCATATCTAGGCTCAAGGGAGATGAATTGCTTTGGAAAGACGTTATTTGGTTTGTAGTGGGATCAACTGGACCACCATGGGCCGTGCCGGATAGGGTAGTGAACATACCGGGACTGAAAAATTAAAATAAAATAAGGTGCCTTTAATAGCAGGAAAAAAAGAAATAGAATGTAGGAACTCCAGTCTTGACAGGCGGCGGCAACTGGAAACACGTAATGAAATGGGACAAAAAAAATTAATACATGCAGATCGCCCGCACTGATACCATAAAGAGAAATAGATTTTATTGAATTCTCAGGATAATTAGACTTAACTTGGGTTTAAATAGATAATAGTATACAGATAAATATAGAAACTAAATCAAACCATTCATAATCTAGCTAATAAAATCCTAATTAAATTTCAATCTCAATCTCATTCTAAAATCCAAATCCTTCCAATTGTGATAATGATAATGATATGGTGCATCTTAAGCATATCATAACCATACATGTACTCTATTACTCCCTCTCAAACTCATGTAGATTTGAAAATTAATTTGCGTGAGTTTGATACTCAGTCATGTAAAGTAGTTTGTCAGTCATTCCAATGTCGTTGCAGATCTTAATAGTTGTCAATCGTCACCGTTATGTGTTGTATGAAGAGAAAATAATATGAGCCTCAATGGGCTAGACCTCTATGGGTCAATGAAAAGTGGTGAACCTCTCAATAGGTCAGGGTCTCAATGGGCCGAATAGCCTCTTGGGCAATGAAATGAGCATCTTGGGCCAAATACGAAATTACATCCATGATCTTGCCTATGGTTTCGCCAATGGAATCACGGGTCTTCAAAAGAGCCTCTTTGGGCCTGAAAAGTGGATCCTGATGATCTGTGTCTTTGGCCTTTGCCAAAGCGGTCATAGCATCATAGGTTCTGATATGGGCCAAAAAAAAAATGAGCCTTAAACTTTTTATTTTCTCTCTCTCTTTTTTTTCAACACAATCAACTATTAAATTTTTTTTCCCACACACATCCTGGGAATAACCACTCCTTGATGATCTATAAGCATTAAATGAGTTGAGAACAAACCCTATTTTTATCAAATGGTAAATCATGTGTTTGGTGGTTTTTGCTCAAATCGGCATCATCAAGCGCCACGCTACAACATGCCAGCATATCGAACTCTTTGATCCCCTTGTCAATCAAGCATTGTGTTTATTGCTCCTCATCATTTTTCTGATTTCTAACATAAGAGAATCATGTGTCAAGTGTCACAATAATCACAATGATACAGGCACATGATGAAATCCATTTTCAGGGACCATGCAGTAACTAGTAAGAGATCTCTTTAGACCAATTAAAGACCCAAACTCGATGAATTAATTGCAAATAGGGCCGTATAACTTTCAGTGGTTGAGAACGGCAGCAACATGCAAAAAGTTTTAGGCCCCACGGAAAAGCAATTCAACAGTTTAAAAAAAAAACCAAAAAACAAACCAAGTACATTTTGTGAATTGTGATCAGTCATATGAGAGTAGGATCATTCAGAAAATTCATTAAAGTACATTTTCTTTCAATATCTTAATCCCTTGATACCTCCCTAGCATTAACAAAGTTGCCATTGGGTTTGTACCAGGTGAATCGAGCAAAGTCGAGCCATCCACAACCCTCAATCCATCAACACCATATACCCTGTATTCCTCATCGACCACTGACCCAACAGCACAGCCTCCATGATAATGGAAGTATGTTCTCACATTCATCTTGCAAAATTCTCTCAATTCATCGTCACTAAACTTCACAGTTTCGTTACATTTAGTCCCTAAAAACAAACTAATTGATTTGGACTGTGAAACTTGCTCGACCAATCGAACCATCTCGACACACTTATTCAAGTCCCTCTCCTCTGCTAGATAATTGAATCTCACGGAAGGATTTTCCCTGGGGTCTGTGCTATTTAGTTGTAGCTTCCCTCTAGAAACTGGGAATGCAATTTTAGCTGAAATTCTTATCCTAGTTGCATTGAAGCTTATGGGTAGGATTGTAGATTGGATTATGATTTGGAAGTCATTTGCTATACCCACAAATTGAATTGTGTCTATTTCTCGAGATCCCAGCTGAGAGTCTACAAAAAGACGGATGCCGGGGTTGTCTTTGATAGATTTCCCGACATTTATTGCATCCATGAGAACTGAGATATTGAAGCGTTCAAGGTGTTCTTGGGGTCCAATTCCACTCAACATAAGGATTTGGGGACTACCTAATGCTCCTGCTGACAATACTACATCACCCCATGACTCTGAGTCTGGTTGCTTGAGGTAAGCTTCATAAATGTTGTCCGAGTTGCAATCGCTCTTGATGAATCTTATGCCGCAAGCTCGGAGCTTACTTCCATCTCCTGCATGGTCGAAATAAAGAACAATGTGAGCCATAAAAAAATTGAGAATAGAACTTGACTTTCTGAAGAGGAATGATTAGCTAGAGCAAGGATTAAAAATATAATTTGAGCTGTATCCATCTCAACCAAAACTTATATCGATTTTAGTATTATTTCAAACAATACATATAGTTTTTTTGTCTCTTTTTATGAAAAATTTAAAAATAAATTAAATTAATTATATATATATATATATATCAATTAAATGAGTCAAAGAACCAAATTTACCGAATATAATAAGTATATATAGCCAAATGTAATAAGCTAAGACCAAGTAAAATTGTAAAAATATAGAGTAGCCAAATAAATTACCAAATAATCAATAACAAATTGACAATAAGTAATGAGCTCAAAGATAAAATAAGCAAACACAATTACAATTACACAATGAATTAATGAAAACATAAATAACTAATAAACGTTATGTATCGCTCATTCCGTATAAATATAAATATCGTATAGCGCTACCGAAACACCAACACGTATTACCAGTTTCTTGTTGGATTTGGTGATTTTTATTTCCATGGATTAGTGACCAACCAAATATGTAACCAAACAAAAGCTTGGAATAGAGCGATGAGTCAAACAAAAATTAAAGAATCAAAATCACCATAAATATCTATGTTCTAAGAAAAGTCCATTATTTTACCATTATCATGGAAGATGACATTTTTGACTGTGGCATTCAAAAGAACTGTGATATTCTTCGAAACCCCGGTCCTTAGTATATCCGCAGAGGTATGTCGCCTTCCAAAATCATCAAATATCCACCCACCCATTTTTGTTCCTTCAAGATGCTCCAAACTAAGACCATTGAAAGGTAGAATTCCTACCTCAACAAGGCCATCTCTCACAGCAGACTGCCATGGGCTCAGCTTTGGTTCAAATACCACCTTAGATTCCACCCACTCATAAGCATCCCTCACTAGAGTCTCATCCCACCTAGCACTTCTAATAAAATCCCGGCTAGCTCTACTGTAAAAGCCATAGTTAATTGCCGTCGACCCCCCTAAAACTCTTCCTCTATAATTAACAACTCCTTCCTCGGACACGAACTGTTGCGCAACCGATGAGAATTCATCGGTTTGGATCAACGACAACCCGCATTTCTTCCTTTCTAATATGAAGGGATCATCATAAGGCGACCCGCCTCGTTCTACCAAAAGTACTGAGAATCTCTCGGACAGGGTCGCTGCTAGGGGGCAACCACCGGCTCCTCCCCCTACGATGATGTAGTCGAAGGACCTACCCGACACTTCTTCGATATCGGAAGTCATGTAGGGGAGTCCGTCTCCTACAATGAGAGCATAAAAAGATATATATAAGTCATCAGATTTTCAAAACAAAACAAAAAAAATTGTGTAACTTACCTTGAGACAATGAAGAAGATGAAAATGAAGAGAAGATAATGAGTAAGAAGAGGGATGCTGTAAAAAGGCCATGAATGATTTGTTGAAACTCCATGTTTGGTGTTTCTGTGAGTATTGAGGAGACCTTAAATATATTGAACACTAAAAGTCCATGTAACACATGTTAGCAAAGGATTCACATTGAACAGTCAATGTTTTTCCCTTTCTTGGGTGGATACATAGTCTTTTGATGCTTATCTACGATGTTCTTTTTAATTCTTCATGAAAAGTCATAAAAAAAATATCTCTCGATAGTACTTACTATCGAGAGCTGGACCGTTGGATTGAAAATCTAATGGCTACATGCCCTCACCTGTTTTAAATGGTGTCAAAAGGGAGACGAGGACCTGGGGTAAGATAGGAAACGAACCCATGGGTCCGCTGTTGTACCTTTGGGTGATTGTGATTCAAAATTAATAAAATAAATATTAATTTATTTAATTTTATTATAGCTATTAAAGGCTTTAATGGTGGGAAACGTTTTATAGGTTTATTATTATAATTATTAGTCACTAATGTGACAGTTTTAGAATTCCAAAAACCTATTTAGTTTTCTATATATATACTATGTAATGTCTCCTCCAAAAAATGAGAGAATATTAGAAAGGGGTTTTCACAACTATTATGTTTTCTTATGTTTGAGAATTTTTTTTGAGAAATAGCTGGGTAAGAAACAGAGTAAGGTGTGCGACTGTAAGTTATGCACGCTTATAGTCAGGGATAGATTTGTGTGAAGCTGTTGTATCCTGGAGGCATCGTGTCTAGCAACCCAGTGCATCTGTGGGGGGACGCGAAATGTCTTAAAGAAAGCGACGTGATCCGCGCCTCGAACTACCAATGTTCTAACAGTTTTTCAAGTGCAGGAATTTCTGAAATAAAAGTTACTATTTTGTTCGAGTTCTTCAAAGACTACAATTTGTGTTGGATTGCGATTCCAGGTAATTTACCCCTATGGGAACAACATCCGCTGAGTAGTGCTCTATATCATAAGCGAGCTATATATTCTTGTGATGAGGTTCGTTTGTCATGATCAAGAAATGTAAAGAAGCTTTTCTTATGGTGTTGTTGTGTTCAACCAAAAAAACACTATTACGACCGCCTCATGAGTTGCCTTGCTACCTAATCAACAACCGACAGCCAACTGGTAGGCTTTCCAACTCAATCACATCAGATCTTCTACAGAAAGGAATAACAAATAAGGACTTTGTTAGCGAGACCCTCTAGGGCTGAGATCACCCCAAGACCCTTCATGATATGCATGGGACTCAAAAAAATATAAACAAAAGTTTGAGTTCAGTGCATATCATGCACGGTCTCGGGGTAGTCTCGGCCCTAAGGGATCTCGATAGCATTATCCAACAAATAGGACTTTGTTAGCGAGACCACCCTGAGACCCTTCATGATATGCATGGGACTCAAAAAAATATAAACAAGATTGAGCAAATGTTTGAGTTCCGTGCATATCATGCACGGTCTCGGGTGGTCTCAGCCCTAAGGGGTCACAGTAGCATTATCCAACATATAATTCCCAACTTACCTGTTAAGTAAAAGATGCAACATTCAAGTGTGACTTTGTTTTTATTATTATTATTTATTACATTTAAGTGCGCTAATAGATAAGAATAGGGAGTAAGGCTGTCAATTTGGACTGATTTTTTAAAGACAACCCCTTACCTTTGGCAGATGGCAATTGGGCATCACTCTTTGGCTGTTTGCATGATGTGGGAAGGCATTTAAGTGAGTGATAGCACACATTGCACATTCTATTGGGTGGTACGCACTTTTCAATAACGTGTGCATTCTTATGTTAGATCTATCTTAGAATTATTCTTATCTTAGAAGTCTTTATTTTATTTTATTTTTTCATATTGAGAACTCCGATTAGAAGTTAGTATTTGTTCTAAGTTAAGGGCTGGTGGAGAGTACAACACTCTCACCCTCTCGGGAATGGATCTCGGAACCTTCTTCCTAAGGAAGGGATACACCTACCACTGGGCTAGTCCCAGGGTGTTTAGAAGTCTTTTAGTTATTAGGTTACATATCTTAATGTTTAGAAGTCTTTTAGTTATTAGGTTATGTATCTTAATGTTTAAGGAGTTTCTTTTATTTAGACTTCTATTATTGACACGGGTAGAAGAAAAAATAAATTCAAACAGTTGCTACAACAACAGATCTAGCTAGCATGGGGTATTTGCCTCTACCATCAAATCACCGCCCTCCCTACCTTCGTTTCTAACGTCCAACACAAGCATGCCAATCCACAAATTGACACTGGTGGAGATGAACGACAAACGAAGCTGTGACCGTTACTATAACTGTGACGAATGTTTTCATCACGGCCACCAATGCAAACTAAAACACAGTTGTTCTTTATGGAAGGTGCATTGTCCGTTGAGGAAGAGGTACCCATTGACAATGACCCAGGCGAGGAAGATGAACCTTGAGGACAAGGTTTCGGTCATGGGGGGTGGAATGATAATCCACACTCAATAACGTCTGCATGCTTATCTTAGATCTATTTTAGAATTGTTCTTATCTTAGAAGCCTTTTAGTTATTAGGTTATGTATCTTAATGTTTTAGAAGTTTCTTTTATTTAGACTTCTATTATTAACTAGTTTCCTAATTGTTGGTTGTCCTGTATAACAATGATAATCGGGTTAAATAAAAGAATCAAGTATAAGTATTATTATTTCGACTCTATTAAAGAGGCTTGGAGGTGTCGATTCCCTCATATATATAGAATCGAAATCTGCATTATCTCATCATTTTTATTGATATTCTCTTGAGGATCATATCAGTGCGTTCGTTTGGCGAGAAAGTGGGTGAAACAAAAGAAATGAACGAGAAAAGAAAAGAACTAGAAAAAAAATTAAATTAAATTTTCTCTCAAAATAACCATCAAAAGATGGATGAAGGTTTTTGGAGAAAGTTTGTCATTACTGAGAAAGTGCAAGAAAATGAAAGTGTGTTTCTTGCACACCATAGCAAGAAAAGTGCAAGAAATTAAACATAGTTTTCTTTTACTAATACCTCACTTTCTCGCCAAACGAACACACCCTAAAGGCCTAAACCATTGCTGTCAAACAGGATATGCTACAGTATTTCGACCAGAATGGAAAAAAATGTTATATTCTGAAAATGCTGGTACATGGGATCCCATACATGTTACCCATAAACACCCATCTGGATTGTTCAATCGGTGGCCCATCTGTTGGAGGGCTCCACAATTCTCCCTCAGTGCACTGTCTCAACTAATTGGGGTTGGCAACACGACTCTTGTTCCTCCCTTCTAAGGAATGGATCAAGATTCCTTGTGGAACTTGATGGTATTGTAAGTAATTTCTCAATTAGACTATTGAGCTTCTATCAACAATAACTTTACTTAAAGCTGAAACTTAAGAGATGGAGAGATAGAGAGGTATGTCCGTTCTTTTGGTGGAACTTTTAAAGCGTAGAACTTTCATTGTTTCACGCCTAATTTCACTTAATATCTAGAACTATATTATTTCATAAAGTGCAAAAGTACTACAAATATGGAACTTTCAAGTTCCACAAAAAATATCGGAATTTTTAAGTTCCATAGATGTGAAACTTCTAATTAAATTGAACTTGGTAAATCTGAGATACCATTGTGTAAAAGGGTTCCCAGAATCTTACCTCTTCTTCCAAAACATTAATGTTTCAGACTTTGAACAGGTCCACCTAAAGAACGAGCTTAATAGTTTAGTGCCACTTGTAATTATCTCCAATCATTTCCATTCTCCCAAGTCTCATAATATTTCCACACCAAAAACCTATTATGGTATAACTTTCTTTTGACATGGATACACTTTCAAAAGTTTTTGGGGTCCATAACAATGAGGAGTAGTAGCCATACTCTCAGTCAACCCCTACTTCCACCCTTCACAATCACTTGTCCTTTCTACATTGATTAAAGCACTCTCTCAAAAAAAATGGACAGGTGGGTGGTAGAGGGTGAGAGTATGGGTTGACTAAGAGTAAGGGTAGCATTCATCTCATAAACAATATACATGTATAATAAACCAAAGACTAGTCTCCAACAATGTTGTTTGAGAATTCTCACTATACGTGTTCTAAATTTCTAACTAGACGTACAGACTACAGGCTTATGGAGTTGGTAAAGGAGGAAAAGTGTACAAGAAGTAAATGAGATTCTGAGAACTTGTAGCAAGTTTTTTTTTGGTTTTTAACCAAAATAAGCTCTTAGTTTTAACATTTTACCTAAATATGTTCTAACTTTTCAAATTAACTTTTGTAGGCTTCAACACGTGCATGCCTCCGAGTGAAACTTCATCTCTTGTTGTTGGTGCAAAAAATCTACAACAACCGAACAATCAAGGTATGTTTGTGGTGGTTTTCTTCCATTTCATATTAAATTAAACAAATGTGGGACATCAATTTTTGGTTTGCATTTCATTTTTAAATTAAACTTCGTCCTCATGTACCCAAAGTGGCAAAACCATTTTTATAATTTATTCTCTAAAAAGGAATTAAACATCGATCTTCTCTTTTTTGAAAACCAAGATGAATATTCCCTTTTTATTTAATGTATTCCCTTTTTTAAAATCAAGAATGTGGCATCTGAGACCGATGGATCCCACACTAAAAGCATGTATCATCACATGCACCGGAATTATTTGAGAATGATTAATCGTTCTCAGCTGAAGTATCTCACTTGATCTGTTGCTCATAGCTTCTTTAAACCATCGATCATCATAGGATATCAATAGATATTCTTTATCTTGGAACGATCGATCGATATCCTATGATGATCGATCTTTATCCTGTAATTATCGATCGTTATAAGATATCGATCGATCGTTACATGATAACGATTGAAACAACAGATTGTAATAATGTATGACCTTTATTATTTTACATGCATTGTTAATTAAAAAATACTGCTTAATTTGACAGCATAGAATAGTAAAAAAAAATAGGCATAGGAAAGTGTTGAGTATAGAAGCAATGAAACTCAAATAAAGAAACTTTTATTGATGCACTAACTCAAAAATATACAACACTTAAGGGACACTCAAGGAACACTAACACTCAAGAGATGCACTCACTCTTATCCTCGCACAAGAACATACACTCACTATCACTAGACCTCACACACTTAGAAGAGCTTTTGTTTCTTATATGCACAAATAAGGGGACCCTACCCTCTATTTATAGTAGGCATGTGAATGTTCTAGATTTCTAGAACATTCTCCCCACCTCCTTTCTTAAGAAATATCTAGAGACTACTACTACCTCTTTTTCTAGAGATAGAGATAAGTTTAGGGAGAATTCTAGAGATAGAATATTCTAGAGAGATGAATGTAAAGAGAAGACTCTAGAGAAAGAGAGACACTTGGAAGGGAGAGAGAAAGTTCTAGAGAGTTGGTGGTGACTCTCAACACTCCCCCTCAACACCGACTCTTCTACTAGTCATACCTAGTAGCTTTCGAAGCTCAGCAAGCTTGGAAAGATTGAGTCATTTAGTGAATATGTCGGCTACTTGGTCCTCCGTCTTGATTGGATGCATTTCTATCTCTCCTTGAAGTATTTTCTCTCTAATAAAGTGGTGATGCATTTCCACGTGCTTCGTTTTGGCATGGAACACTGGATTTTCTGCCAACTGTATTGCTGATCGGTTGTCACAATGCAGTGCCACTGGATAGTCAACAGGTTGATGTAGATCGTTCATTAGCTGCATCAATCATGTACTCTCTTGAGCTGCCATTGCTGCTGCTCTATATTCTGCTTCAGTGGTCGATAGTGATATCGTTGGCTGTCTTTTACTACACCAGGAAATTGCTCCCGAACCAAGGTTGAACACGTACCCGGTGGTTGATCGGCGCGTATCATGATCTCCCGCATAATCTGCATCGCAATAGCCAGCCACCTTACATATTTCTCATTTCTTGTAAAAGATACCGAAATCAAAGGTGTCCTTCACATATCTGAGTATTCGTCGAACCGCTTCTAGTTGAGGTTTCTTCGGTTTTTGCATGAACCGACTTACTACTCCAACCGCATAAGAGATGTCGGATCATGTCAACGTTAGGTAGATTAGACTACCCACCAATTGACCGGTACATGATTAAATCATCCAAGTCTTTGCCTTCCTCCGCACATAGCTTGGTGTTGGCCTCCATGGGAGTAGAAACTGGTTTACAATCAACCATGCCGTATTTCAATAAAAGATCTCTCACATACTTTTCCTGGCACAGGAACAAGCCTTCTTGTGTGTGTTCTACCTCAAGTCCAAGAAAGTGCTTAAGTTCTCCAAGCTCCTTCATTTGGAACCGAACTGAGAGATTTTCCCTTGTTATCTCCAGTGATGATTAGATCATCCACATAGACTAGCACTATTGCTAGTTTTTCACCTCTAGCCTTGATGAATAGGCTCGAATCTGCCGGCGCGACTAAGTATCCACTTTGCACCAGAAATTCTGCTATCTTACCATACCATGCTCTCGGTGCTTGTTTTAATCCGTAAAGAGTTTTTCTTAGTTTGCAAATGTAGTTGGGATACACTCCACTTTTGAAGCCCTTGGGTTGCTCCATGTATATATCCCAATCTACTTCTCCATGTAGGAAAGCATTTTTCACGTCCAGTTGTCATAGCTTCCATGATTTGTTAGCTGCTAGTGCTAGAAGGACACGTACCGTTGTAATTTTTTCCACTGGACTAAAGGTCTCATCATAGTCTTATCCATATTGCTGAGAAAAACCTCGGGCAACGAGTCGAGCCTTGTATCTCTCTATGGAACCATCGGGATGAGTCTTCACCTTATAAACCCATCGACAGGTTATGGGCTTGACGTCCTTGGGCTTTGGGACTAAGTCTCAGGTTTGATTCTGCTTTAGTGCTAGAATCTCTTCCTCCATTGCCTTTTTCCATTCAAGACTCTGAAATGCTTCCTTGAATGTAGATGGTTCCCTTACACCATCTTCTTCGGCAAGAGCAGCGTTGGCATACTTCGGATTTGGCTGTCTCTGCCTGGTAGACCTGCGAAGTTGTGTCCGAATCTTCTGACTGACTTCACTTTCAGCTTTCTCTTGAAAGTCCTTACACTTGGAGAATACTTCTGATTTTTCTTTCAGAAAATATATCCACTCGTACCTTGAGTAGTCGTTGATGAAGGTCACCATGTATCATATGCCACTAATTGACGCTTGCTTTACTGGCCCGAACACATCTGAGTGGATTAGCTCTAAGGGTTCTTTCGCTTTGAACTTTGACTCCTTATAGGGATTAGCTCTAAGGGTTCTTTCGCTTTGAACTTTGACTCCTTGTAGGGTAGTTGATGAGCCTTACCATATTGACATCCGGGGCAGATGGTATCTTCTCGAATATCTAGTTGTGGAAGACCCTTGAGCATCGACTTTTCATAATTTCTTTCAGCTTGTGATAGCTAACGTGCCCTAACCGCGCATGCCATAGATCTGCAGTCTCACTCCTTCGAGTCTTGTCTACGTATGTTGATTCTGCTGACATCACGTAGATGGATTCTAACCTTCGTCCCTCCATGATAGGTGTATCTGATGGCTCCAAGCTTCGATACACTTTGACGTCTTCTGGCCCTAACACCACATAGTTACCTGATGCTGTCAGCTGTGATACTGACAATAGATTCTTCTTCATTCCAGGTACATGATAGACGTTCTGCAACTGAACTTGATGAGGACTGAAGCGAGGCACGATCATCGTCTTGCCAATGTGTGTGATTGGCAGTCTTGAGTTGTTGGCCGTCACTATTACTCGACCACATTTATACTCAGACACACTGAGCAGTTTATCCTTATCGCCAGTCATGTGATTGGAGCATCCAGAGTCAACGATCCAATCTTTGTTGTAGTCGATTGCTCCATGATTTTGTATTGCAGCAAGTGTCATGTCTTCTGCTTCCGTCACAATAGAACTTGCTGCTATTTCAGTTGTGACCGTACTAGATTTATCATCTGTCTTCTTCTCCTCGAAAAAAATCTCATCTTCTGAGCAGATTTCTTTGACTTGCTCAGTTACGGCGAAGGATACTTCAGCATCCCACTCTTCCTCACTATTGCTCCCACTTTGGTGATTGTTGGATGTCACCAAGTTGCCTTCTGCTACCTTTTTCTTTGCCCAGCAATCTCGAGCAAAGTGACCTCTCTTGCCACAGTTGTAGCATTCATCATTACACCGTTTGGACTGTCGTGTGTCTCTATCTCGGTCATGTTGAGCTCCCCCTGTCTGAGAGCTCCTCTCCTGCAGCCTCCTTGATCTACCTTCTTCTTTCTTGGGTCTTGCCTGCCCTCTTGGCCTACCTCTTCTTCTACTACTAAAGAGGGCCTCCTCCTCATTCTTAAATGAAACTCCAGCCATTTGTTTTGCTAGAGTTTCTTGATCAACCAATAGATTTTGTAAGTCTAAGATGGTTGGCTGTGTTGGCCAACCACGAATCGCCGTGATGAACCCACTATACTCGGGTCTCAGGCCATGGATGATGATTCTTCTCATCCTATCTTCATTAATATTAGCTTTCGAATCCAATTGTGAAATTTCACGGCAAAGAGATTTTACCTTCATAAAGTATTGGTTGATCGTCATTTCTCCTTGTGAGGTTGACATGAGCTCATTCTTCAGTTGTTGTAGCCTTGCATCATTCTTCCTTGAGAAGAGGGCTGCAAAAGCGTCCCAAGCTCCTTTTGGTGTGACTGCATCCCTGATGTGCTCAAAAAACTCCTCTTCAATAGTTGTTTTAAGCACGAACATAGCCTTCCCGGCCTTAATTTTCCAGCGCCTTAGTGCATCGGCATTCTCTTGAGGAGGTGGATTAGTATCGCTACCATTAACGACCTCCCACAAATCCTGTCCCAATAGGTACGACTCTATACAGAACTTCCATTTGCTGTAATTTTGGTTGTTAAGCTTCTTGATCCCACCGGTTGCGCTCGCCAAATCCGCCATCGTGACTTGGTATGTCTTCACGTACTCCACCAAGTAAGCTTGATCCCAGATCAATCGACTTCACAGTCCCGGACTATGCACGAACAAGATTTATCCTTCGCAGCGCTCGAACACCGGCCTCTGACAACTTGGCTCTGATACCAAATTGTTGAGTATAGAAGCAGTGGAAACTCAAATAAAGAAGCTTTTATTGATGCACTAACTCAAAAATATACAACACTTAAGGGACACTCAAGGAACACTAACACTCAAGAGATGCACTCACTCTTATCCTCACACAAGAACACACACTCACTATCACTAGACCTCACACACTTAGAAGAGCTTGTGTTTCTTATATGCACAAATAAGGGGACCCTACCCTCTATTTATAGTAGGCATGTGAATGTTCTAGATTTCTAGAACATTCTCCCCACCTCCTTTCTTAGGAAACATCTAGAGACTACTACTACCTCTTTTTCTGAGATAGAGATAAGCTTAGGGAGAATTCTAGAGATAGAATATTCTATTGAGATGAATGTAGAGAGAAGACTCTAGAGAAAGAGAGACACTTGGAAGGGAGAGAGAAAGTTCTAGAGAGTTGGTGGTACTCTCAACAGAAAGTCCAAGGAAAATAAAAAGGTGCACGTCGAAGCCCACCAAAGGAGATTCCACCAACTATTCGCCATTTAGGAGTGGATTATGGGCGGTCAGTGAAGTGCTCCCAAAAAATATGGTTCCAACTTAGGGCCAATTTCGAGGCCCACCCGGAGAGGAGGGAATTGTGGATGGCAAGTTGTTTCACCTACTTGTATGGCCTCCCTAAGATCTTCATTTGTGGCTAGGCGATGCATCTTCTCCTCTTACGCCATTAGGGTGGATTGGAGTTCGAAATCTAAGGTAAATTGTTAAGTTTTATTGAGTTGGATTTCGCGTGCATTCTCGGCCTCAAATGCTCGCCTGCACAGCCTCCGGTCATCAAGGTGAGAGCACCCCCCCGGGTCATTGATGGTGCGTCTATTTCGGGACATCAAGCACATCTCGAAGAAGACCCTGATAAACCAATTTCTGCAATGCAATGATCACACTAACTCTCTAATCTACTGATTGATTTTGCATGTGCTCAACAATCACATCCGATCATTCATTTTGCTATCTTGGCTATGGCAAAAATTTTAATATAGGATCTTTTGAGATTATCACGTGGGCATCACCAATATCCCACTCGACAAAGAAAACCTAAAATCACTGGGAAAGAGAGAGAGGAGAGATGGAGAGAGAGAGAGAATGCCAGAGCGGAGAGAGAGGATAACATGTTCTTCTCTTTTTAGGAAACTAAAGATAGAGACAATCTTTTAAAAAAATATTAAATTTCCTTAAATGCCATTCTACATATAAAATAGTTCTTGATTGTGGCCATTAGATCGGAAGATCCATTGATTGTAAGCATATGTGAACTTATATGTTCTTTTTCATATCTACGGATCCCTTCCCTATATATATATATATATATGTGTAGTGTATGTTCTACTTTGGTGAGTAAATCAATGATTCTTGATTATAAGAACACAACCAAAGTTCATAAAAATTTTGAAAACAAGTGCTGTAACTTAGCAAGAACAAGAAAATCTTTATTTAGGTGGTCTTAGCCATTGTTACATACTGCAAACACTCAGGGATTGTGATCAGTCATATAAAACTAATTAAAGCACATTTGCTTTCAATATCTTAATCCTTTGATACCTGCCTAGCATTAATAGAGTTGCCATTGGGTTTGTACCAGGTGAATCGAGCAAAGTCGAGCCATCGACAACCCTCAATCCATCAACACCATAGACCCTGTATTCCTCATCGACCACTGACCCAACAGCACAGCCTCCATGATAATGGTAGTATGTTCTCACATTTATATTGCAAAATTCTCTCAATTCATCGTCACTAAACTTCACAGTTCCGTTATGTTGAGTCCCTAAAAACAAACTGATTGGTTTGGACTGTGAAACTTGATCGATCAATCGAACCATCTTGACACACTTATTCGAGTCCCTCTCCTCTGCTAGATAATTGAATCTCACTGAAGGATTTTCCCTGGGGTCTGTGCTGTTTAGTTGTAGCTTCCCTGTAGAAACTAGGAAGGCAATTTTAGCTACAATTGCTATTTTAGTTGCATTGAAGCTTATGGGCATGATTACAGATTGAATTATAATTTGGAAGTCATTTGCTACACCCACAATTTGAATTGTGTCTATTTCTCGAGATCCCGGCTAAGAGTCTACAAGAAGAGCAATGCAAGGGTTGTCCTTGATACCTTTTCCGACATTTATTGTGTTTATGAGGACTGAGATATTGAAGTGTTCAAGGTGCTCTTGGGGTCCAATTCCACTGAACATAAGGATTTGGGGACTACCTAATGCCCCTGCTGATAATACTACATCGCCCCATGATTCTGATTCTGGTTGCTTGAGGTAAGCTTCATAAATGTTGTCCGAGTTGCAATCGCTCTGCCTGAATCTTATGCCGCAAGCTCTGAGCTTACTTCCATCTCCTGCATGGACAAAAGAAAGAACAATGCGAGCCTATAACAACAAAAATGAGAACAGAACTTGAATTTCCAAAGAGGGATGATTAGAGTAAGGATTAAAAATACGGTTTCAGGGTTGTATAGATCCGAACTGAAACGTATACATATTGGTTTCAAATGAATCAGAAAATCAAATTTACCAAATATAATTAGTATATATAGCCAAAAATAATAAGCCAAGACCAAGTAAAATTATAGAAATGTAGAGTAGCCAATTAATTTCCAAATAGTCAACAACAAATTAGCAATAAGTCATGAGAAGCAACTCAAAGCAAAGTAGCAAACATACTTACAATTATGCAATGAATGAAAACATAAATAACTGATAAACGCTACGTATCGCCCGTTTTGTATTAGTATAAATATTGTATAGGGGCTATTGAAACCAATACATATTGCCTGTATTGTATCGATTTTGGTGATTTTTATTTCCATGGATTAGAGACCAACCAAATGTATAACCAAGCAAAAGCTTGGCATAGGGATGATCCAAAACAATCAAAGACCCAAAATCAGCAAAAAATATCTATGTTCTATATAAGAAGTGTTAATTATATTACCATTATCCTTGAAGATGACATTTCTGACCATGGCATTCAAAAGAACTGTGATATTCTTCGAATCCATGGTCTTCAGTATATCTGCTGAGGTATGTCGCCTTCCAAGTTCATCAAATATACTACCACCCACTTTTGTTCCCTCAAGATGCTCCAAACTAAAACCATTGAAAGGAAGAATTCCAGCCTCAAAAAGGCTATCTCTCACAACAGACTGCCATGGGCTCAGCTCTGGTTCAAAGACAACCTTAGATTCCACCCACTCATAAGCATCCCTCACTAGCATCTCATCCCACCCAACTCTTCTAATATAATCCTTACTAGCTCTACTATAAAACCCAGCATTAATCGCCATTGACCCCCCTAAAACTCTTCCTCTATGGTTAATAACTCCTTCCTCAGACACAAACCATTGTGCAACCGATGAGAATTCATCAGTTTGGATAAACGGAAACCCGGACTTCTTCCTCTCTAATACGAAGGGATCATCATAAGGTGGCCCACCTCGTTCTACCAGAAGTACTGAGAAACTCTCGGACAGGGTCCTGGCTAGGGGGCAACCACTGGCACCTCCCCCTACAATGATGTAGTCGAAGGACCTACCTGAGACTTCTTCGACATCTGAAGTCATGTAGGGGAGTCAATCTCCTACAATTAGAACATAAAAAGATATAAGTGATCAGTTTGTAAAACAAAAAAAAAAAAAACTGTGTAACTTACCTTGAGACAATGAAAAAGATGAAAATGAAGAGAAGATAATAAGTAAGAGGAGAGATGCTGTAAAAAGGCCATGAAAGATTTGTTCAAACTACATGTTTGGTGTTTCTGTGAGCAGTGAAGAGACCTTAAATAGATGTAGGAGGACATTATTCATTGACCTGACTATGGATTAAATGATAGTTATGTTTTTTCATTGCAGTGATAGTAGCAGAAAAATAAATTGAACAATAGAAGTCCCATGTAAGTGTAACACATGCTTATAAAGAATGCACATTAATGAGCAAACAAAGATTTTGCCTTTTCTTTGTGGATTAACTAGTCTTTTGCTGATATATCTTTAACAAGAACCACTCCATTATCTATGATGTACTTTTTTCTTTCTTCATTTGGATAATTTAGTTGTTATTCATGTTTAAACATACCCTTTCCCGATATCTTGTATGATGGTACATGGGGTCCCATACATGTTACCCATCTGGATTTTTCAATTGGTGGACCAACTGTTGGTGGGCTCCACAATTCTCCATCAGTGCCCTGTCTCAACTAATTGGGTCGGCAACACGAATCTTGTTCCACCATTCTAAATATGAATCAGGATTCATTAAGCAGGATTTAGAAGTCTTTAGACCGACAGATAACCTGATATGACCCAACTCCTTCATCTGAGCTTTTGACTAGGCAATGCAATGCAGATCACAGTACTAGCGGAGTTGTTGGATGGTTCAATGCTATGTTCCGCTAATGACGATGTTAGAATAAAAGTCCAGTTGTGAAAGCAGGCCGACATTCAAAAGGATTGGATTGATCTTATGGCCATAGAACAAGATGTCAAAAAAGTTTTGTCGAAACACCTTCCTAACTGATCAAACTAAAATAAAATTGAGAAACTTGATGGGATTGTAAGTAATTTCTCAATTAAAATATTGAGCTTCTATCAGCAAGAATTTTAATTACAGCTGGAGAGAGAGAGAGAGAGAGAGGTCTGTAATAGTTAGTACCACGTCACCCCCCTAACATTTCCATTCTCCCACATTTAGTCATAAAATTTCCACACAAAATCGATTGTTGTGGTATTACCTTCTTTTGATATGGATTATGGATATGCTTTCAAAAGTTCTTGGGGTCCATAACAATATACATGTTTTATAAACAAAAGATCAGTCTCCATAACTGGCAAAGTCCATTGGGTATAGATTATATAGTTCATACCCAACTGATATATATATATATATATATATGGAGAGAGAGAGAGAGAGAGGGATAATGTTTAGGTGCCAAAATGTTTCGAAGCCACTACAAACGGCTCTGTTTGCCTGCAGTTTAAGTCTAGTACATGTAATTTTTGTCCTGAATCAATCTCACTCTGATACTGGCTGTTTAGATCAAGCTTCTCTGGTAATTCAATTTTTCTAAGCTGGTTACCACTTTTGCCTTCATGGGTTGGTGATCTTTTAGTTGATGGCTGCTTAATACAATTACCAAGAGAAATGGTGCTTCCGCTTCTCTTCTGTCCGCTAACACAATTGCTCGGACCAGTCTTCCATGGATGGCCACCATTAGGATGGATCTCCATTAATGGAAGTGCAATGGAAGTTATGTCGCACTCAAGGATGTCTCCACTCTCTTCCTTTGGTTGCTTGTCATCCTTTCTTCCAGAGCCTTTAAAGGATGCAAAACTTGGGCATCGGGTATCCACCATGGAGACCAACTGAAAGAGTTCAGCTTTTGCAGCTTTGAGCTCCAGAGAAGAAGAATTATACCCGACAAGTGTTTCCTCCGCTTTCTTTAGTACCGACTGTAAATACTTCCCTTGAGCTTCAATTCGCAGCTGCAAATGCCTCTGTACCTAAAAAGAACATTCATTATTGATGGGTATCATTGGTTTTAGAAAAAACAATGAATGATTTAGACTGGAGTTGGTTCACTGAGTCCTACCTCAATTTGTTCATGAAGTTTCTTTTGCACTTCCATTTGCATTTTTAGAGCCTGAGCTATCTGCGAGCTTCTGAGTGACAGTAGAAACCTTCAACATTTCCTTCCAAATTCAGTGAATAGAAGAACAAATGTAATCTCTAGATCTTACCCATTATTCTGTGTGTGTGTTCCATTAATGATTTCTCCACTGATATGGCCACCTTTATTCTGTCTGTCTCTGTAATCTGTCTCTGAGAAATCTGTAATAAAATCCCATCAAGGCCCAAATGGGAAAAATGTCTAAGACGTGGTAAGTTCTTAATCTGATATATTAGACTCACCTTCTTGAATATTGTCACTGAGGATTTCTGACTGATTCTTCCCGAGCCTATATTTCTGAAATAAAGAACACAAATATATTCATAATTTTGTCTCTCTATTTGATTAGAGTTGGAATGAATGATAAAACTGGATTCAGAGTGAACAAAGAATGCCTGTAAGTGGCTCTTTAGTTGGTACAAAGTAAGTTCAGGAATACCCATCACCCTCATCACAGTCCTGGGTGTTGCCTCTGCCCCAAGTAGAAACAAAAAAAAAAGATATAAACTTCAGGGACATATTAGAAGATCTTAAAGATATGAACAGATCATAAAGCTTATATACATACTATATGCTCCTCCAAGCTGTGCAACCGCCACAATGAATCGTTGGTGAAGTTCTGGAGTCCATTTTAGCCTGGGTTTTGGATCAGTGGACAGTACCAAGCTCATATCTGGGTTTTGCATTCTATGCAGATCCATTTCAGTTTTGTGAATCAGATACCATTGAACACTGAAATATAAACCTGAATTTTGATCCTTAAAACTCTGCATCAATGTGTGGCACATGTAGTTCTCTTTATAATTTGTTGGGGGATTGTCCTATGACTCCTGTCCTCTGTTTCACTCCTTATCTAGAAACATAGGTGGGGTTGTGTTTGAGAATATATGCCATGAGCTTCCCCTCTCTCCCACATCAAGTCTTTTTTTTTTCTTTCTTCTTTGACTTGAAAGGGAAGAAGAGAATCTCTGATGCATCAAAACAGAAAAAGGCAACATAGTTCAATTGAGCCTCAAAAAGGAGAGAAAAGAGGAAAGAGTATGGATTGTTTTTAATGCTGTTTCCCACCCTCTCTCTCTCTCTCTCTACTCACTTGCTTGACACTGCTTCATTAGGTAATCCCACCATGATGGTTAATGGATGCAACTTTTCTAACACTGTTAAAAGCCTTGGAAAATTTTGATGGGGATGCTTTATTTGTTTTTTCTCTTTAAGTGACTGAAAGATATCTGAGAAAAAAAAAAGATTGAAAGAGAAATCCAAATGAGAATTTCAATTTTCCTTTTATTATTATTATTTTTCTTTTTGAGGAGGATGTGAAGTGATGAGCAGACCTGTAAGGTTATTTCTAGGGACGTGGGAAGAAAAGAATTCAGTCTTCTATATCATTGAAGAAATGCTTCAAAAATATCTACCAATAAAGATATACTTAAAAAGCATCACTCATTTATGGATTCTTGAATGAATTTTTCTTTAAGGAAATTAAACCAAAAGGAGTCATATATCAATAGGATTATCCAAATACAACGAGGAAACTCCGGCCGAGTCGTGTATAAACTGTCGATATGGCCTATAAACGACAAAGCTCAACATGTGGCATATCATTCAGTGGAGACCTAAAAAAGGGAACTCTTATGCCAAAAATCAAACTGATTGGAAGATTAGAGCATTTGATCTTTCACATTTTCTTGTATGACCAAGCTTTGTCTATAGGCTCAGAATAATGATCATTCTAGGTAAGAGACCATCAAAAAAACTGTTGTATATTTTCTTTGCCAGTGGCTGCATTTGTTTTAATTCTTTAAGAAAAAGGGCATTTTCTTAATGAAATAGAAATTACAGAAAATGTTACAATCTTATTAGGCCAATCCTTCCAAGTATTTCTTACACAAGGGATGATTTATCATATCGAAAGAGAGCCCCTGGTTTCATTATTGAGATAATGCATTTTCACATATGAAGTAAGCAATTTCAGAAGAAAGGAAAGACAACTTTTATTTGAACTTAATCCTTCTCTGTTTTCTCTGCACCTCTTGCACCTCTTTAACAATGTAGTCAAAATGCCACCTAAGCAACCACCTCCCTCGCCAATCCAGGTTCCCAATCGCCCAGATCATGATCTAGGCGGGTACTTGCTAAATCTTACAATACTGATTCAAGATTAGCAAACTGCATGTTTTCTTGTGGTCTTAAAGTTCAATGTAAGTGATAGAAATTAATAAGCTAAGAATGAACAGGCGCGGCTTCATAATTGCAAAGTGCCGCTGAAACTTGAAACAAGATACTCTCTCTCTCTCTACCATCAGATCGATCATCGTAGGGTGCGGTTGCTAGTTTGATCTCCGGAATCAGAATTCAATCATTGATTTCCAAAGTGCTGACATCTCAGTGCCATACATTCAGTTGGCCTGCTGCGTTTAAGGAATTTTCAATAATTCAAAAGTGAGAAAGATCAGATACAAAGTATTATTAACCCAAGCTTCAAAACAGCCAGGTCCATCTAATTAATGAGGGACCTGGAGGACATTAGACTGAGAAAATGTTATGTTTCCTGTTTTTTTCTCATTGGTAAGCTGAAATTTCAAATAATGACACAATTGAATGAACACAATTAGCTTATCTATGACAGATACATGGGCAGTCTGATGTAACATATTGAGCAACCAACCAAAAAGTCCATAGATCAGATGGTTATTGTCATCACCCAGTCAGGTTAAATTTTGACCTAAAAGATATGCTTGGTGGATTTAACTGGTGGGTCCAGCCTCATTTCTCCCTGCATGGAAAGGGTTCTTTTCTTCTTCTTCCCATCCACCCCTTTGATGCAACTTCTCCCTATTGTCTGAACTTGTGCATGGTTTGAGTAACCTTGAAAATTCATCTAATGGTTCTACTATTCCCTACTGACAAGCTCATAGTTCAATCGACAAAGAGGAATCTGATTATTGACTAGATTTTAGATATATGTGGCCTATAAGTTTGAAAACTAGAAAAGGAGAGTAATTAAAGTACCTTTCTCTTGCACCATCTGCTGTACTTACAGCTGCTTTCTTGCTTTAATATATTCCAAAACACATAAAGTAGATTCTGGAATGATGCCAAACGACCCCTGGTATATTTAGGTTAGTGGGAAAAGGTCTGGTGAATCAAAAGTAAAAGTCATCAGCAATACATTGAATCCAAAGTCATCAGCAAAGATACCCATCAATTTTTTAAAAAAATATTTTTTTTGTTGACGATATCATTACCTAAAGTTAGTAGCATTAGTTAGTGGTGGTTAGTAGAGAAGTAATGGACTACTTGCAAGTCGTCACCCAATGGAAATAGATCCCACGACCTCTCTCATAAGAGAGGCCACACCCTACTAAACTATTCTCCAAGGGCCCATTAGAGGAGATCTTACAAATCCAAAAGTATGGAAAGAAGATTAAATATGGCCTAAAGAATCAGGAAAAGTGAAACAAAAGAAACCAGTCACCATCCCACCAAAAAATAATTGAGATAATGTATTATTGAAACTTCATTGATGGCATACAGCCACCTACCGAAAAATGACATAAGAAATATGTCACTCAATATAGAAGATGCTTATCCCTCTATCTATCTATCTATCTATCTATTTATCTATCTATATATTTATTTACTTATTTATTTATCTGTCTATGTTTATTGTGTGGTTGTTTGTGCTGTGAGAGAAGTTAAAAGACTAAGCATTAAACCCAACCTCCAAATGACAGTAAGACATTTTCACTGTCATTCGATAAAAAGGAATACTGGTAACAATGCCTGGACGATACTCTAGAGTCATACCCAAACAGTATTTAGGTTCATCTATGTGGCAAGATGTTTGGCTATATTATATCCACAATTAGACCTACTGGTTGAATGATCCGGATCAATGAAAATGTGCAATATGAGCCAATAAAGATGACAGGTGAAACTTCCATGGCTAGTGAGAAAAGCAGACACACGCGCGCGCGCACACGCACGCACGTGTGTGTGTGTGTGTGTGTTGAGGCATTGGTAACCAGTTAGTGTGTGTCAGCACCATCACATCACCCTGTTAGACTGCCTCCAAATCCATTTGAGATGTCCCCTTCTAAGCTTGATCCCAGGATCTGTCCTTATTGAGGAGGACGACCAAACCACTCTCAATACACACGCACAGATTCACATTTGGAAAGGAATTAAACATACAGCACGTAGAAGTGCCAGGTCGGTAATTTTTTTACAAAATTTTTATTAATTTTTTTTGGGGATTGTCCCATTGAAGAGGTGGAACAACGATTGAATGATCCAGAACTATAATCCAGAAGGCAATGTCTACATTCATCGAGATTGATAGACTTTCATTTTTCCCATACATTTTCTCAGGCATATATAAAGTATAAAGTATCTTAATTTAGTTATGACATATCTGCTTGATAGATTGCTTTCTTCACCAAGACAATGGATTTTATACTTGCCTCATATGGTGTTGTCCAAGGCCTATTAATCAGTGCTAAATGTTATACATAAAAGCACCTCAAACTTAACTTGCTAATCATTTAGAGTAATTATTTGTATTATTTTATGCTACTTGGTTGTTTATTCTCTTTTTAGGTTCATGCGAGGAAAAGAAGATAAAATGGAAGATTTACAAGCTTCAAAAACTCCAAAAATCTTAGAAAAGAGAAGAGCAAAAGAAAGAAGAAGAAAAGAGAGCGAAATCGCGAAAATCTACCCTGATGGATCGATCGGCCAAAATTGCATTTCTATCAATAAAGGGGTAGTTTGGTAATTTTTATTTATCCAAAATTTATAAAACTTTTTAGGTAGATTCTAGATGACCTAAAGGAGCTATGTTTCAAATTTCGGGTCAATCCAATTAGAATTGAACTCTCTAGATTTATTTGAAGTTCAGTGGCAAAACTGTAAATAGGGTGAAATAGTATTCCGTGAATAGTGTTTTAGTACTTCTAAACACTTTCTAACTCTATTATTGTCTTCCTAAATTAGGGTTTGATCTCCATTCAACCCTAAAAAAGTATAGAGAGAGAAAAAGAAGAGTTAGACCTCAATTAGAACTCCTTATTCTACAAGAACTCTATCTTTCTCTCTTTCTCTATAAAAATGAGAATTCCTAGCCATTATCATCATTAGAGAATTTTGTAGAGATTTTGGATCTGAAGAAGAAAAGCTCTAGAGATCAAGGAAGCCATGAAGAGAAGTGCTACAGCTTTGTCTATGAAGATGTTGCATTCCTCCCTCGCGATGAACTAATTTCCACTCTAGGGTTTCGATGAAACCCTAGCCAAGTAACTGTGTCGTTCTATTTTTTTTTTATTTTGATTTCTGAATTGTAAGACATTGATTGCATAAATTAGAGGGTTGTTTCAACAACTGGATTTATTGATTTATATTCGATTTCAATGGAATTCTCAACCTTGTCTAAAGTTTTATGAAATTGGAATTGAAATCACTTGTGTTAATTTTCGTTAGAATTTAGACATAAGTTTTATGCAATGGTTTTAATATATCGAGAGATTAAATTCGAAGATATTTTATACTAAGGGAAGACGAATGATAACACAACCGAAGATTAGTGTGTATCATTCGTGCTAACAGAAGATACGATATACTTAGAATATAATCCCTTGAACTTTTCTAGATTAGTTGAGAGGGGACGTGCTGTCACTCTAACTAGAATGTTTGCAATTTAAGAAGTTAGGATAAATTCAAAATAGGGGCTGGTTATTAGGTTAGTGGTGGATTTGAAAACTCTAGATTTTCTCTTCCAAAAGATTTAAAACCATTAGTTGATAGTTTAATTTAGAAATCTCTTTTAATTAGTTTAATTAATTGTTTTAGTTAATCAAGCAAAAATTCAATTACCCATTTTATTAGTTTAAAATTAATCTGAATAAAAGGCAACGAAACCAGCGCAGTCCTCAGAGGAACGATACCCTTACTAGTACTATTCTACGGAATTATTACTAAGAATGAATAATTTAAGATTGACCGATGATCACCTATCACCTGCATCAACATGTTTGTCCAAGACCCTACAACTTAATTGAGAGAGAATATAGACAAAATAGAATCATGCAGAAATATTCCTTCATAGGGTAAGACTTACTCTTTTCTAATAAAATGGGAATCCATACATTGATACCTCTTGATTGACAAGACTCAAACCCAGAATAGGGTATGCCTTAGTTGCACTAAGAGGGGATGCAGTGGGAGCAGGGAAGCAGCAGTTCTAAAGAAAATAGACCGGTAGAGTCTAGGAGGACTCTCTACAAATTAATAGGGAGATGTTAAGTTCTATTATATAAACTCTACAAGTGAATTTATTTTTAGGTCGCACTTATAAAATTTTATATATCAAGAACAAAAGAAAAACTAGAACTAAATTAATTGAACTACGAAGGTACAGTAGTATTGACGGAACCTTGGCTGTTGTTGTGGGTAGGAGCAAGAAGAGGTTCGGAAGTGTAGCGGGTACTTTACCTTGGGGCTTAGGTAGATAATTCCTGCAACTAAAAACCATTTCATGAGTGAGATTCTCCCAATTTGACAGAAATGATGATGCAGTTAGGTTCTCCAAACTCGGACAAGAAATGACTCTCCTCCTCTGTAGGGAAGAAGATTTCAATGAAAGACTAAAATTTGGAAGAAGATTCCAATTAAAGAATAAGATTTCCCACAATTGGATAAGCAATTCAGATTCAGATTGATAAGTTTAGACAAGTTTCCGATAATGGGTTTCGATCAACTTCATATAACTTGGGAAACTTTATTTTGATTTCTCATGCCTAAGGCTCAACACACTGTTTTCACACTTGAGAACTTTTCTTTCTTTTGTTGACTCTTAAGAATATAGATTGTTACATAGATACTTCCTTAGCTTGATTATGGGAAGACTAGCTGGTTGAGCCATACCCATAATACTAAAAGTGCCAGTAAAATTTCCACCTTATTTATGTAAAAAATAATAATCTTCAAGAGAAGAGAATAATCCCCCGCGACCAACATAAAGAACCACCATAGCTTCCCAGATTCTCACTATCCCCAGACTCATATACCAACTCTCAAAAATTATAAAATATAAACTCTAGTGTCCCAAATTCTACCCCTCATTTTCCTGGTTCATATCTGGTTATGACTTGGACATAAACATCCCAACTTAAGAACTTTTTAAAAGCAAGGACTTCGGAAAATTCTAGTGGGTAAAGCACCAAATTATGAATAATGACTGATTGAGAAGTATTTTGGCAACTTTTTGCGAAGAAGGGCACAAGGTGCAAAATCACAACTTATCAGATATAGTAGATGATTACCAAAATGGAACTATGGGTAAGGCTCCTTAAGTACACGATCCTATTAAAATTTTAGCACTAAAGGAGGTAAAGGTAGTTAAAAAGAAAGTTTGTTAATGATGGAAGAATTAGGCTTGACTAATCATAGAGCCAAGCACGAGTATAGTACTTTATTGGATTGGACTTGAGCTTTCATGGACATGATGAGATGTTCTATGCTTCATGAGTGGTAGTAGAGGACTTTAAATTCATGTTAAAAAAGCATTATAGTCTAATGTCAGAAGAATTCATGCAAACCCAACTTTATTAGACAGGGCTTGGTTTATATACTGTAAATCCTTCCCTTTTCAAAATTTACTAATGTTCACTAATTATTTGTATCATTTACTCTACATGCTTTCACATATACTAGAAACATAATAAAAAAAGGCTCAAGAACCTATCTCAGATTTCCAGATGATTAACAAAATCAATAACATAAACAAAACTAAAAGTTCAAAAATCAAGTAAAGCAAAGACAAACTGCAAGAAAAACAATTTATGAAAAGTTCAAAATCTAAACAACAATTTTGGTTAGAATCACAACATCATATAATACCACAGATTAAAAAAGAGAGGTAGTGATGATTAGATAACTTTTAAAAACCACCCCTACAAGGTTCTTGCCATTCAATTATTTAAACACAATATGCTTTAGAGGAGCTTGATCTCACAAACAATGTTCCTCTTTGCATTGAAACTCACCCAACTGTATTTTTACCAATTACTAATCCTGTTCACCCTACTTCGCGATCTTCCGAAACTTCTTTGGCGCTGGAACTTCCATTCTACCAACAGAACAACCACACCTTGCCCGGAACACAAGAACAGCTCTCCCATTCTGAGGAGCCATCTTCCTAAGCTCAGCTTCCAATTCTTTATGGTGATCTAAGCCCAGCTCAAAAACTCCCTTCCCACCACCATCTTTCACCAAAGAAGAAGTCGAATTTTTCACACACTCCTCTGTCTCAAGTTGGATATCAAATTCTGCTGCCTTATGAAGGCCGAGGCAATTCGGCCTCCAACATTTCCTACTAAAAAATTTAGAAATTCCCCAAACAGCTAATATTGCAAATAAAACACCAAGTCCGAGAAAAGCATAAATCATTGGAGCTTGACACAGTTCTTCTCTCACCATAGAAACAGTGGCTCCACCAATTTCAACAATTCCATCACAGAACAGCTTAATATAGGGAAAAAACAAAAACCCACAAGCACCAATAACTGCAATTAAGATTACCACATCAACAGCAACAGTTCTAGATCGATGGCAAGGAGTAATCTTTATGGGGGTCACAGAATTGGGTTGCTTTCTGTTCCTCTGTGCTTGATGATTCTTCCTTGAATTGGAAGATGGATCGGTTAACTTCAGAGGATTCGCCATGTTTGTGGGTTGATCCAATGGCTTGCAGAGTGAAATTGAGTTGTCGAAATAGACCATTTGGAGAGAAACCAGATGATAAAAACGATCTTCGATGAAAACCCACCAATCCAAAATCGAAATCAGATCAAACCCACCAATCCAAAATCGAAATCAGATAAAACCCACCTCTGAAAAAGCGAAAGGAAAGATCTTGAGTGCAAATAAAGGTCGAGTTTTTATGAAATTGAGATGTTTCTCTTGGTTTTCTCGTCCTGAAATCGATTCTGTGCGCTAGATCCTAGAGATCTCCTCCTAGGGATCTGGATGTGATTCGAATCCGACTAGCTTGTTAATGGGTTGAAAAATACAAACCCGAACCCAACTTAATATGGCATCCTCAACCCTAACCCACTACCTACACTCAATCCCAATTACACTTTTACCCTAAGCAGAGTACTGGAGAAAACTCTCAATGAATTAGTAGAAGTTTCCTTCGGAGACATTTCTAGATGGTCTACTCACCTTGTAAAAATTCACCATTAAAAAAAATTGGTCACGGAAGGGTTCGTTTGGATCCGAACCAAACAAGACCTAACTCTTAAGTATTAGCCCTGCAGCTTCAAGCTTGTTGTTGCCCTATGTTTTTATTAATAATTAGTATATACTGACTATATAATTATTGATACATAGACTATGTATTATGCCTGCATGCATGGGTTCAAAGGAGCTTAGCCTGAACCTGACCCATGAACCCCAATGCCTAACCCCTGACCCGTGAAAAAGTAGGGCAAGCTAATGTATCGGGTCGGAATTGCCAACCCATCCAACAAATGGGCCCCATTCGGATCTAATAGTCCAAAAGACAGGTTAATCAGCTGAGCTAAGCATTATGTCCACTTGCTCCAAAAAAAAAAATAACAAAAGTAAAAAAGTATAAATAATAAATAAAATATAAAATGGTCTATTTTATGATTCTAAATCAGGTCATGGGCCAGCTTGCACGCATCCCATATTGATACTTAAGATACTAAAATATACCATTGATGGCTTGATCTAAAAAGCTTTGTTTGATATTACTAAGGCTTCCATATTGTTAGTGATTTTATAAATTTAATTACTCACTGAAAACAGTTATAAGAAGCCAACCAGTTGACTTCAACATATGCAACCCATGACATTTTCTATTTGGCTTTGAGATTGGAAGGTCAGACAAATGAATTGATTGAAGATTTGAAAATATCAGATCTATAATGAGGGTGGCATTTTGACACACAAGGTCCTTGAATGGAGATCCACTCAAAATCCCTAGAAGCCACCATAAAAGACCACCACCTAATGAAAATCTTCCATGCAATAATGTGTTTTGAGGATGAGAATCATAGTAAACTACAATGTGGTTTGGTTATGAGAAAGGTGTGTGACTAAACATATTTTAAGTTTGATAATTTTGCTAATTTAAAACTCTCCTAGAGCATAAAACATATTTGGCATAGTAAACCTTATTGGATACGAGGATGTAGATAATTATACTCAAATGACTGATCTTCCTTTTACTATCAATTTGCAGACTCCAAAATCATTAGGCTCTACTACTAAACCAGCTCTATATGAAGAAGTGAACAAAGGAGTTGAGGCTTCTGCCACTGTTAATGAGTGGAACTATGCTAAGAGTTTTATTGGCAAAAGGATGTCTAGCTTGACTAACAAAAAAGTGAGAATATATCAGGTGAGCCGAAGCAAGTTCTTGATGATATTCTTGTTGAAGAATCTGAAAAAGAAGACAGTTTTCAAACAGTGATTTCAAAGAGAAATAAGGGGAAGAATAAAGCAGCTGACACAACATCAATAGTTTTTTTTTTTTTGGTTCTCTGTTTTTTTTGGTTCTCGACATAGCATCAATAGTTAATTCTTCTCAAGGAAGACTAAAGAGGAAGGTTAGCAAATTCACTCGATTTAAGGAGTAGCTTTATAGTGCCTCATATATATATATAAACAAAAAAATCACTAACTAAAAATAAATTTTTAAAAATGTCATTAATTTTTTACTAATTTGTCAGATGAAGTCTTCATTTAGATTTGAAATGCATTTTTATTGCTATATTTAATGGGGAAATTACCTTAAGGTCTCATTACCTATTTGGTTAGGAAGTTTTTCCCCTTTAAAATCCATGATAATAAATGCTGATTCAATATTGAGAAGATTTCTTGTAACAATATTCTCTAGAAAACCTACTTTTCTGCCTCAGAAGTTTTAGTCCACATTCTAACCAAACTAATTAGTTATTAAATAAAAAGAATCACAAGCCTCATCACTCTCTATGGAAAGAGGGGTTCCTTATGAGGCAGAATACCCATTTGCTTAAAAGTGAATCTGATGGGGATGGAAAGTTAGTGGTTGGAAAGTAAGTGACTACCACCACAGACTCACTTCCTCCACTTTAAGTCTATATTGTGATCTGTCTTTTTCATATTCTTTTTCTTTTTTTTGGTGAGGGTTTGTTGTGATTTGCATAAAGGGTTACCTAACAATATTTTACATGTATATATGAATTAGTCTAATGGACTTGCAAGACCTTGGAGATCCAACCCTTTTAAGGAAAACAGTTGACTTAATTACATAATGATCATTAGGGGTATATATGAGCAAGTATCGATTTGGTTAGCTTTTACTTTTTTGAAGTTTAAGTCATTTTTCCTTACTTTAAGTCATTAATCGTCCATTTGATTTTCTGTACAATTCTTATATATATGACTTTGTTATGATTATGCCTTGTATTTTGATTGATCGTCAGTTTGGACAGTACAACAAGTGCAACTTCACGGGTTATATAATTGCATTTTATAAATTTTTGGGTTATTGAATGACAATTTCATAATTTTGCATATTTCTGCAAGATATATAACTTTCCTAAGAAAAGAGAAAGGAGAGGAGAGGAGAAAATTTTGTAACCCCTTTCACAGGTAATAGTAAAAGAATCTCTCATCGGCCATGAAAGCACATAAATTTGTGTGTTATTTTTACTGTTGCTTTTCATCATTATTTTATGACATCCATTGCCAATTCAAATATCATATATGTTATTGCTACCATGGATTTCCCTAGCAATTGCTTGGAGATATAATGATTATATATTGGATTAAAATTGCGACGCTCGTCAATTAGGAGCAAACCGCATTCCTTTGGTTGATAATAAACATGATTGATTATGTGAATAACATACTTCTCGCGAAAGTCATGGTGTGTGTCTTACGTTCATCAAAAAGCAGTCAAAGCGACGAATAAAACTAAATAAAAAATGGGCATATTCAACTCTTAATCTTTCTACCGACCCATCAATAGAGCTTTGAAAATGGAAGGGGATTTGAATTGGAATAGTCTTCATGGTAGTTAATGGGACATATGAAGGGTCCCCTAATAGGCTATAGCTAGAGTCCATATAATGCCTCTTTTGAATGAAAGCCATAAGAGCATTTATAACAGGTTTGGAATTTACGTCATGAGTCGTGAAGACCATTGATTCTGTTAAAGAGACAGTGGATATGAGAGAAGTCTGGGAACATAATATAATGACAACTGGCTCTTCAAGGCATTTGAACCCTATAGCACCATGTTGCATATCATTTATTACATGCTTGAAGAGAATGACTCAAGTTCTGCTTTGGAAATTGCCATGCTTAGCTTTTTTTTTTTAGGGTGACGATTAGAGCACCTGACTAATCCCCTAGGTATGTGCAGACCCCTCAACCACACGCACTAGGTAAGTAGGGATAAATCCTTGAGGGTGGCCAATAGGGGGAAGGAGAATTGAATTCAAGACCTCCACTTCCTGAGATGTGGTCCTGGCCAGCACACCAACCCCATATTCCTGTAACATGAAAGCTATGTATGACTTCTATAGGCTTTTGAATTTTCATTTTTTTTCAAAAATATCCATAATTTTCTCCAAATTTAACTATTAGAATTTCTAATAGAGATAAAATTACAAATCAGCTGTTGCAAATATGATATTTTTATACAGATAAAAACAACTTAAAGTCAAAAGATCATGCCACTCTTAAAAGGTCTGGAAAGCTTACTAAGAAAATATTAGTTGTGGGATATACAATGAAAATTTTAGACTTAGTTTAGCAGTCTTATGTCACTTTTTTGAATTTCAAAAGGAGTTGTTGTTTGGTTAAAGCTACAAGTTTACTCAATATAATATATATTCTGCACCGATAAAAGAATTCCTTTCTTGATATTGAAAACTTTGGCATCTCAACAAGGGTTGTTTCCACTCCTTGGAGGTGCATTAGGCCCTCTTATAATTTATATTTAATAACTCAATAATCTCTAATATTAAATCATTTTTAAGGAACCAACTTGATTCCATGGTTTATAATTAATATTTTCTTATATTTAATGTTTCTATGTAATAGTAAATATGAGAATTTATTTGTACACTACATATATAAATCTATATTACATACACTAGGCAGTTACCAATCCGCCCCAACAAATATAACTTTAATTAGTTGACTGTGTGGGAAGGTTTGGCTCCTTTAAAAATTTGTAATTTTTTCTAGGTATAATATAAAAAATTAAAAATATAGTTAATTTTATTTAGAGCAGTGATTAGCATTCGCTAGATAGTTGAATGCCGGTCCATGTGTCCCTTTTAACACTCCTTTTAACTATGGATAAGTTTAACTAAATTAAGGTTAATAATTTTTTTTTAAAATTGGATGGATTGACCCTCGAGGGCTTGAATCTTAACCACAGTTGGTAAGTGTTAAAATGGGGAGGTGGACCAATGCGAACTATAGATTCAGCTATGCCAAATGTGCGGTCCGCTATCTTCCCTTTAATTATTTATATAATGACTCTCTCAAAATGTCCTTGTTACTAGACCTTTATTGAAACGTAACATTAACGAATTTTATGACCAAGATTGACTCATTACGAAAAAAAAAAAACTCTCAAGGGCTAACCCTGAACCTCAGGCCCATACCCCCAAATCCATTAATTTTCTTGATACATTTATTTCATTGCCCCAAGGAAAAATTCCTGGCTCCGCTCCTTTAGGTAGGTACAACATATTGTAATTGTAAATACAACATCTTTTTTTGTAGGCTAATATATGTATGGTTGTGAAAACACTACATGTCTCACATATGTAAACTTTAATAAGTGAAGCTTGGAGAGTATTAAAGGCATTTTGGCCCAATATAACACATGTTATAGAGTATAAAACTCTTTCTCTCTCAAAGTAAGGGATTGAGACTTTTTTTCTTCTCTCTTTTGTTTTTTTCTTACATTTCTTCCTCAAAATTAGGATTTTGTACACCATACCCTTGAACACCAACGATAAAAGAGAACCCTTAATTTATGTGACATTCAGAACAGAGAAGCTGTTGAAGAGCATGTAAAAGCAGCTTGGATTGCAAGAATGACATTTCTGATCCCGGTTATTCCTTCCATCATCGAGATTAGTCTAGAGTTGAATATGAACGAAATCGAGATGGAACATGCTAACATGTTCAGCGCCCAACCTATAGCGCCTCATAAGTGATCATTTCCATCAACTCATGTTAATTAGAGAAATTCATTCTTGAGGAGTGCTAGCACCAGACGAAATAAGTCAAAGTTTTTCCCGGACACAAAGTGGGAGCAACACGTGGTGTTGCTACCCTTTAATAGGGAGATGGTTAGTTTGACACTTGTTTTTTTGGCGACAAGGGTGTCCGGGCCTCTTAGAGCACCCGACTAATCCCTAGGCAAGTGCAGACCCCCAACCACACGCACCGGATATGTAGGAATAATTCTCGGAGGGTGGCCAACAGGGGGGAGGGGAATCGAACTCAAGACCTCCGCATCATGACACGAGGTCTTGGCTAGCACACCAACCCCCGTTGGTTAAGATGGTTTGACCACCTTGCTTCTGGGGTAGCATTTCAATCTGTTCATTCTTTGTATGATTTTTGTTTGATGAAATAATTAAGGTGATTGTATCTTTTGGGATTTGGTTTGAAATTGAATGAAAGTTTTTATTTTATTTTTTATCATAAAATGTTCTGATCTAACTAAACATTGACTATGCATTCTATACCATTTGATGACATTGGTAGAAACTCATAGTAAATCTCCACAAGAAAGTCATGAAAATAAATATTTTGATGAATGAATGTTGTGGTTTCTTATATATAAATTTCCTTATAAATAATAAAATCTCTTTCCACCATGATTATTAATTGTACCAAGTTATTCCATGCCCGGATGAAATGTGCAAATCAAACAAAAATAGCTGTTGTTGAGATGAAAATTGGTTTGTACTTGCAACCAAACACCCACACCCACACCCCCATGGATGAATTCAAATATACAGAATTAGGTGAGAATTATTAGTTGAAATTATGTGCTCTTACAAATAGTTTGTGGACTGCTTAAGAAACTTAATTACAATTACCTGTGTAAGCAAATTGTACTGAAACTTGTTATGAAGTGCTTAAGACAACTGATGGTTTCATCAACTTCCTCAACAGCATCCACATTCATACTTAGGTACTAACCCTTAGGGTTCTTAACATATCAAGTTTAGATATTAGATAAAGTCACTCCAATCACAAAAACATATCTCTCCCTCTAATCCTACCACTTAAGAATAGTTTTTAGCCTCACTCCCCTACGACTATCTTAGTAACTTGAAAAGGCTGGACATTAGAAGCCAAGTCATGTTTACAAATTTTCATACATAACATAAGGTTATAAATTAATATCACCACCTAAAGAGACTAATTAACAACAACTCAGCCTCTCCCAAGTGGCGGCTTCGGAGTGTGGCGATTATTAGCTCCTGATCCTGGATAATCGTGACTCTCCCAATCCATCCTGCCTTTAATATTGAGTTCCTCTTCCATGCCTTCCACTGTGATTTCCTGATTTCATTGAAAGAAGATGCATTAGCTTAACTTAATTAAGAATCAGAGATAATTTTAATGGTTTAAATATCTAGTGTTGAAACTTTCTTGTAATTTTTTCTACAAAGTGTGTATATATATAATGTAAAAATGTAAAATTGTTATATCGTATTCAACTCAAGAGTCCTTCCCTCAAAAGAAAATTTAAAACGTAACAAAATAAGCTCATGATTTTATGTTCATTTTAGAGTAATCATACATAGATATGTTAGCTCAATGAAATGCGACGAAAGAAGGAGAATTCCATGAATTTTGTCCATTTCATTATCAGAAACAAGTATTAATTGCTCCTAACCATGTAAGAATTTGTAAGAATTTTGTCGTTGTATTGTATAACTAACATAGACTTAAGAAAAACTATAATCAAAATTGGTTATTAAATCAGTTTTGTCCAAAATAATATCAAGAATTCCCTGAGACCTCATGAGTTGATTGTTGAAAATGATTTTGATCATCAAATTTGTAAAATACCTGGTGGGTATTCTCTGAAGCTACTTGACCTTGAGTTTCATGCAGTAGATTTCTAGTCCCTGTAAACACAAAAAAAAAAAAAAAAAGCTTAAGCAAGAAGAAGAAGAAGAAGAAGGTACAATACATAAGAGATCAAGGATAATTACTTGATATTGGGACAGCATTCAAGGTGATAAGGTGAGAGAAACTCAATAGAATCACTAGTAGATGAAGGGCAGTGCCTGCCATTTCTCTTAAACACCAAGTTATATTGATAGTTTTTGTGAGTGTTCTATAGTTCTTCTTTCACAAGGCTAGTGCTCCATTTATACATTCTTATAATAGACTCTGTCTGGGGGTATGTGGTGTTAGGGCACATCTATCATTTCACAAAAGTCAAAAAGCTTAAAAGAGCACCACCCCCTATGGAGGTCTACCTAACTTGTGCGATCTCTTTTTATAATAACTCACAAATGAAGGAACCAATACCACTTCTCTAGGTTTTGATAAAGACACCAAGTACAGTATTCAATTTGTGCTATAATTGAAGGGAGGACTTGATATTTTGTTGAGGTCCAAGGCGTTTAGTTTTTTTTTGGTTAAAAGGCGTTTAGTTGAGTGGAGGATATCATGATAAATATATTAAGTCAAAACTAGTATGGAAATATGAACCCACCATGAAAGTGGGTGAGTGACAAAAGAATGATAGCTCCATAACAGTAGAGATTCTTACCCTGATTTAAGTCAAGCTCCTAGTGGGATATGTATCATCAGATTTCGAGGAAATCCAAAGGGTTAGATTGATTATAATGGTACCCCAGATTCTGGAAGAAAAAATAGGCATACTGGATCACAGTGTTGGTCCAAAACTAGTATTTAATAACATATTATAGATCATATGATACATTATCGCGATTTTTTGTTGTTCAAATGGACGTAAAGAGGGTATATAAATATACAATTAGAGGTTTACATGTAAATGCTTTAGAAATCTATCATATCTATGACCATACTTGTGCTTGCTATACCTTCGAACGCGTTATAACACTTGTTACATATAATCTTAAGGAATTTTCATTACTAGGGTCTAGGCATTTTGGGGAACCAAATTGGGTGTTTGATGGCCAGGATATCGTGTACAGCTGTTGAATCCGTATAGCCCATTTGATCCTACCCTTCAAACACTCATGGCCCTAGGGAAGAACACAGACGATATGCTTCCGCATTTTGGTTGCCTGCAATTATAAGCTCGTTGAACAAGGACAGCATTGGGTATTTAGTGGAGTCTGTGACTCGATCATGGAATCTATCGCGCGTCCTCTTCAATGTCCTTAAGGCTACGTGTTGCTGTTTGGCTTGCTAGAAAATTAGTGTTGGAAGATATGATAATGCCGGTAGGAGATGGAGTCAAGCATGAGAAATATGAAGCTAAAGACAGTCCTATTGCAGGAAGCTCAATGAGAGCATTGAAGACTCATAGTCATAGACGTAGGCTTTTTTTTTATAGAGTGGTAATTAATGGCTTTAGTACTTAATGAGACACAGTCCCAAGGAGTAAGACTAAATCCCATATCACCTTGCTTATAATAATATAGGCTTCTAAGCATATTAAGGAGCAAATTCTTACTTTTTTTTTTGTTGATTCGTGGGACTTATCTGAAAGATTTGCTGGATATTAATTTGGACAAACAAGATGATTTTAATTACTCGCTTTGATCCTTTTTGAATGGCCAGATATAAAAGTTCAGAGCTCTAGATTGAAAGAATCTTGCCACAGAGCCCTAATCTATGTTGTACGATACGAAGAAACTAGGATTGTGTTAGGTTAACAGTTGTGTAAAAAAATAGTTAGGATTGTATCCGGTTAACAGTTATGTTAAAAAAAAAAAAAAGATTCTTATGTTGCTAAATCATGCATGTTAGTGTTACCTCGCAAAAGCCTATTTTATTTTTAACGAGATCAGTAACTCAAAGTTGCAAACGTGTTTTGAATCCTTCAATTAGGAATGACAATCCCTGACCCAACCCCATCCACACCCAGTGCCAACTTATTTTATAATTAATTAATTAAGTTGCATACGAACCAAAAAAAAAAAAATTTAATTAAGTTGCATAGACACAAGTTTTGGAGTCCTACACGAAGGCAAGTTGCTATATTCGTTGACCCCTAAAAAATAAATAGGATTGGAGGACTCGGAGAATATTTCAAATTTATGTAATGCTGGGAAGCTAAGGCTTGTCCCATTGGTGAGTGTGTCACTTGACCACTTTGTCGATCGGGTTCCAGTCCTTGGAGCGTGCTTCAGTTGCAATATCAGCCTCTGACAGGTAAGTAGCCGTACTAACACTAACCACTAACTATTCATCAGCACCTGTGGGGCCCTCAAAAAAAAAATTAGGTAATGCTAACTACACTTTCTTTTAACCTCACTTTTTTTAAGGGGAAGATATGCGTTATTGTCTTCTATTAAAAGAAGAGTTAAGTATCGTTTTGTCGCCCTAAACAAAAAATATCCCTGCTTAAGACATGATTTGAAAAAAATTACCAAAGAGGATATACATTCCAATTTTACCCTTATAGTTTTTGGTGTTTATGTGCATAGCTTAAGGGTAAATATGTCAAATGCATGCCCTTTCTATTAATAAAAATATAAATGATGCCCTATTTGATAAATATGTCAAAAGTATGCCCTTTTAGTTAATAAAAATACAAAGCATGCCCATTTAGGTGAAGCCCCCTTAAAAGAAAAACACATGTTTTGAACCAGCACTTGTCCAATCATGAATAGAGCGTATTAACAAAGAGTGTTGCTAGATTATCTTCAATTTTTAGTTGGAATGCTAAGCATACTCTCACAATATCTACTCTCAACTTTTTTAGATAATAAAGCAAAAGAGCAATGCTATGTCCACTTTTTGGCCATCCACTCTCCCCTATTTTTGTACAAGAAAACAAAAAAGTGTGACATTTTGTGTGGGTCCCACCACTTTTATTTTGTCTTTTTGTTTTAAATTAGTAAAAACCGCCGTAGAATGGATGGCCGGAAATTGGATGTAGCATTGCTCTAAAGCAAATGATGTGGGCCCCACACAACATCATTTGTTTTATTATCTAAAAGGAGTCAAATCATCTACGGTGATAATCGGATTTGGCAAATGCAATTATCACCCCTAGAGGTCGTCACGTGTCTCCTTTGACACCCCTTAACCATGGGTAAGGTTCACCCACCCCTAGGGTTCACCCACCAATCCTTGGTTTTAAAAAAAAAAAACTGTTTTTAATTATAAAAAAGCTCTAAAAACAGTTTTTTTAATTTTAAAAAAAGAATTAATATTTTATAATAAAAAACAAGGATGGGTGGGTGAACCGTAGGGGTGGGTGAATACTACCCACGGTTAAGGGGTGTCAAAGGAGACACATGGCGACCTCTAAGGGTGATAACCAGATTTGCTAAATCCGATTATCACCGTAGAGGATTTGACTCTATCTAAAATGGTGAGAATAGAGATTGTGAAAAGGATAATGCTAGCACCACTTTCTTTCAAAATTGACTCTCTTTTTTAGTGGACATAGTGTTAGTACAAAACACATGTTTATCTCTTATTAGAAGACAATAACGCATGTCCTTCCTTTAAAGAAAGTGAGTATAAAATAAAGTAAAGCTAGCATTACCCGAGTGAGAATATGCTTGTGCAGTTGTGTTGTGTGTCTCTCATGTGAGTGTGAGTGGTCTGTGATCAATTCCTATGAGTTGTGATGAGGCAATTAATATATATGTCCATTGTTTGACCCAACTTCAAAGGTTAGGCTTCTATCCCACTAACTAGGGGTGTACACGAGTCGGACTAGCTTGGTTGTTCGGTTTGGCCTAGCCCGATCAAGCTGAGCTCAAGCTTGATTTTTAGGTTCAATCAAGTCGGGTCGGGCCGAACAACCAAGCTTGAAATTTACTAAGCTCGGGCCAACCCATGTTTGATTTGGCTCAGGTCGCAGCTTGGCCCGATTGAGGCTCGATTCAATTCAAAGCTTGGCTACTTAAATATTATATTAAAAAAATAAATAATATTATTTATATATAACATTATTATATATAAATAATATAAAATATTTCTATATTTATTTTAAAAGTATTTTATTAATTAAAACAAGTCAAGCTTGAGCCAAGCCGAGCTTGGCCCGAGCTTGAATCAATTCGAGCTCGAGCTAGCTATTTGAATTCGGGCTGAGCCGTTCGAACACCATTTCAAGTCGAGCTTCGGGCCGAGCCTAGATTACCTCCCTTTCAAGCCAAGCCAAGCTTGGCTAAGCCCGGCCCGAATACACCCTAGCACTAAACCATGAACAGATACTAGCTAATACAGTTAATTGTGGTTGCGGCCTAACCATATTTGGGATATACCCCCAAAAGAGAGAGAGAGAGATGTGAACATCGGGTTTTCATGAACATACATTGGCTTGTGTTTGTGCTGTATTAGTTTGTTATAATTGCTACAGCCATTGCCAGATTGGTATCTATACTACTACTACTACTGTAAAACATAGTTAGTGCGCTTCAATGGATACCACCTAAGCACCCTTTGTGAAGCCACCTAAGCGTGTTCTTTGCTTGTGAAGCCACCTAAGCAAAATAGTGGGACCCACTCATTTTTTTCATTCTCTCCCATTCATTTCTCTCGTCACACACGTTTCCCACTCATTTATTCCTATTTCCCATTCACGTTTCCCATTCATCTCCACCCATATACGTTTCTAATTAACATGTACATTTCCCTATTCATCTCCCCTTATTAATGTTTCCAAATTCTAAGGAAACATTTCCATTCTAAGCTTCTCTCCATCTATATACGAAGCCATGGCACCACTCATATCTATGTTTCCCCATTCATCTCCCATTAACTCACGCCTCCTATTTTCCTCCCTTTCCTATCTTCTCTTTCTCTCTCTCCTCCACTATGGGGGTTGGGTTGGGTTGTGTGGGAGAGAAGTAATATTTGAAAGTGAACTCTTCACGTTTCTTCTCCTCTCGCAATCAGCACACCTATTGAGGTCGTATTGCAGATCTCCCCGGATGACTTAGTTATAGGTTGTTGAAGGTGTCAGTCTTAAGTGTTCTGGAGATTTAATTCCTATGTTTGCAGGGGCAGACCTGTGAGTGCCTGCCATCCACCTTCATTTGAACCATTCCATATTATCAACTACGGGTCAATTAATTTGTTTATGAGCCCGTTGAGTGGTTGCATCCACCTTCATTTGAACCATCCAAGTGAATTCATGGGAGGTTCTCAAGTATGAGCTCCTAGAAACTAACACATCTGGACATTCTTTTCAAATTATAGTAATAGCGAACTTAAGGACTGTAATTTCTTACATGTATGTTTTTAAGTATTAGGCGTGGTAATAATTCAAAATGTATATTAGTTGATTGATATATTTTTTGTTGTTGAATGCATAGATTAAATCCTCATAAGAAGTTTTTTTAATGGAGATTGGATCACATTGAATTTAGCTGAAGTTTTTTAATGGAGATTGGATCAGACTGAATTTAGATTGAACTCTCCCGAAGTGGATTTGAGTAAAGTGGAGAGAGAGAGAATGGTGAGAGGTCCATCTTATGCATTCACGGGTGCAAGAGAAGGAACATGAAGCCATGTTGGCTCCCACAGCCACTCTAAAATCAATATCTATTAAACATGCTTTAGGATTAAATAGTGTGCAAGAGACCTCCATTTTAACACTCACTAGCTGTGGTTAAGATTCACTCTACCATAGGGTACATCCATCTCATCTTGGTTTGTTGAATAAAAAAATATTAATTGTACTATAGTTAATCATAATTAAAATTGGCTAAAAAAAAAAAGCTAAAAGGTTAGGGATTTATCAAGATTGGTACATCTAATTTGTACTAAATTAGAGGAGTGGGGGAGTAGAGCATCCAACGGCCACCATCTCACTCCTCTCATCTCTCTCTCTCTCTCTCTCTCTCTCTCTCTCTCTTTTGATCACACACACAGGTGGTAGCCTCTCTCCTTTCTCCACCTCCATCCATAAGTTACATGCATGGGCTCTCTCTCTCTCTCTCTCTCTCTCTCTCTCTGATCACACACACAGGTGGTAGCCTCTCTCCTCTCTCCACCTCCATCCATAATGTTACATGCATGGGCAGGGGCGGAGCCACATGGGGGCAGAAGCCCCCTTGAAATTTTGGGAAATTGTTTTTCTCTATTGTGTTCATAGAGGTGTAGCTTTGGAGAGGAGCGGAACCGGGGAGGACGGGGCTCTAGCCCCCCCTAAACTTATGAATTAAATTTTTTCTTTATGAACGGATACAAACAGAGGTGATGACCCATGAACTTGGCGCTCAATTCGGGGCTACGCCCGAGCCCCCATTGTTAGCCACCCCTACAAGAGAGTCCTGGCTCCGTCCATGTGCATGGGATATATGTAAAGTCTAAATTATCTAACAACCGGTGGACTATTTGCCTCTTCCTTTGTATTGTAACCCGATATTCTACGATGGTAAACATTGATAAGTTTCTCTACCAAACTAAAACTTGAAAGAAAGTTTGGTATTTAGTCACGCATCCCTTCGGACACCCCTTAACTATGGTTAAGATTCACGTATCCCTAGGGTTCACTACATAATTTAATTTTAAATATTCTCATATTATTAAACTCATAATTTTAATATTTAGATACGAGGTGCGCTGCTACCAATATTACCAATATGTTTGATCTTAATTTCTTCCCGTGCATCGCACAAGGTGTTTACTAGTGTGTAATTTATATTGGGGATAGTATGCGGTCGCCTTAACTCACTTGAGGCTAAGGTTTGGCTTTAGTGGTGTCAATGGCCCAGCCTGGTCTAATTAAATAGTTGGACATGCTTGAGCCTAGATATTTGGACCTTGGATTATTAAGGGCCCGTTTGGTATCTACTCCCTGTCCAAGGGAATAGAGAATTGTTCCTTGGGATTGATGCCAAACTGGCCCTAACTTTCCCAATTCGGCCCGTATACTTAAAAAAACAGAATTACTCTTTGAAACAGTATCCGGGCTGGCCCGAACCCACTTTGACACCCCTATTTGGATCCCACATAAAAGGATCCCACTCCCACCTAGGGGGGTCTACAACAAATATCATCATGAATCCATTACTGTAGTCTGATTATATTACACATATCCAGCCCTATTCAACATCGTGTCTAAACTTAGTTACGCCGAGGCATACCACTCTTTCACGTAAACAGAGTTGTGCCAGCAGAAAAGAATACCAAAGACTTCACCCAACTTAGGGCTATCAATGGCCGGGCAGGCTTGGTTCGGCACGATTCTAAATAGGCCTGAAATTTATAAGCCCAATAGCAGCCTCTTTTTCACTCGGACTGGGTCGGGCTTGATGATTAATAGGATTGGGTTGGTGCGGCTCGGACGAGCACATTGTTAATTTGTTATATGCACTATAACTGTTACCAATGTACTATAATACTGTTATAATACATAAAACTAATGGAAGTTAACTATCCATACCCCTTTGGAGTGGTTGCTTGGACTCTCCCTTATGGCACCTTAGCGGTTACCTTGGTTACCTCTATCAGATTGTGTGTGTTAGGTGTTATATTACCTCTTTTTAAAAATAAACACTGTTTTAACATAGCTAAATATATGTAGGCACATTGCTAATAGTGTTATAATATAATAGTGTGTTGAAGTACTCAATATATATGATATAATATGTATATTATATATATATATATATACATCATACATACATTGAGTAATGATATCTCTCAAGGGTATTAACAAATAATATGTTATGTATATATAAGTTTAAGAGGAGTGATAAACGTTGAATTCAAAATTTTTCGAAACTCTCACGTTGGGTATAGCCCCTTCGTTTGTTTTGGGGGGGGGGGGGAAGAAGGGTATAGCCCCTTCAATAGGTTAAGAAAACAAAATTTCAAAATAATAAAGTTATAATTTATACCGCTTCTCAAGGTAATATGGAAAACTAAAGACACTTCTCACTACCACAGTGAGAGTTTGAAAGTCTGCATTTGGGATGAGCATTTCTTTTAAAGTTTAATTATGCAAAATATATATATATATATATATATATATAAGAGAAGGTTCGAGTCAGAAGTAGAGCCCCAACTTCAAGCACCTAAGCCCTAATATTGCCCATATAAATAAAACAGGCCATAATTTAATTTTAAGCCCAGTTCTAATCCTAAGGGCTTGATCAACTAGTTAAAGCAGGCCGGGGAGGGGGAGAAGGGTATAGCTCCTTCAATAGGTTAAGAAAACAAGATTTTGAAATAATAAAGTTATAATTTATACTGGTTCTCAAGGTAATATGGAAAACTATAGACACTTCTCACTACCACAGTGAGAGTTTGAAAGTCTGCATTTGCGGTGAGCATTTCTTTTAAAGTTTAATTATGCAAAATAAATATATATATATAAGAGAAGGTTCGAGTAATAAGTAGAGCCCCAACTTCAAGCACCTAAGCCCTAATCTTGCCCATATAAAATAAAATGGGTTAATTTTAAGCCCAGTTCTAATCCTAAGGGCTTGATCAACTAGTTTAAAGTAGGCCTTTTTCAAACCGGGCAGTGAGTCAATTTGACACCCGACTTGCAAAAAGCATGTGTTGCCCAAACATCACTCTCTCATTGGCAACCTGATTTATATCCAAACACCCCAAAAATTATCTTCATAGCAAAACTAATGAATTCCAATCCATTCTTTTTCACCTTTTGGGCGATTACAAATTTAGATACTTCTACACATATCAAGTAGGGGTGTATATAGCCAAGCTGGGCACTGCTCGGGCTCGGCTCGTTGGAATTTTATAAATGCTCAGGCTCGGCTCGGCTCGGCTCGTTGGAATTTTAAAGATGCTCAGGCTCAGCTTGGCTCGTTGAAATTTTACAGAAGCTCAGGCTCAGCTCGGCTCGGCTCGTCTACTAATCGTTGAGCTCGAGCTCGGCTCGATAATTTTTTTAAAATACATTGATAAACACTAAATTCAATAAATAAAAAAAATTTTAAATGACGTTTTTTTTTTTGGGATGTCATGTGACTCAAGTGAAAGCTTGAGTTAAAACTTAAACGGAAATAATTATGTTAATGTATACTAAATATATTTTACCAAAAAAAGGGTATACTAAATATATAATATAAATTTAACTTTTAAAGGGTATTATTATACAATTAATCGAGCCAAGCCGAGCCGAGCCGAGCTGAGCCACCTATTGTTCAGGCTTGGCTTGTTTATTTTTCGAGCTCACTTTTAAGGCTCGGCTCGGCTCAACGAGCCTAAAGTAAAAGCTCAAGCTCGATTTATTTCGAGTCGAGCCGAGCTAGCTCGTTGACACCCCTAAATTATCAACTCTTTGTATTTAGCACCAAAAAAAACCTCTTTGTATTTTTTTTTTTTTTTTTTTGTCTTTTAAGAACTAGATTAATTGTTTGGTCTAATGGTGAGAGGAAATCTTCTATTAAATACCTAACACCAGTTTTGGTGTTAGATTCCTCTATCGCCAATAACAAGCTCCATCCACATGTATATTTTGAAGAAAAAAAAATATGACACTAAATCATCTTCTTTTTTTTTGTTTTTGTATGCTCTAATCATTTATCTAACTATGTCGGAGGGTTAGGGGTCAGCAGGGTTAGCACTCATGATGGGCGTCGACAGCCACACTAAAGACTCGAACACGAGTCTCCACTCTCCAAAGGGAGATACACTACCACTGGGACAAACCCATGGTGTATTTCAAAAATATTGGTGGCACATTCTCCTTGGAGAGATGGAATCTAATACCAAACAAAAATGAAAATTGCTACCCTCTTGCAAACTTCTAAACTTTCACTTGACATGTGTCAGTATCACTCCTCATTGCTTTTAGAACCAATTGAAAACATAACCTCCTCTTTTCTAAGAAAAATTATTTCCAGCCAATTGAAGAGTAGCATAATGAGAATTTGAAGAAAAAAAAAATTGTCCATGACTAGGACTAACACTCCTCAACAAAAATTGATACCATGCTACGTATGGTTTTTTATTACTAAGTAAAAAAATTAAATACAAAATTGAAAAGAGCTCTCATCAAAGGGAGATCTACAACTCTTGTTCTTATTCTAGAGAGACCAACACCTCCTAATTATCTCATAAGAAAGAAACTCATAATTCTCATTCATATCCTGAAATTAAACTATTACAAGTCTTTTATAGTTGTAGTAACCAATTACAAACCACCCACTAAACCACCATATTTCTCAATAACTACTAACTCACTAAATATACTAACGTATCAATACATCAAGAATTTCCTGATTGAAACTCATCTTAAAACTTTAAATGAGAGAATGCCTTCCATATTCGAGCTCAAATAGATGTTTTTACCCATCAACTACAAACCACGACATTGAAAATTTCCTGATCGAAACTCAATCTTAAAACTTTGAGAATGCCTTCCATATTCTAGCTCAAAGAGATGTTTTTACACATCAACTACACACCACAAAAAACTAGCATAAACAGAGGCCTACATGTGATAATATTTGTATGGTGGAAAGAAAACGGTCATTCAAAAATGATGACTCGCGTCTGGCTTCAACTCCAGTTAATCTTCAAAATTCAAAAGCAATTAAAAAAGTGAAAAACATAGGTTTGTAAAAGACTCTAGGGGGTTGGACTGGTTGGTCCTTATCTCAAATTGAAAGAGACCACCTAGTCCACTTAGTCCCCTCCACCGACTCCACTCACATACCTTCCTCCATAGAGGGAAGCAAATCGTTTATATTCTTCCATGTGGTCACGAGTGTTTGGAAGGTTAGATCAAATTCACCTATACGGATTTAAAGTCTGTTGGAGAGATCCTGATCTTCAAAAACTCTGATCATCAAAAACTCTTATCAGAAAAGAACTCAGGAAAGAACACACATATGGTTCCTTAGAGAGAGAGAGAGAGAGACTTTAGTCATCCCAGTCATTATAATTTCTCCATCGTTGGACATGATTCAAATCATGGAGTAGATATGGTTGGGCACGTGGTTTTGACATTGCATCACTAACTCGACTGACCATGGACGGAAGTAGAAAGCAGACAAACCTAGAAAAAGAATAGATGACGTTGCACTTTCCCAAAATCCCTGCATATATCTGATATCCTAAACCGGGGTTGGGGATATATGGGGTCTGCTTTGATCCACCTTACTTGTGTAATCTCTCACTTCATGGGGTGTGCATTGCACAATGCACATGCTCTAACCCGAGGAACTAAATCATCGGTTATAATCGGATTTGGCAAATCTGGTTATGCTCTTGAGGTCGCCACGTGTTCTTTTTAACACCCCTTAACTATGATTAAAAATATTAAAATATATTTAATATTTTTTTAATAAAATCCAGGATAGGTGGGTAAACCCTAGGGGTGGATGAATCTTAACCACAGTTAAGATATGTCCAAAGGGACACATGGTGGCCTTAGGGGCACAACCGGATTCCCCAGTTATAACGATTTGGTTCCTTCTTTTGAAAATTTTTTTTTTTTTTTGGCTAACACCTCATAATGGGGGAGAGGGGTTTAGGAGACCTCTACCTAATTACTACCTATTTATTTAATGAAAATAAGAACCTTATAAGAAGGACATAAAACTAAAACCCCTAAAAAGACTTCAAAATCTAATATTGAATAACCATGACTTATCAATTCTAATCAACCCTTCGATAACTTTTGTTTTGTTTTTACTATTTTGTAACCTAATGTCGCCTAGCTTTTTGCAGGATTCTTGTCAGCATCAATTTTTTTTTTTTTTTTTTGATGCAAAACTTTTCTCATTCAATATTTACATTATTTCCTCTTCTCATGAACAAATCCCATACGAATTATGGCCTTGGTTTTTACAGCACAAGTCTAAGACACGTTTCTTTTCAACACAAAATAAAGTTGTTTCTAAATCTTTAAAAGACAACTAGTTGCATGTGTTATCCGTACAAAATTGATTATAATAATCTCAACTTTTGGATAATAATTTTTTTCTACAAAGAAAAACTTACTAGAATTTTTTCCAAATTGTCACTTATTCACTATATTATTGATCAAAAAATCATTATTTTGAGATTTTTATTTTGTTTTTTGCTAGTTCCATGTGCCCGATATTTATTGGATATTTTTCTAAGCACAAATATTTTGGGCACAATATATATATATATATACTAGTAAAGGTGCATGTCCTTTGCACGTATTGATTTTTACTAATAACTAATTAATCTAATTATAATCTAAAATTAACCTAAAAACAAATTAATAACAAACTGAGAAAAATCATATCAGTTACTAACCTAAACCAATTGAGAGACAATCAAATTAAAATTAAATATCAAATTAATCCAGTCTAAACTAATTAGTTTTAAACCAACCTAAACTAATTAGATTAAAACTAACTTAAGCTAAAAAAAATCTAATTATTCTAACCTAAAAAAATTGAATTTTACAATCCTAAATCTAGATCCAATTTAATCAAAAAAATAAATTAATACTAACATAAATTAGACTAATAATCTTCAGTGGTAAAATTGGGCTTTGTCAGCGGCCTTCCATTTGGCAACCTTGCCTTGCGTGCACCATTGCACCGTAAGGCACGAAGCCCATTAGCGGCGAATCTTGATGCATAAATGGTGGCGCCTAGCTTGGTGAAATCTAATTATTCTAACCTAAAAAAATTGATTTTTACAAACCTAAATCTAGATCCAATTTAATCTAAAAATTAAATTAATATAATATAAATTAGACTAATAATCTTTAGGTTTTATCGGTGGCCTTCCATCTGGCAACCTTGCCTTGCGTGCACCATTGCACCGTTAAAGCACGGAACCCATTAGCGGCAAATCTTGATGCATAAATGGTGGTGCCTATGCTTGGTGAGCTCCTGCTTTCCTTGGTCAATGCGTCATGCAACCTAAAGCAACTTAGACCTCAAAACGATAACTAAATATGTATGTATGCTGGAGAAAATATGTAGAATGTAGTAGAAACCTATCCCCATAAATAACTAAATAGATAGACTCAAAAAATCTACTTAAAGTAAAATCGGTAACAACATTATACAAGATAGGGTCTCATAGTAGTAGAATCTTATCCCAAGAAAATAACTAAATAGATAGACTCAAGAAGTCTACCTAAAGCAAAACTTACCAAAAGTATAATTGCTAACTACGTACACAGGCAATTCTATTAGAAAGGATTCTCCAAAAAGATTTCTTCCTTATAAAGAGTCTTTATTAATTTAAAAAAAAAATCATATCAACGGCCGAGATTAAGTCGATCCACTTCAACATATCTTTACTATTATAATACGAGAGGCAGGGTTAGCTTGATTTTTCCAAAATTCTCAAACTACCCTTATATAAAACAAAACCTTGATTTAATATTTTACTTTAATTCCCAAACTACCCCTTGCTCATCTATCTATTTAAAAATTAGAATCACAGCCAATCACAATTGAACTCGGGGAGAGTTCAATCACACATGCGGGTTAACACGTGTCCCTTTTAACTCCTATTAATTGTGGTTAACTCCTTCCCCTCACTCTCACGTGCATCGCACGTGCCACCCTCTAATGAATTATAAACAAATTAAATTTCTATTAATATTTTTAATAGAAACCATAGGTTAATAAATTAATATTTTTTATTAAAGAATATTTACGTCCAAGTAAAGTTATGCCTACTCCTTGTACTTTTATTAGTAGAATATATATATTTATATATGTGTGTACATTCTATACACAATAAATTATAATCTACTATCTACTTTTTCAACAATGCACAGTCTGATTAATTCATTTCAACCCATACTCTCACCCTCTACTACCCACCAGTCATTTTTTTTGGTGAGCGGGTGCATTAATCATTTCATGGTTGGTGTAAGGTGAGAGTAAGAGTTGACTGAGAGTAGGACTAGCACTCCTCTTTCAAAATTAGAACAACACATCCCAGGTGTTGACTGCATCAGAATGTAGTAGGTCGGCGTAGCATATAATAGGTCATCGAGCATAAAAATTTTCCATTTGTAATCTCAATTGACTTTATTTAAAATTCTAAAAGAAAAACTGTAATTAGCTCATTCTCTTATATTAAGAATGTTTATAGAAGGATTTGGTTACAGGTATAACTAGAGGGGTGTACACACGAGCTAGCTCGATAGCTCGACTCGATTCAGCCCAATCAAGCCAAGCTCAAACTTGATTTTTAGGCTCAACTAGGCCGAGCCGATCTGAGTTTCCAAGCTTGAAATACGTTTAAGTCAAGCTCAAGCCAAGGCATATTTGATTTGGCTCTATTGAGACTCGATTCGGCTTGAGCTAAGCTCATCTTGAATATTATATATAAAAAAAATATTTATATATAACATAAAATATATTTATTATTATTTAAAATTATTTTTTAAATAAATTAAGTCAAGCTCGAGCCAAGCCGAGCTCGACTCGAGCTTGAATCAATTCGAGCTTGAACCTAGCTATTTGATTTCGAGCCGAGCTCGAGCCTAGAGTAAATCCCTTTCAAGCCGAGCTGAGCAAGGCCAAGCTTGGCTCACTCAAATACACCCCTATGTATAATGACTGCATCGGTAGAGTTGATAGGGGTAGGGACGGAGCCACATGGGGCCCGGGAGGCTGAAACCCCCCATTCATAGTAAACTCTTATCATTTACTAATTTTAAGTTATTGTTACTTTGAAGAGCGCAACACATGGTGTTGCTACCCTATAACAGGGAAATGGTTTGACAATTGAAACTTGTTGTCACTACTGTGTCTTTGGAAGACTGTGACCAGACCTAATATTTTTGTTGTTACTTTTTAATGCAAATGAATATTTATCAATTTAGTATTTGGATTTTCATTCATTTTTTCTTTTTCTTTTTTGAATTAGAATAAAAAAAATGGCAACTTTCAATTAGGGGTGTCAATGAGCCAAGCCAGCTCGCAAGCCAGCTCGGCTCAACTCGAAATAAACCGAACTTGAGCTTTTACTTTGGGCTCATTGAGTCGAGCCAAGCCTTAAAAGTGAGCTCGAAAAATAAACAAGCCGAGCTTGAACAATAGGTGGCTCAGCTCGGCTCGGCTCGATTAATTTTATAATAATACCCTTTAAAAATTAAATTTATATTATATATTTAATATACCTTTTTTTTGGTAGAATATATTTAATATACATTAACATAATTATTTCCGTTTAAGTTTTAACTCAAGCTTTCACGTGAGTCACATGACATCCCAAAAAAAAAATGCCCTTTTAATTTTTTTTTAATTGAATTTAGTGTTTATCAATGTATTTTTAAAAAAAAAATTATCGAGCCAAGCCGAGTCGATTTGTAGACGAGCCGAGCTTGAGCCTCTGTAAAATTCCAACGAGGCGAGCTTGAGCAATGCCCAGCTCGGCTCGTTGACACCCCTACTTTCAATGGACCAATCATATTTTTCTTGTTCAAAGCAATGAGAAAGTAAATGAGAAGGAAAGTCTACCTAGTATTATCCTTATTGAGTTGGGCTCCCTTATGTTTATTTCAACCCATTTTAAGCATCTAGAACTCATGCTGGGGTCAGATCACCTCAACAATGCTCAATTTGACCCAGCCTGGCTCGTTGCCACTCCTAAGTCATGACCATTAGGGCTGTAAAAGGATGCGGATATTATCCGATTCGTATCCAAATTCGTTTAGTCGGATAATTATCTGGATAGGTATCCGGCAAAGTGGATTCAGATAATAAAATACTATCTGTTTATTATTGGATACGGATTCGGATACTGTTATATCTTATCCAATAAATATATGTATAAAATATATTTTAAATTTATAAAATTAATATAACATTTAAAATATTTTTTTTTTATATATTTTTACATTTTTTAAATATTAATTTATATTTTTTTAAAAATTAATCGGATAATTCAGATACTATCCAAATCCGGATATTTTAATCGGAGTCGGATACGGATATCATATTTCACTATCCGCTGGATATTTATTCGGATTCGGATATCCAGATATATAATCGGATACGAATTTGGATATACCAATATCCGCTCCAAATTCGTTTTGGATATATCAATATCCGCTCCAAATTCGTTCTGTTTACAGCCCTAATGACCATAACCAAGGCAAACAATTCGAAAGTTTTTATAAAACTCTCATAGCACACGCCCTCACATGAGAGATCTTGAGTTTGACTCTCAGATTGGGAAATTTTCAATTGGCTAATAGAAATTTCTCATAATGTGTGACGGGCAGCCGACCCACCCTGGCCTAAAGTAGCACTAATTGACTAACTACCGTAAGCTAATCAGCTAACCATGATCCCTACAAAAAAAAAAATGAAAATTATCATAGCAATAGTTTCATAAACATTAAACACCCTATAACATCATCAAATAAACTTTAAAATGTTTACAAACACGAGCCCTTAGTAAATTATGTAATACAACTAACATATTATTAGCATTCATGATTCATCCTTATTTTCTTGGTTTTGTCTTATATTTTGCTTCTAATTCGTCGCGTTGTATCTTTCATCGATGGTGAGATACATCAAATTATTTGGAAGTGTGGTCGCGAGCAATCACATCAGTTCTTGTCAGAGAATTTTATTTTTGTATTCAGTGCTAATTATATATTTTTTTTAAAAAAACAAAAACAAAACAAAGATAATTAACGGAGCGTAGCTTACGTTTAGTAAATGACCAATTAGCATACTGAAATGGACTAATCTTACATTACGTAGTTTAGTAAATGACTAATCAGCATACTGAAATGGACTAATCGTGCATTACGTGCAGTGTACGCAATGCATTACTGTATCATAATATCTCGCTAAGATCGAATCACAGCCAATTGCAATTGGGTTCGGGGAGAGTTCAATCGCACCCACAAATCACCACGTGTCCCTGTTAACTCCGGTTAACCATGGTTAAGATTTACTAATCCTTAGAGTTCAACAATCTAACCTGAGTTTTGAGAAAAAATATTAACTCTAAAGGTTACAAATTCTTAACTAGAGTTTAAAAAAATTAAAGATTTTTTTCTAAAACCAAAGTTAGATTATTGAACCCTAAGGGTTAGTGAATCTTAACCATGGTTAACCTGGATTAACAGGAACATGTGGTGACTTGTGGGTCCAATTGAATTCTCTCCAAATCCAATCACAATTGGCTGTGATTGGATCTCTATTTCGCCTTTTTATTCTTGGTCAAATCCACATACAATCTGCATGTGTGTGGTGTGTGTGTGTGAGTTTGCATGTGGTGTGTGTGTGTGTGCTTGGGTGGTGTGAGTATTCCCTTGTCTTTGCCTTCGGTCATTGCCTTGTGGTATGATTGAGTTTACCAAAAAAAAAAAAAATCCACATACAATTGCTTTCTCCTAAGAAGATCTCAAATTACAACATAAATGGGTAAGGGAAGGCCCATAGCTTAAGGTCTTGGTCAAGCCCAACCTGGCCCAGTCATCGGATAATACAAATGTACAATTGGAGTGAAGCCCAACCCATTGCAGAAGCCTAGCCTGACAGTGATCTGAATCAGAAAAACCTACATTACAAATTATAGTCAAATACATCATTTTGCTACATATACAGCTGGCCCTCTGATAATTAATATTTTATAACTTAATAATCTCTAATAATTAATAAATTTGTAACGAACTAACTTGGTTTAGTATAAATAATCTCTTATACTTGCTATATAATAATTTTTTTTTAAGAAAGTTCTAGTATATTATTAATTATAAGAGAGATTTTTATACTATATTAATACATAGTTATATGTATCTTATAAACATTTTATGATGGTTTAGGTATCAGGAATAGAAATAAATAAAATTATTTAGATATTTTGACTATATATAATAAATTATCATATACATAGTATAAAGTTTTAAATATTTTAGAAAGGAAAAACTTAAAAACCATAATATGGGGACTTCAAAATAATTAACAAAAAGGTAAAGGGAGAATCTCATGAAAAGCAGAGTTTAAAAGAATTGTCTCTTCCTAAAATAAATGATATTTTTTCTTCTTTTTGAAAAATGAGTTAATATTATCAAATTAAAATTACTATATACAGCCTTATACATTTGTATCTACATGAAACTTATATGGAAAATACAATACATTCAAAAGAAATTATGAAAAAAAAAATTTGATGGGCCAATATAATAATTCATATATATAATATTCTCTTACCATTAATATATTTTTTTTCCACCAAGGTTATTAATTATAAGAGGATCTTCTGTATTACTAGAGGGCCAAACAAAAATAAGCCCAAACCTGACCCCAGCCCGGCCCATTTAGATGACAGCATTCTGTACACGAATAGGCGCAAGGCACAGTGCCTATTGGTGCGTCCCACCCACCCAGGCCAGGGCGAGCTGGTCCATCCTCCCAGTGGGCCTGCTTCTACTGTTTGACAGCAACCAAATATATAATTATTAATTATTGTAGCCGTCCCTACGGCACGTCTAGACCTTCTCAATCCTACTATGACATTTCATGGAGATGGAATCACCGTGAATTGCGATTGAACTCGAGAATTACACCGACATGACAACACGTGTCCCTTTTAACCGTTATTAATTGTGATTAAGATTTATCGACTTAAATATATTTTTTTTAAAATCAAGATTATCTTATTCAATCTCAAGGATTAGTGAATCTTAACCACAATTAATAAGAGTTAAAAAAGACATGTGTTGGCGTGTGGGGTGTGATTGAACTCTCCTTAAGTTCAATTGCAATTAGATGTGATTGGATTTCCATTTCATGTACCTAGTATTTACGATTTACACTGGTGAATTTTTTTGGTCCCCTTTGCCACTTAGAAGGCAGTTAGGCTTTGATCACCACCGGCCTTTGCAGTACTAGACGAGTTCGGATGGGTAACATAGCACGTTTTTCCTTTGTGTCTTACAAAGATGGTCCCCATTCAACAGGAGTGAATTCGACGTCAAAAAAGGGGGTGGCACCATTTTTCTTCTTAAGACACAAAGGGCACTAGTCTCAGTGTGAAAGCGTCCAATTCAAAACCAATTGGCAATGATTAGAGAGGCTTTACGTGTATATAAGGTGACAACTATTTCTCAATTTAGTCGATGTGGGATTAATTCTCTTACACGCCCCCTCACGTACAGTCCTAATTTTAGGTCTGTCACGTGCGCCTCTCTTTGAGTCGTCAATCATGCAGCCTTTCTATTTGGGTCTATCATCGTGAGTGTGAGCATAATTTAACCGTTGAGCCTTTTGGACTCTGATACCACTTGAAAGCATCCAACTCAAAACCAATTGGTAATTAGTAGAGAGGCCTTACATGTATATAAAACCACAACTATTTCTCTATTTAGTCGATGTATGATTAATTCTCTTACACTCAATTCATACTAGACCGTTCATACAGTGAGTTATTTCGTATATCATTGTGAGTACATGCTTTCCCGAGATTATAACTCGGATCTTGTGCTTGAATTCAGATAAGTAATTAATGTAGCCGTCCCCAAAATCATGCTACAACACTCTTTTTTAACAGGTTAAGGTGGCGTTTGTTAACACTAGTCTAAAAGGAAGGCTTATATTAAAATTATGCTTAGTTAGCTTTTAAATTATTTAGTTTAAAGTTAATTGCATGTCTATATTTTAAAAATTTTAGAGGTAAAAAACCTTTATTTTAAAAAGTAGCTATGAAACTACTTTTTAAAATAGAAGTTTTTTACCTCTAAAATATTTAAAATGTAGACATGCAATTAACCTTCAACTTAACAATCTAAAGTTCAATTAAACATAATTTTCTTCTTTTAAGACTATTGTTAACAAACGCCACCTAAATCTAAAATTGGAGCTCTGTTTCACGAAGCACAACTTTGTTTTTTAGTGGTGACAATCATATAATTATGGAGAATTTTTTTTTTTTACGTTTTTTAGTGTATGATGGTGACAACATATAATTATGGAGAATTTTTTTTTTTTACAAAATTATCCTTATCTCTTTCCATAATTATAAAAGGGCTCAGGATCCTCTCGAGTTGGAACACTAGAGGTCGCCACGTGTCTCCTTTGACACCCCTTAACCATGGGTAAGGTTCACCCAACCCTAGGGTTCACTCACCCATCCTTGGTTTTTTTTTTTTTATTAATTATTATTTTTTAAATTAAAAAAATATTTTTATTATTAAAAAACTCTAAAAACAGTTTTTTAAATTTAAAAAATAATAATTAATAAAAAATAAAAAAATCAAGGATGGGTGAGTAAACCCTAGGGTTGGGTGAACCTTACCCATGGTTAAAGGGTGTCAAAGGAGACACGTGACGACCTCAAGGGTTCCAACTCGAGAGAATCCTGTGCCTTATAAAAGTGCCGCCACTGTGAAGCAAACTCCGACTCAAAATTAGTTTACTTAATTTCAAACTCCCTTTATGAGTAGACAAAGTGTTGGTATAAAATACTATCTAATGAAAGATAAGATAATAACATGTCTTTTTCTTGGAGGGAGTGTATTTAATAGAGAGTGTAGCTAGTCATGGACGTAACCCATGCCGATACCCGTTAATTTATTTTTGTTCTTTTCAACCACATTTATGAAGAAAAATCCAGTCCATCCCCCCTTTACTTGTCATGGTTTTGGGCACTTCAATAATACAAGCTGAAGGAGTCCATTGGTGTCAATTGACCACTCTGTCGATCAAGGTTCCAATCCCTGGAGCGTGCTTAAGTTGAAATATCGGCCCTGGCAGGTAAGTAGCCGTATTAAGACTAACCATTACTCCTAACCTCGTAAACTAAGATAAATGATTACCCTCCCAAAAAAAAAATGTTGTATACATAATATTACAAGTTACTGTCCTTCAAACAGCCTATAAAGAAGGGTCTGGGGGACACCATTTCAAGCACCAGAGGACTGTGAGAAGATAGAAAATGGAGCTGAAAGGCAGCCATGTCCCAAGGAAAAAGGGTGGGATGATCACAATGCCCTTCATCTTCGGTAAGGGGCATCGATCTGAGCATCATCAAAAAAAAAAATTTGTTTTTGTTCTTGTTCTTGTTGTTTGATGGTTGATGATTTTTATTTTCTGGTGCAGCAAATGAGGTTTGTGAGAAGTTGGCTGTGGTTGGTTTTGGTGCTAATATGGTTAGCTACTTAACACAACAGCTCCACATGCCACTAACCAAGGCAGCTAACACTCTCACCAACTTTGGTGGGACTGCAAGCTTGACGCCGCTGCTCGGAGCATTCATGGCCGACGCCTTCGCCGGTCGCTTCTGGACGATAACCGTCGGTTCCCTTGTATATCAAATAGTTAAGATAATAGCTCTCTCTTTCTCTCTTCAACCCATCTGAGAAAAACCCAAGTAGCCATGTAGATTTTTGTAATTATTTCTATAGTTAATTATCTGTTTTCTTAATTAGATAGAGATTTTGAGAGTTCTAGTCTCATATTTTCAGCTATAGAACTTCCTTTTCTAGCCAGATTGTGAGATTTTGGACATTTTATGAAGAAGAAACAACTGGTGTCAGACATAAAATTGCGTACCTCAATCAGTGATAGCTTTACTCTCTCATTCATGAAGTTAGGACAAGTTGTCCATAACAGAACTATATATTATATGATATGCATGATATATATTATCTATGATACATGTTCATGATTCCTGTCCACAGTAGACTACAAATCCTACTGGAGATATGTAGTCAGATCTTCTACAAACTAAGATGGGTGGTAGGTGATGTGAATGTGTATCGCACACGATGCGACAGCACATTAATTTTTTTTTTCTTATATAATTTTAATTGTTGAAAAGTGATTAAAATATTTAGTGTCTCAATAAACCAGATTGGATAACAAGTGATTTAATCAATTTTATCTTAAACAGGTGAGACATGTTATGATTTAATCAATAATTTGTTCTTATATATGTCCAATGATTATATTATAAACTATATGACCAAAATAATCAAAACCAAGCACACCCTAAATATCTGTTTATTTAATAAATAATATGGTTTTAATAATTTTCACGTATTCAGGGAATGATAAGCTTGACTCTATCAGCAGTCCTTCCATCTCTAAGGCCACCCCCATGTAAAGGGAATCAAGTGTGCCAGGTTGCCGACTCCAAACAGCTAGCGATCCTCTACGTCTCTCTTCTACTTACGGCAATCGGATCCGGTGGAATCCGGCCTTGTGTGGTGGCATTTGGTGCAGACCAGTTCGACGAAAGCGATCCTAAGCAAAAGACTAGGACATGGAAGTTCTTCAATTGGTACTATTTTTCCATGGGTGTATCGATACTAGTCGCTGTGACAGTAATTGTGTATATCCAAGATAATATAGGGTGGGGTTGGGGACTTGGGATTCCAACAATTGCCATGTTCCTCTCTATAATCACTTTCGTCGTTGCCTATCCACTTTACCAGAATTTGGATCCCTCTGGGAGTCCTTTCACGCGCTTGTCACAGGTAATTGTAGCCGCGTTTAAGAAGAGAAAGCTTCCTAAGGTTTCTGATCCAACATTGTTATACGAGAACGATGAGCTCGACGCCTCCATTTCTGCAACTGGGAAGCTTCTTCATAGTAAAACCCTAGTGTAAGTTTTCATGGTTCTTATACTTATTTCTTTTTAATTTAGCGATTTTGGACCATAAGGAAATAAAATTAGCTTAGAACACATAGTTCATGAAAGTGTATATATATATAAGTAAAATGACAAAACATAAATAATGCTAGTGTGGTGCCTCTGTCTCTCTGCTCAATGATAGTACATAGAATTCAGGAAATGATTCTTTTTGTACTAAATTCCAACTGTAAAAGACAAAAGGGTGTAATTTTTTTTTTTTTTTTTTTGTAAACTCAATCATACCACAAGGCAAAGGCAATGAGTGAAGGCAAATAAATAAATATAGTAAAATTAAACTCAATTACTTTACTTTTGTACTTGGATAGTTAGATTGTCTTCAAAACATACTAAAATTACATACAAAACCTTTTTTTTTTTTTATTAATTATATTTACAGAACTGAATCTGAGTAGATTGTAACACCAAAACTTCTGTATTCTGTGCTAATCGTTTGCTTACCTTTTAAAAAAAAATGATAAACACATGGATGTCTTTGTTTTTAAAACTTGAAAGTCATTTGATCTAGCAGTGGTAAAAAAAAAATGCGTACATTTGTTATTTTAACGATCATGGAGGTTTCATATATGTAAGCAAGATTATTAAAATTTAGTTTTCTTATGTCTATAAAATTAAGAACAATAATAAAATGAGTTATATCCTCATTAAGATGATAAAAATACTTCATATTCCATATAATAATTAAGAAGGATGTGAAATAAATATATATATAACGAATTAGTCTAGGGATACTCCCAAGGTTTACTCCTAAATATACTCCCAAATCCTAACCGTTTATCTCAGTTGTTAAACGGTTAGGATTAGAGCTGATGTGACATTAGAAAAAACAAAATAAGCCAACTCAAATCCTGACCTTTAGTGGTTGATTATAAATTGTTAGGATTAGGGAGTATATTTGGGAGTACCTATAGACTGACTCATATATAATACTCGAAAATTAAACAAAAAAGCAGTATATTGTTGGTAAAAAAATTCATATGATGGTTAAAATCTCTATACACCACAATAACAAGATTTCTCTTGTGAGGGAAAAAAAATACTTAACGAAAAATTAGTTTAAGATGGTTTAAAAATTACTACTGTGATAATCAATGATAGCTTAACATAGATTAATAGTTATACAATACAGCATCACATGCACGGAGGCCCACTGACTCATTGATCGCGACCATTCAATCCGTGGTCACCTATCTAATGGGACATATCTCACCAGTCTTGCAAACAATCTGACATCATCCGACAGATCTAAGACTCATCAAGTGGCTACCGATTACAATCAGTAGGCTACCTTTATTTATACAAGGATGTCAACAGACTGAATTCTGCCACAAAAATCTCTTACAAACGAGTCAGGCTTATCAATCACAAATAAGGCCAAGCCCGGCCCATTAACATCCTATATGCGTCAAGTACTTCTCTCTGTTGCAGTATGTGGGCCCCTTTAGTCCTTTACGAAGTGGTCCTCATCCAATACAACTATCTTTATATTCTTGTATATATGTACTGGATTACCTGTAGAGTGATGGGCCCTACGTTGGCCTATTGGCCAAACTAAAATTCCTCTAAATATTCAGGTCCAGGCCTAATGCCTATATGGCTTAAATCATATATTCTACCTACTGGAAACATTATCACTTTTAATACTATGTAATTCCTGCAGATTTCTTGACAAGGCGGCGATCGTGACCGAAGAAGACAAACTCAAATCTTCACAAAAACCCAATCTATGGAGGCTAAATACAGTCCACCGAGTCGAAGAACTGAAATCGGTGATTCGAATGGGCCCAATATGGGCCTCGGGGATCATCCTCATAACTGCCTATGCACAACAAGGGACTTTCTCCCTACAACAAGCTAGAACCATGGACAGGCACCTCACACACAGCTTCCAAATTCCTCCGGGCTCCATGTCGGTCTTCACCATCGTCGCTATGCTCACTACAATCCCTATCTATGATCGCATTTTCATTCCTTTCGCTCGTAAATTCACGGGCCTTGACCGAGGCATCACCTTTCTACACCGCATGGGCATCGGTTTGGCCATTTCCATTTTCGCCACCTTTGTCGCTGGTTTTGTAGAAATCAAGCGTAAAAATGTAGCTTCAGCTCATGGCCTTACTGACAATACTCACACCACAATCCCAATTTCCGTCTTTTGGCTCGTTCCTCAGTATGGCCTTCACGGAGTGGCTGAAGCATTTATGTCCATCGGACATCTCGAATTCTTCTATGATCAATCGCCAGAGAGTATGAGGAGTACTGCTACTGCATTGTTCTGGACAGCAATCTCGGCTGGGAGTTATGCTAGTACATTGCTAGTATCGCTTGTACACAAGTTTAGCGCTGGGCCGGGGGAATCGAACTGGCTTCCAGATAATAATCTCAATAAGGGGAAGTTGGAGTACTTCTACTGGTTGATCACATTGCTGCAAATTGTAAATCTTATCTACTACTTGCTTTGTGCAAAGTTCTATACTTTGAAACCGATCGAGCTCCGTCAAAAGAAAGGGGAATCGGAAGAGGGAGTGGAGCTCGTTGGCCCGGTGTAGTGGCTTAACTTTGATGTAACTTGGTTGAGCTCTCGGGTTTCACCAATTTCCCTCTCGTCGTCTCCAAGTAATCAAAATTTAATATGGGAGAGAACTGTGAGGAGGATGTATATTCTGATCAAATGAAGGGAAGATGTTAGGCTTATTAGAGCATATCTTATTGTAATAAAGTGAATGAGATACACTGTATCATTATTAAATGTAACTCTTCACAATTAGAAAGTGTCAATTAAGTTTGAATTTAGGATTTAATTTGATTTGATATGATTAGATTAGGATTATCTTTGAGAGATCTTTCTATATTAGGAGTCTTAGAATATTATTTATGTTGGATCATGTGGCTAATAGCCCTCAATCAAATACTTAAGCCACGATCAATAGATAAATCCAGTAATTAATATAGCCTTGATCATTGGATAAAAGCATCTATGTGCATACACTTGAATGCACCACACTTACACCATAGCATGCATATGTTTTCACTAATATATTATTACAAATTATTTATCTTGATCAAAAGCATGAGCACGTTATTGCATTGCATGATTATATTGTAGGATGTTAAGCGTTTGATCTTTTTGGTTAGCTTGGGTAACTTAATCAAAAAGATGCATTGAGTGGAGTAAAACCAAGTTAATAGTCTAACAACTATTTGACCGAGTAAAACTCACGTAAGAGCTATTAAACCCACTTTGACTACCAGGAGCTGAGGATAAGATAGGTGGCATAATCCTCATGTAATAAGGAGATTTAGTTGGAGATCTCTTAAGGGATCTCCAACAGGTATCATGTGGGTATGATTAGAGTTTCTAATAAAAGGGACTCTTGGTGCACTGTACAAGTACAGTTACACTACCTCAATGCAAGAGACCTACAAGCCAAAATACCTCATTGTTGAAAATCCTCAAAGGAGAAAGCCCATCTCAAGTGTCCGTATTATCCATTTTGGGTTTGCTCTCGCAAAAGATCCTACTTTATTTCTGAAGTGATTTTTTTTTATGTTTTGCATATTTGGGACTCTTACATACGGGACCCTCAATTTAAACCCTCTTAGGGTTCTAGTAAATCATCCAAGATTATTATCAAGAAATCAGTTTCTCTTTAAGGCTATCCATGAAATTTTGAAATAAAGGCATGTTTGCTTGTCCATGTAAAGTTTTAAACTCCCTTCTCATCCCCATGTTTATGGTAGGTAAACCAAGTATTATATAAATCTGAAAGGTTTCCAATTTTAGGAAATGTAATGGAAGATGCTCAGGGCCGGCCTGTCCATTAAGTCATCAAAGCCTGTGCTTTAGGCCCCAAAAAAATGAAAGCCCCGTAGTGTGGGCTTTGATGGCTTTATGAACCTGATTTAGTGAAAAGAAACCCTAAAAAAGACCCCATTTTTTTTAAAAAAGGCTCCATTTTATAGTGAGTTCAATTTAAAAAAAAGCCCCATTTAGAATTCTCGCTTTAGGCCTCTAAATGGCTTGGGCTACCCCTGAAGATGCTGATGTCAGGTGTGTGTGTGCCTCTTATGAAGGTGGCCTGAGATCGAGTAGGGAGGAATATTGCTCGATGGTATGGCAAGCAAGAGACCACTCACCAGGGGCGGAGCCAGGATTCTCTTGTAGGGGGGTTAAAAGTTTTTTTTGAAGGCCAAGTTCATGGGTCATCATGTTTGTTTGTGTTCATTTGTAAAGAATATGTTTTTTTCTCAAAAGTTTAGGGGGGCTAGACTGCTAGAGCCTCCGTCCTCCGGCTCTGCCCCTCTCCTGGGCAGTAAATATTAGGAAAATGTTTTATCTTGATGGTTTTCATTATTTAACGAAATGGCCGGTCCTCATTGGTCCATGCCCTACTTTTTAACACTCACAAGTGTGGTTAAGATTCACTGACCCTTAAAGGTTAAGCAATCCAATCTAGTTTTTTTTTTTAGTTGTAACTTTAATTTAGTTAAGCTTAACCAAGGTTTAAAAGGTGTTAAAAGGAACACCATCACTGTTCTTAATACTATAGTAAAATTTCCTCCCAAAATTTTAGGGGGGCTTCAACCCCCCTGGGCCCCATGTGGCTCCACCCCTGCCACTCACCATTACTAGCTTTACTACAAATCATATATAATGATGCCGAGGGGATCGAGGGTACTTGATATTCCGTCATCCCATTTTATTTTTGCCCTGCCACTTAAGGGCAATGTTGTATCGAATTAATATAGGAGTATGGGATCAAGTCCCCTATCGGATTACCTGAGGTCAGGACCTCCCTCAATGAGGAACACAATTTTGCTATTTAAGCTGAGAGGCATGTGTTTTTTGTCTAGTATAAAACTTATTTAGCCCCGGATTTTGTGTTTTTTGTCTAGTATAAAACTTATTTAGCCCTGGATTTTATGTCATAGGCTTATGGACTAGTATCTATTCATGGTTAGAGGGTTAGAAGCCTAGTATTGGAAGCTGAGCCAAACGATGGGTATCTAAACCGCTGCACCTGAAAGGAGTGAAACCCTGGTCACTCCAAATGTAGGGTGCCACTGGCACAAGTAGGCATGTGTGAAAGTCAATCATTCACGTTGCAAATTTATGAGGTTGTTTATACAATGAGCATGGTCATTCATGTGACCAACATGAAAATCTTGTGTTGAGTATTTGTCTATTCTCCACTTATTTTCTTTTTGTTTTACTTTGACATTGCATTTCCATCTATAATGATGAAAGAGCAATTGGGGACATGACTTTTAACCAAGAGCTTTGCTAGAATGGCCGGTTAGGAGCGTTCTATTTTATACCTTGTGTGCTATTTTATATGTTCCTTTAGGGTTTACACCACGAATCTAGACTTCTTTTTCACCAAAGGCTTATGGAATAGTACTTGAGGTCTCAAGGTCCTATAAACTTTAGTGCAATCCTGTTAACATTATTCATTTAACCAATGGGTGTTGTAGATCATTGTTCATACATGTATTTGGGAAATTCCATGAGGTTTGGTGAAATTACATAAACCTCTCATCTTGTTTTTAAAATTACATTGCCCTATATTTTACTTTTGTTCTCGATAACAGATTCCCCCTTCTATAGCAGTGTACCGATTTTCCTATTTTTGATCAGACTGTCTATAAATATCTAATCGAGCTGATTTTTAGCCACGTGTATCCCATCTGGACCTCCAATGGTCTGGATAACCCGCTAGATGTCATGTTATTAGGGGCAACTCATTTAAGGCTCTAATGAAAATGACTCACTAATAACATAATACATGGCAGGTTGTTCCAAATCTGAGAGTTGGATGTCAAGACGAATGTCCCGAGGGTTGCATGGAAAATTATCAGCTCGATCAAATATTTATAAATGAACAATGCTTACTTAAAGCCTTCAATGAGCGGACCCTAATAACATGACATGTGGCAGGTTTTTCCAAAATCCAACTATTAGATGTCAAAGAAGGGTCTCCCAAGAGACACATGACAAATTATTAGCTCGATCAGACATTTATAAGTGAGTCATGCTCATTAAAGCTTTCAATGAGTGACCCCTAATAACTTTACACCTAGCAGGTTACTCAACAATCTGACCGTTAGATGTCAAGATTGGTCTCCTGAGGGACATGGCGTGACAAAAAATCAACTTGATTTGATATTTATAGACCATCCGGTCAATATATGAACAATGGTATACTAACGGAAGGAAAAATTTGTTACCAAGAATGGAAGTTAAGGGGATGGCAGTGAAATTTCATAAACAAGAGAAGAGGTTTCTGCAATTTCATCAAACATTAGAGGAGATTAGTGTAATTTACCCTATTTATTTAAAGTACGCCATTAGCTTTTCTGTTGTGCTACAGTGACTAGAGTTTTTTGTCATCCTTCACTTAGAGTTCAAGTGTCCCCTTTTAACTTTTTTAGAAGAATTAATTCAGTATTATGGTTAACTCCGACGCATTTATGATTTTAGAATTTTTCTAATAAAAGACAGACACTTGTCCCATGTGTGGATTAGAAATTCTCAACTAGGTTCAAATCTAAGTGTCCTGAGCGTAGAGCAAGAGTAGGCACCCTAGATAGGAGGTTTCGAGCACAAAGGTTCAAATTGAGATTGGTGTGAATTAGGGGGGTAATTGACTAAAGGATAGGGCTATCAATGGGTCGGACTAGGAGATGTCCAAGTCCAACCCTAACTGAAAAGTATTTGAGCCCAAGCTCTATAGGGCCTAAAGGAATCAAGCCTTAGTCCGACTTTAACACTGGGCATGCTCAAACTTATAAAATAGTCAACATATTATTACACAAAGTCAAAAAAAAAAACATAGTATTTTATTACTTAGGTTTGAAGGGTGAAGTTGTAATGACCCGCATCTAATTCACTAATTTCATAGTCATATGAGTTAATTTCATAAATAAATGCTCATAAAAATATACGAAAATCCTAGGAGAGAATTAAAGTCTTAAAAATCTCAAATTTCAAAACCCAGTTAATTCATTTGATTTAGTGAATTTATAGAGATAAATTGCACTAAATCAAAGAAGAACAAAAGTAGCAAAAAAAGTTTTTTAAAAAAAGAGGAAAACGGCGCCGGCGATCAATCGCCCACCGCCGGCGATCGATCGCCCAAAACACCGATCGGCGGTAGGGTTACGTGGTTTCGTGGTTTTTTGAGTCCCTAGGGCTCTCAAGGTATAAATACCCCTTTATACTCGTGGGGAGGATTTTCCAAGGCCTTCTAAAACCTAAAAGAGAGAAAGGAGAGAGTTTTTGAGAGATCAAAGAGAGAGAGAGATTGTATGAGTTCAAAGATTCGGCCAGAAAAAAGGGAAAAGATGCGGGAAGATTAAGGTAGAAACCATTCGCAAGCGATAAATCATAGGGAGACGATCAAGTGGGGTAAATAATGGATCTAATATTCAATATTTTGAGTAATTAAGTTAAATAATGAATAAAAAAGAGATGAATCTAGGCAAGATGTAAGAATATGTGGGATGTGAAGAACTATAGTTGCTCATATATTATTGTTGATGGATCTCTTAAAATAAGATGTGAAGAACATGTTGATGATCTCAGTTATTACTTTTGCGATTAAAATAGGATGTGAAGAACCCAATTTTTATGTATTATTATTGATGATTAAAATAGGATGTGAAGAACCTATCTACTATGTATTGTTTCTTGATGGTTAAAATAGGATGTGAAGAACTCAGGTATAATATTGTATCATTATTTTGATGGTTAAAAATAGGATGTGGAGAACCGATTTATGATTTTGGTTTCATTATTTTGATGGTTAAAAATAGGATGTGAAATACCTAATTATGATACCTTTTATTTATTCTCGAATCATTAAATGCTAATAACTATGTTTAAATTAATTATGATTCAACAAAGGGATTGGGAAAATTATTTGAAGTATGTGGAGCTATAAGGAGAATGAGATGATGGATGAGATGGAATGGATGATTTAATTTGTGATATTTTAACAATATGTGAGCTTGATTTTATGTTTAAAACCATGAGAATTATTATTAATTAAAGACATTATAATTGAGAAGTTAATCTTAACTAAAACGAAAAGGAGATTTCGATATGTAAGTTAGCTCGTAAATTATGAATATTTTAATGACATCGGTGATGTTTGATTGTAGTATTATAAGAAATATGATAAATTGTGTGTTTTTGTTATATCTTTAATACATGATTTACTATTGGGTAAACGAACCTCTGATGAAAGTCGAGCTTACCTAGGCCTGGTTAACATAGTGGTATGGGACGCTATGGTGAGATGTCCTATGGCCCTTGACGGTTAGTCTTAGGTGCAATTTAAACAAGAGGTTTATCATTGTGCACTCACGAATGAAAAATCTGTAAAAGTAAGAAAAAGAATTAAAGACATTAATGAGAGGTTAAGTAAGATCAAAAGTAAAGTAAGAAAAGTATGAAAGTAAGAAAAAAAAAAGACACACGAAAACGATAATGTATGTTGTGTTGTACACCACTGGATAACATCAGAAAGGGTGAGATATATGCCAAAGTAAGTCGTTGTACTAGAAAATGTACTAAGCCGTCCGTGCTGGATAATGTACGAAGGGTGGTATCTCGGTAAGGTAAAGTATAGTAACCCTTTTCCTTATACGGTAAAGCGGTATTTTAAGTTATTACAAATGCATGTGAATGAGTATTGGTGTGATGATAACGTATGAAATATGAAAAGTAAGAAAAGAAAGAAAAGTGAGAAAGTATGAAAAAAAAGAAAAAAAAAGAAAGAAAGAAAGAAATTGACATAATTGACATGTTTATTTCCGCACTCTGATTTTATATGTAAACGGATGTATGAAGTGATGGAATGTATGTAATTGTTATTATTTATGTTGTTTATTATGATCCGTTATATACACAGAGTAACTCGTTACTCAGCCGATGACTTTTGTTGTTGGCAGGTTCAGGTTTCGACATTTGTGCACCTAGAAATTGGGAAGAAGAGGAGTATATCGAGGAACCCGAAGGTGACTATCCCGAGGAAGAAAGGGAACTTGATCGATGGCCTTATTACTGAAGTTATTTCATTAGTAGTTGAAGAATTCAGGAAGACTTTTTATTAACGTCATAGACACTTAGGTTTCAGTTTAGTTTGATGATTATGATCATGATAGATGATCAAAGATTTTATTACTTTTGGTTATTGATTATGGATTATCCCTTTAGTTGATGTCATTAACTGAAGAAAAAAATTTTAGGTCTACAATTTTAGTGCACCTTAATTGCTTCTAACAGGATGATTATTAAGTAAGTCACGTGCCAAGATCTCACATCCTCCTAGGTGGGGTTTTGGGGCGCGACGGAGATGGTATCAGAGCCAAGGCATTAGGTCAGCTAGGGCGTGAGTTTAGAAATTCCATGAGGTAGGAGGAATCATTGGATGCTAGGACTAGTCATTGTTTGTTTGCATGAATTTTAGTGATAAATTTAAAGCTAGTTACAAGACTAAACTTTGGTTACAGTTTGTTCTCAGGACTGTTATAATGAGACGCGGTGGCAGAGGACGTAAAATCAATACTAGGGGGAATACTGGAAGGGACATTGGAGAAGGACGCCCAGAGGTTTATGACTAGCCAGATTTGACACAGGTTTGAGGCTCCATTGCCTAAACGACGGCACTCCTTGCAGCCAGGCAACCTGTTGCAGCTGCACGTGAACATGTGGAAGTGAATGTGCCACCACCTCCTCCTCCTCTGGTACATCATACTGCAGGAATTGAAGCTTTTAGGAGACTGAAGCCCCCAACCTTTTATGGTACTACTGATCCAATGGCAGCTGAAGCATGGATCAAGCAATTGGAGAAAAATTTTAGGGTGCTCCGGTGTACTGAAGAACAAAGGGTCGATTGGGCTGTATTTGTTATGGAGGGAGAAGCCGAGCACTGGTGGAGAGCTACAGTGAGACAGAGAGACTTCACAAGGACTGGACAGCCATGGACATGGGCAGAATTCTTGGATTTATTTTACAAACAGTATTTTCCAACCTTTGTCAGGGAACAGAAAGAAGTGGAATTCCTCACCTTGGAACAGGGAGAGATGACAGTGGTGGAATATGAAGCAAAGTTTGCTGAACTGTCTAGATTTGCACCTCAAATGATTTCGAATGAAAATATGAAGATTAGAAAGTTTGAAAGAGGTCTAAGGCCATTCATCAGGGACAAGGTTTCTATACTACAAGTAAGAACTTTTGGGGAGTTAGTGAACAAGGCAAAGATAGCTGAGAAGAATTCTGAGGAGTTGTTTAAGAGGAGGGACAGCAATATAAGGAACAGGAAGATGGTTAGAGGTCAGACCAGTGGACCAGTACAACCAGAGAAGAGGGCCAGGCCTGCCCCATACCCGGGTACAAGGCCAGTGCAGAATACTCAGAGGCCTACACTTGCCCCTCGCTCTACTATGACTACAGCATCAGTCAATCGTCCTGCCCAACCTACTCCTCCAGTGGTGTTTGAGACGTGTGTTCATTGTGGGAAGAAACACAAGGCCGGAGAATGCCGCACTCTCACTGGTGGATGTTTTCAGTGTGGTGAGTTAGGACATCAGATTAGGGATTGTCCTCAGAAGTCACAGCCGGTAACTCAGCAATCTCAAATGCAAAGAAACAGGCCTCCAGCTAGACAGGCATCACTACCAAAGCCTCCCTTGGCACCAAAGACTCAGTAGGCCCCTCAGCCCCCTCGCCAGAACACACAGGGGAGAGTCTTTGTCATCTCAAAACAGGATACTCTAGCCTCAGATGATGTAGTCCAAGGTATGTATGACTTATAATTTAATTGAGTAGAAATAGTTGCATATTACAAATTGATGGTGTGATATGATACTTATAGAAACATAATATTATACATGTATGTATATGTATATATGATTTTATGAAAATATGTACATCATGTGATTTTGATTGTGACATAATAAATTAACACTTAGTTATTTATGAACTCAGGATCACTATTAATAAATGACTGCCTAGCACACGTATTGATTAACACTGGATCAGCACATTCTTTCGTCACACCTAGATTTTCCCAAGGCTTTCCATCTGAGTCGAGTCTACTAGATAGGGAATTGTCCATTGCCACTCCTCTCGGTAGCTCAGTTATCACTAGTAAGGTGTACAAAGCATGCATTATCCGTTTTGGACAGCATGAGTTACCAGCAGACCTGATAGTACTCGACTTCCAAGATTTTGATGTGATTCTGGGTATGGATTGGCTTTCAACCTACCACGGAAGTGTCAACTGCTTTGAGAAGAGAGTTGATTTCAAACCAGTCAATGGAACTCCTTTCCACTTCCGGGGATTAAGGAAAAAGGACCTTGCTAGATTTGCGGCTTTGAGCATTGCAAATTCAGAAATGCCAGAGTCAGTGCACATCCCAGTTGTTAGTGAATTTATGGATGTATTTCTAAAAGAACTACCAGGCCTACCCCCAGATAGAGAAGTGGAATTCATGATAGACTTAGCCCCCGGGACAGCACCAATATCAAGAGCACCTTATAGGATGGCTCCAGCTGAGTTAAAGGAATTGAAAGAATAGATCGAAGAATTGCTTCACCAGGGTTTCATCAGATCAAGTGTGTCACCATGGAGAACTCCAGTGTTGTTCGTGATGAAGAAGGATGGATCGATGAGAATGTGCATCGATTATAGGCAATTAAACAAGGTCACCATAAAGAATAAATATCCTCTACTAAGGATAGATGACATGTTTGATCAATTACAATGAGCAAAATTCTTTTCCAAGATCGACTTAAGGTCAGGATATCATTAGTTGAGAATTAGAGCAGAAGATATTCCTAAGTCAGCATTCAGGACAAGATACGGGCATTACGAATTTTTAGTAATGCTTTTCAGGTTAACAAATGCACCTGCAGCATTTATGGATCTGATAAACAGGGTGTTCAAGCCAGCCCTTGATAGTTATGTTATAGTCTTTGTGGATGATATCCATGTATATTCCAAGACTAGAGAGGATCATGACCATCACCTCCGGATTACACTTGAGACCTTAAGAGAGCATAAGTTGTATGCTAAACTGAGTAAGTGTGAATTTTGGTTAGAGAATGTGGCATTTTTAGGCCATGTGGTTTCTGGGGATGGAATTTCAGTTGACCCTGCAAAAGTTGAAGCTGTGTCAGAATGGAAGAGACCGAAGAGTGTGACAGAGATCAGAAGCTTCCTAGGCCTTGCTGGGTATTACAGAAGGTTTGTAGAGGGATTTTCGAGCTTGGCAGCACCACTCACCCAATTAACTAAGAAGAATGTCAGGTTCACATGGAATGAGAAGTGTAAAGAAAGCTTCTTGGAGTTGAAGAAGCGCCTCACCACAGCACCCATCCTTACAGTCCCAATGGGTAGTGGAGGATTCGTAATGTACAGCGATGCTTCTCATATGAGTTTAGGATGTGTTCTTATGCAGCACGGGAAAGTTATCGCTTATGCTTCCCGGCAGTTGAAAGATCATGAGAGGAATTGTCCTACTCACGACTTGGAACTGGCAGCAGTTGTTTTCGCTCTCAAGATCTGGAGGCACTACCTGTATAGTGAACAATTTGAGGTGTTCACGGATCATAAAAGCCTCAAATATCTGTTTTCACAAAAGGAGCTAAATTTGAGGTAGCGCCATTAGGTAGAATTTTTGAAGGATTATGACTGTTCGATTTAGTATCATCCGGGAAAGGCAAATGTAGTAGCTGATGCACTTAGTAGAAGGCCCTCCGGATTAATTGCACACATGATGGTGAAGGAGTGGAAGTTATTAGAAGACATGTCTAACAACGAAACAAGCTTTAGTGTTTACCACGGTAAAGTATTAATGGCCAACCTTTCAGTTAGACCATATATTCAGGTTAGAATCAAAGAGTTGCAAGAGTCAGATGAGGCACTCTTAGCTTATCGAGCGAAATCCTTGGAAATTGGACAGGAGGATTTCTCTACGAATAGAGATGGAGCTATAACCTTCCGAGGTAAACTTTGTGTACCAGCCAATGAAGAGTTAAGGCGTGAGATTTTGGATGAAACTCACAGATCTAAATATACAGTTCATCCTGGAGGTACAAAGATGTACCAAAATCTCAATAAACATTTCTGGTGGAATAACATGAAAAGAGATGTAGCTACACATGTGTCCAAGAGTTTGGTGTGTTAGCAAGTCAAGGCTAAACACAAGAGACCAGCAGGATTACTACAGTCTCTTCCCATTCCCGAGTGGAAATGAGAAAATATATTCATGGATTTTATTGTGGGTTTGCCAAGGACATCTAAGAACTTTGATGCAATTTGGGTCATTGTGGATCGGTTAACTAAGTCGGCTCATTTTCTTTCTTATCGGACCACTTATAATTCTAACAAACTAGTAGAACTATATATAAGGGAAGTAGTCCGATTGCATGGAGTACCGGTCAGTATCGTTTCTGATAGAGATGCCAGATTTACATCGAGATTTTGGAAGAGCTTTCAGTAAGCCATGGGGTCTCGACTAGATTTTAGCACAGCATTTCATCCACAGACAGATGATCAAACAGAAAGGGTAAATCAGATCATTGAAGATATGCTCCGATCATCTATGTTAGATTTCCAAGGCAGTTGGGATGAACATCTACCATTGATCGAGTTTGCTTATAATAACAGCTACCAGGCTAGATAGGAGGTTTTGGGCACAAAGGTTCAAATTGAGATTGGTGTGAATTAGGGGGGTAATTGACTAAAGGATAGGGTTGTCAATGGGTCGGACTCCGAGATGTCCAAGTCCAACCCTAACTGAAAAGTATTTGAGCCCAAGCTCTATAGGGCCTAAAGGAATCAAGCCTTAGTCCGACTTTAACACTGGGCATGCTCAAACTTATTAAATAGTCAACATATTATTACACAAAGTCAAAAAAAAAACATAGTATTTTATTACTTAGGTTTGAAGGGTGAAGTTGTAATGACCCGCATCTAGTTCACTAATTTCATAGTCATATGAGTTAATTTCATAAATAAATGCTCATAAAAATATACGAAAATCCTATGAGAGAATTAAAGTCTTAAAAATCTCGAATTTCAAAACCTAGTTAATTCATTTGATTTAGTGAATTTATAGAGATAAATTACACTAAATCAAAGAAGAACAAAAATTAGCAAAAAAAGTTGTGAAAAAAAAAAAAATTTTTAAAAGAAAAAAAAAAGAGGAAAACGGCGCCTGCAATTGATCGCCCACCGCCGGCGATTGATCGCCCAAAACGCCGATCGGCAATAGGGTTTCGTGGTTTCATGGTTTTTTGAGTCCTTAGGGCTCCCAAGGTATAAATACCCCTTTATACTCGTGGGGAGGGTTTTCCAAGGCCTTCTAAAACCTAAAAGAGAGAAAGGGGAGAGTTTTTGAGAAATCAAAGAGAGAGAGATCGTAGGAGTTCAAAGATTCGGTCAGAAAAAAAGGAAAAGAGGCGGGAAGATCAAGGTAGAAACCATTCGCAAGCGATAAATCGTAGGGAAACGATTAAGTGAAGTAAATAACAGATCTAATATTCAATATTTTGAGTATTTAAGTTAAATAATGAATAAAAAAGAGATGAATCTAGGCAAGGATGTAAGAATATGTGGGATGTGAAGAACTATAGTTTCTCCTATATTATTGTTGATGGATTTATTAAAATAGGATGTGAAGAACATGTTGATGATCTCAGTTATTATTTTTGTGATTAAAATAGGATGTGAAGAACCTAATTTTTATGTATTATTATTGATGGTTAAAATAGGATGTGAAGAACCTATCTACTATGTATTGTTTCTTGATGGTTAAAATAGGATGTGAAGAACTTAGGTATAATATTGTATCATTATTTTGATGGTTAAAAATAGGATGTGGAGAACCGATTTATGATTTTGGTTTCATTATTTTGATGGTTAAAAATAGGATGTGAAATACCTAATTATAATACCTTTTATTTATTCTCGAATCATTAAATGCAAATAACCATGTTTAAATTAATTATGATTCAACAAGGGGATTGAGAAAATTATTTGAAGTATGTGGAGTTATGAGGAGAATGAGATGATGGATGAGATGGAATGGATGATTTAATTTGTGATATTTTAACAATATGTGAGCTTGATTTTATGTTTAAAACCAGGAGAATTATTATTAATTAAAGACATTATAATTAAGACGTTAATCTTAACTAAAACGAAAAGGAGATTTCGATATGTAAGTTAGCTCGTAAATTATGAATATTTTAATGACATCGGTGATGTTTGATTGTAGTATTATAAGAAATACGATAAATTGTGTGTTTCTGTTATATCTTTAATACATGATATACTATTGGGTAAACGAACCTCTGATGAAAGTCAAGCTTGTCTAGGCCTGGTTAACATAGTGATATGGGACGCTATGGTGAGATGTTTTATGGCCCTCGACGGTTAGTCTTAGGTGTAATTTAAACAAGAGGTTTATCATTGTGCACTCACGAATGAAAAATCTGTAAAAATAAGAAAAAGAATTAAAGACATTAATGAGAGGTTAAGTAAGACCAAAAGTAAAGTAAGAAATGTATGAAAGTAAGAAAAGAAAAAGACACACGAAAACGATAATGCATGTTGTGTTGTACACCACCGGATACCATCAGAAATGGCGGGATATATGCCAAAGTAAGTAAGCCGCCATACCGGAAAATGTACTAAGCAGTCCGTGCCGGATAATATACGAAGGGTGGTATCTCGGTACGGTAAAGTATAGTAACCTCTTTCCTTATACGGTAAAGCGGTATTTTAAGTTATTACAAATGCATGTGAATGAGTATTGGTGTGATGATAACGTATGAAATATGAAAAGTAAAAAAAGAAAGAAAAGTGAGAAAGTATGAAAAGAAAGAAGAAAAAGAAAGAAAGAAAGAAATTGACATAATTGATATGTTTATTTTCCGCGCTCTGATTTTATATGTAAACGGATGTATGAAGTGATGGAATGTATGCAATTGTTACTCTTTATATTGTTTATTATGATCCGTTATATACGCAGAGTTACTCGTTACTCAGCCGATTACTTTTGTTGTCGGTAGGTTCAGGTTTCGACATTTGTGCACCTGGATCTTGGGAAGAAGAGGAGTATATCAAGGAACCCGAAGGTGACTATCCCGAGGAAGAAATGGCCCTTGATCGATGGCCCTATTACTGAAGTTATTTCATTAGTAGTTGAAGAATTCAGGATGAATTTTTATTGACATCATAGACACTTAGGTTTCAGTTTAGTTTGATGACTATGATCATGATGGATGATCAAAGATTTTATTACTTTTGGTTATTGATTATGAATTATGTATTTAGTTAATGTCATTAATTAAAGAAAAAATTTTAGGTCTACAATTTTAGTGTGCCTTAATTGCTTCTAACATGATGATTATTAATTAAGTCACGTGCCAAGAGCTCACATCCTCCTAGGTGGGGTTTTGGGGTGCGACAGAAGTAATATTATTTTTAATATATAATTAACATATATCATGCATAATTAGATATTATATATATATATATGATCAAGCCAGGATTTGGGCTTCAACCAACCAAGTCCTAGCCCAGCCCTAAATTATGCAGGTTTCCACTTATCAAGGCCGGACCTACTTTCTACGACTTAAAATTCATGCCATTTTCGGGCTAATTCTGAGTTGGGAGGCTAGGGAGTCCAACCCATTGATGAACATATATTTACTATTATAATGCGAGAGGCATGCGTAGATGATTTTTATGAAATTCCTAAATTACCCTTATATAAAAACAAAATATTGATTTAATGTTTTACTTTATTCCCAACTACCCTTGCCCCTTTTAATTCCTATTAACTGTGGTTAACTCCTACCCCTTGCTCTCACGTGCATTGCACAGGCCACTAGCGAGTTTAATCAGGTGTCATTAACTCCTTCCCCTCACTCTCACGTGCGATGCACGTGCCACCCGCTAGTGATACATGATTATATTTAATATTATATATATGATCTTTCACTTATTGAGCCCGACCCTACTTCTTAGGACTGCCATTTTTCGGCTAATTATGGGCCAGGCCGCCAAGCAGCCCGGCCCATTGACACCCCTACATAAAGGGAGACCTTTCAAAATTTTCTCACTGCATTTTTCCTTGGGCAGACCGCATCTGTAGAGAACCTCGAATCCATGGCCTTTCAAAAGAAAATAGAAGAACAGCAAGAAAGGCTTAAAAAAACAAAATCCATTACTCCTTATTCGAACACCCCACATTTCGATTTTTTGTTCTCTTTATCATCCAGAGGAATATATGGTGAAAGGGAACAAGAACCTCCATGGATGAAGAAGACTTGTTCGAGGAAGCAGGAACGCCTCTCTCTGTCATTGCAGAGGCGTTTGAGGAGCTCTCTAATTCAATTTCCACCAGCTCCGATGACCTTTTATTGGGACCTTTAACCAATGCCTGCTCTCTCGTTTCCGTTCTCTTTGGGTACCTCGGAATCGCTTTCAAGTTCGCTGAGTTGGAGTATGTCTGCAAGGTTTGTTTTCATTTCTTCCCCATTCATAGTTAGAAGTTTAATTGGCTTTGAATTCTTCAAACTCTGTTTTTTTTCTGTTGCTTGCTAATTTGTGTTACCCAACTTCGATGTGAAGAAGTAATCCATTGGATAGAGGAAAATCTATTTCTTTTTCCTTCTTTATATGAGGGGCTTTGGCTGATTTTTATTTTTATAAAGAATAATTTGTATTTTATTCATTGAGGAATGGTTAACTTCAATTGGGTAGCTCAAATATCGATATATCTTTCTGAAAAGACTTGTTAGATCCGTAGTTAGCAAGTCGGAGTTCGGCACTCATTGGTCTAGGAAAAATTTCGAAAAAACCGGCAAAATTGATAAATAAATTGGAAAATTTTCGGGAAAGATATGAAAAATATAAAATAATATTACTAATTATAATTATTATAAGCAAAGATATTTCATACATTAGATGTTCATTCGAAACTTTTTTAAAAAATATTGTGTTCAATTCACAAAATTCATGGTCGACTTTTTTTCGAAAAGTCGTGAATATTTCATGAATTAATCATTCGACAAAAAAGCCGCATATTATTAGTGACTTTTTGAAAAAATCAGAGAACTTTGTTACATGGTTAGATCCCATCAGAGACTTATCAATCTTGGAGCCATTGTGGGGTACCCCCTTAAATCTCAGATTTTGTTTTCTGAAGCAAGCCAATCACGAGCAAGGAAGGACCCCCTTAAATCATTAGCTTTCGAGTCGAGATAGCAGTATCCCCCTTCTTAGAGTCCATGCATCTGTCTGTGTTATGTCCATCGTACCTAGATTTGTATTATTTGATACTGCCATGGAGATTGGTTTTCCCAAATGGTCCAGAATGACAGTTCCATCTGCTGACCTTCCGTCCTCTTAATGGTTTCAGCTTCTGCCCTTCGTCTGCCTATGTACTCCCTCTTTCTCTCTATTCATCAATTGCTTTTTCTTCTAAAGTTTTATCTTGTTCGTGTTTTAAAGTTCCAACAGTTTAAAAAGTGTGGCATACAAAGGCATGCACTTGCAAAGTGAATGATGGAGTTGGTATCTAAAGGAAGGTAGATATACTTTGTCTGAAAGTTATAGAAATACTTTGAAAATATCTTGAAGGGGGTGAAATTTTGTTTTCTTTTAGAAAAAAGAGAGAAGAGAGGACAAATATATATATATGTATGAGTGATAAGGGTCTTCCCCATTTGCTGTCAACAAATGCTCTTGGAAAGTTGAAATATGTCTCAAGACCTTGTCATTTACATGTATGATGCATGGGCAAATGAAAAGTAGTTAAATTTGGAAAATAAGAAATCTATATCCTGAAAAGGAAAGATGGATGAAGTAGATAGAAGTTTTTCCTTTCAACTATTGTTGTTGATTCTGCGGTATTTGAATGAAGGATAAGAAAGAGGCGGAGAAGGTATGGAATAATTTTTGTTTATCCCTATGATCAGTCTATTTAAGTCCCATACTCAGAGCCAGTTAAAGATAAGTAGGTAATATTATGTACATGTTAACCTGGATTTTTTGAAAAAACAGTAGGAAACTGCACCCGTGATTGTTCTCAACCTTTTGAAGATGAACCAGAAGATATTGCAGTTTATAATGACCCTGATGCTCTTACAAAGCTAAAGTGGATGATCAAGGTCAAAACTGATTGGCGTCATAAAGTAATAGGACCCTGATGCACTTGCAAAGCTAAATAGAGTAATAGTATTTTGGGTGCAAGTTCTTTATAATGTGGCCTTTCATTCTTTGTTTTTCTTCATTAAGCACTCTGTAGTCTGTAGTTTATATATGCTTGATCTAACATGTGGGTGGTGATTGAAACTTTATATGCACATTTGAAATTTCAATCACTTGTATATGGCTTGCATTCTGGATAGCATTTATATTTGGCTCGTTCAATTTTGCATTGAGCAGTCTTCTAAATTTGAAGTCTAGTTCCCCTATATAATTTTTAAAATTTGCAACTTTCACAGGTTTTGATTATTAATTTATAATTATTGATTATTAATTTATAATTATTCTTTGTCTCTTGAAATTAAAAGTGCATGCTGTATCTAATGCTGCAATTGATATGTTCAGGTGCGTGATCTTGCGGCAGCATCAAAGACATATGACACTTTAAAGAACATACTTGATCATGATCTTGAAAATGACACTGTGAGAAAGCCGGGGAGCCTTTCACGTAATTTACGTAGAGTTAGACAGGGTCTTGAACTCATCAGGGCTTTGTTTGAACAATTCCTGTCATCTGAGTATGTTCCTCCTATTGGGAATAATAATGCAAAATGTGTTATATTTTAGAATATAAAGGAGTGAATGAAATAGTGTATAAACTAGATGCAATGCAACACATAATGTAGTCAGGGGTGGAGCCACGAATTTCTAGTAGTGGGGGCACTGATGGTTGATTGAAAATAGTAGTAATTGTTAATGAATTTTGTGGAGGAAGATAAGGCGGGCACGGAATATTTTGGGTCTTGGGGTTTGGGGGCATAGCCCCTGAAAAAAAAAAATTGACGACTATGTTCTTGGGCTGTTTTGTCCCTACATTTTGTACATATCTTATGAGTATTGTTTCTCCTTATTTACGAGACAGTTGTCCCCTTGCCTCATGGCTATGTCTAATTAAATAATTAAATGAAATGGAATAAAAAATATATTTTGTTTTAAAAAGTTCAGGAGACAGTTACCCCATTTCCTCACAAGTATGCCATATTAAATAACGGGAAATGTTTAACTTACCGTTGCATTTGACTATGTAGTCAAATGTGCGGTCCTCATTGGTCCATGCCCTCCTTTTTAACACCCATTAATTGTGGTTAAGATTCACTCACTCCTAGGATTTTTTCGGCATTGATTTAAGATAGGATTGTCTCTTTCTCATTAGTTGATTCAGTGGACCATTTTTGCAATATTTTGTTGTCAATAGGCAAAGGTACTAGCCTAAGAACTAAGTTAAATTATCAGTGAGTCATTTATGCAATATCTTCTGTCTAGGAGTTATGTTCAGTTTATTTTAATTATATCCCAATTGAAGGGGTATGCATTCTACGAAGGAAAGCTTTAGAGCAAGACTAAAACTTATGAGAAAGCTGAGCTTATTCAATATTTCACTAAAAAAAAAAAAAAATTGAGTTTCAGTACAATTCTACGTTGAATGTGGATCTGTTTGAGATTTATCAGATATAAAACACAAAAGCCGGTTTAAAACGTAGCTATACCCTTTTAAAAAATAACTAAATTTTCAGAAGTTCAGTGGGGGCACGTGCCCCCACAGGCCCCCACTTGGCTCCACTCCTGAATGTAGTTGATAAATGATACATATTAATGTCATGCTTCCATCTGAATGATGCATGGTTCCCTTTCTCTAAGTTGCTCTTTGGAATAAGTGTATGTTGAATGGATTCCTCTTAACAGGTGACATACCTTGTTCGTTTTGTATATGCTATCAGGTTCTGGTGGTACACTTATGGATTTTATTGTATTCTATTTTTGTACTTACACAATACAAATTAGCATCACCAATTCACCATAGATATGAGTTCCAATTTATCCTATAAATAATTTCTGGGTGGCAAATAGAACACTATTGCAATTATCCGTTTCATGTACTGGGTGGCAAAACAGTTCATAAGATATCCCGTTGCCGAGTCCATTAATGCTATTTTTAGGGTTTGTCAAATTTGATACTCTGCCCGTTTCGGAGTCTGACACTTGGACATGTGACAAAATTGATCACGTATTTAATATCAGTTCTGAAAAGTATGGAAACTTGAGGTCAATATCTATTGTCAAACTTATTCCATCCTCTTTAGATTTTCTATGTTGAATGGAAATTTAAGTTACATTACACCTTATGGTATATGCCATTATTTTTTTTCTCCTTTTCAATTGTAAACTGATAAAGTGTGTTACCAATGTACCATCAAAGAGTATTTGCCTTACTCTCAAAAAAAGGGGGGGGAAGGCAAAAGAAAGAGTACTTTGCTTGAATATGAGGAATTATTGAAGTCTGCTCTTGCATATGTTTATTAGGATATCAAATTAATGAAAAGTTACACTAACAGTTCCAACATCGGTCTTACACTGTCATCCTCTCTTTTATCAATTCTACCAATTTTTTATTTTGTTTTTTTTCCCTTGGTGATGATGCATCATATGTTCCAATTTCTGTCCCTTTCAGTGAATGCTCTTTAAGAGAAGCAGCTTCAACAGCTTATGCACAAGCTTGTGCACCATATCACACATGGGCAATCAGGACAGCGGTCTTTGCAGCAATGTATGCGCTTCCTACAAGGGAACAACTTCTATTGAAACTAAATGAAACTGGTGAGCTTGTGATCACTGTTTCAGTAGAATTAGTGCCAACTAATAAAGATTTATTTTTAGAAGAGCAATCTGAAAGTAATAGTAGAAATTGAAACCCTAATGTGTGAAGGAAGCAAAAGAGGAAGAAGGATATATGTATTTTGGAAAAATGATTATGTTGACCTTGTCTAGGTCAACACATGTTTTTTGTTAAAAACATGAAATTGTGAGGACAATAATACTCTTACTAGAGTGTGACACAAATACACCAATTATGTGTTATTACTCATTATGAACTTATAGATTTAGGCCCATCCAAACACTCCCTCTCAAGCGGGGCGTAGATATCTAACACATCTAGCTTGCCAATAATTCTATGATGCCAGTTAAAGCCACTGCCTTTGTAAGAACGTCAGCTAATTGATCCTCTATCCAAAAAATGGAGGATAGCTGACTTTAGATTTAACTTTTTCTCAAATAAAATGTCTGACGACCACTATGTGATTTGTTCAATCATGTTGAAGTGGATTATGTACGATGCTAATAGCAGCCTCACAGTGTAGCTTCATTTATGACAACTGGAAACCCAAGTTCTCTCAACAAGATCTTGATCCACAATAGTTCACAAGCCCCATATGTCATAGCTCTGAATTCTGCTTCAATGCTCCTTCAATTGTCCAAACTCCTACCAACAAGAGTACAATAGTTGGAAGTAGATCTTTGTTTTGTAACTGATCTTGCCCCAGACTGCATATGGATTACCGTCTACCTGCAAATGACTATTCTTACGGAAATACAAACCTTTTTTCAGGATAGGACTTGAGATATCTTAGCACCTTTTCAACCATCTCTAGATGAGTGTTCGTGGTTTATACATAAATTGACTAATCATGCTAACAGCATGAAACAATTTCTGGATGAGTTAATGATAGGTACTATCAGCCTTCCAACTAATCTCTGGAACATTCCAACATCCTTGAGGGATTCTCCACTTTTATGATCAAGATTGAGATTGACTTCCCATTTGAGTATCCACTGGTTTTGCACCAAGCTTCCTATGTCTCTTAACAAGTCAAGAATAGTTTTTATTTGAGAAATAAAGTTGCAGTTCTTGGATCAAAAAAATTTAATTCCAATGAAATATCTTAAGAGGCCCCAGATCCTTTTTCTGAAACTCTTTAGCTAGGAAAACCGAGTTTTTGAATCTCATCAAGATTGTCACCTGTTATCACACTGTCAGTCACATATATTTTTAGAGAGTTGTGGTTGTAGCACCCGTATGTTTCACAAATAAGGAGTGGTTAGCATGATACTGTATATACCCAAATCATTTCACAGATCTACTCAATCATCCAAACCAAGCTCTAAGTGTTGTTTAAGACCATAAATTGCCTTTTATAACCATCATATTTTGTCTTCTTCATTCTTTACTCAGAATCGTGGAGGCAGTGCCATGTAAACTTCTTCCTGTAAAAATATCTGATGAAATGCCTTCTTCACATCTAACTGATAAGGCAGCTATGACAAGTTAGCTGCAAGAGAGAGAACTTTAACTGAGTTTATCTTAGCAGCTAGAGCAAACATTTCCTGATAATTGATTCTATAGGCCCATCACAATAAAAACTGAACAATCTAGTTAGACCTTCAGTTTGAATTGAAGTCTGTAGCTTAGACATGGAGAAGTGTGAAAAGCGACCCCAAAAATGGACACACCAACACATCTGTAGAGATATAATGATAGTCTTGATAGCATATAATATCTGTCGAGTGAAGTAAAGAACTGACAAGAAAGAGAACTTCTAGATAGAAAGGAACTTTTGAATCATTCAACTTTTATATGATTTCAGTCCATTAATAAAACATATATTAGTAAATTAAATTAGTATGTACAGACATCTATAGTGGACAAACGTACTTTGGAAATTTGGAACAATACAACTGGTATGTAAACACCGCAAAATTAAGAAAAATAAAAATCAAGGTAATCTCTTAATACCTGTGTTGACTCTGTCTGATTTTGAAATACTTGAAGAAGGCAAACAGGTTGATTTTATTATATACAAATTTAAGTTGTAACATAACATAGAAATATTATCGGTAGGGGTATTTAGTCATTTACCCACTATTATACCATTTTCTTGTTCTGTTCGTAAGTTGGGTTAACAGTATCTAATTAGATAAAAATAAGAAAAAGATTATCAAAACTTTATCTCCTTAAATTATTGTCATTTCTGTTACCAACCCTAAAACATTAACTTGGTATGAAAACAAGGTGTAGTAGTAAAATGAGAACGATAACTAATCTTCGACCTTTTACAAGTGACGAAGGGCTGATTTGGTTTTTTAAATGTATGTATTGCTTATGTATGGTGGTGCTGACTTCTTTTGGTGGGTTAAGCTATTGATGATACCAACACAACCCTTATGTGCTAATATAGGTCCAAGTGTTTAACCCTATATGTATTCGTCATTCTTCATTTACCTCTTGTCATCCACATTTACTGTATTCACAAACTATATTATCTTATTCTATTATGCAACCTCATCCTTTAATTTTCAGGGTCTTAGCTACATATTTCCCCTTATGTTCTTTTAAAACTTGTGAACGTTTTCTCATTTCTACTCTTGTGGAGTCCTGAACTATCTTCACTAGTGTTGCAGATCACTCAGCAGAGAAGGAAATGAGAAGGTATATCAATGCCTCACTTCCAGTTATAGAGTACATTGATAATCTTTACATCTCTAGGAATATTGGCTTGGACTGGTGATGATCTGGCAGAATGATCTGCTGTGGAGGGGTTAGTAATATACGACTTCTTGTATCTGCAGCTGAAATAAAAAGTTTGTCGCATTTTCTTTTGCAGCTCTGATAGTGCTACAAGAGTGCATGTTACTGTACGGCATTTTTCGACTCTAGAACAGCTTATTGTTTTGTTTCATCTTTTTTGTGTATCACTAGTTACCTTGTACCATATCCCTATTACAACTTGGGTTCTTTGCTTTGAGTTTTGCCAAGCACCCTCAAGATAGATAGCAGGATGCCAAGCATCTTCCTTCATAATGAAAATTTCAAGTGATTTGTTTATGTTGAAATTAATGGTACCTTTTTGTGCATAAGTGCCGCCACCCATAAGGGCCTCATTGGGTGGTGCCTATGTCAGAAACCGAGCCACTCAAATAATCCTGATTCCTGACAATTGTGACCATTATAATTTTCTAAAACTGCCTTCAATTGAAAACCCATATAGTGAAGTATGAACTGGAACATATATTTTCTTAACCATCCACTCCATAATCATTTCATTTTTTACTTTTGTTTTGTTACAATACACCATTTATCTAAGGTTAATTGGTAAGTAAATTGGTGTGCATATGAAAATGAAAAACAATGGAGGGCATATCAGCCATCTCATCCCAGACTCCAATCTGAGTCCACCCACTTTAGGCATTTCACCTGGGTCGTCTTGACAAAAAAAAAAACTACAGGTCTGGAAATGTTATAGTTGTTGATCCTCATCCAACCCAAAAAGGAAAATCTGGAAATGCTATAGGTGTTGATCCTCATCCAACCCAAAAAAGAAATTATTTTTCAGGTGCGTTGTGTTTATTAGGTATAGCAGTAGGTATGGAGGCTATTGAACTACATGCTCTCTACGGGAACTCCCAAATATACTCTCAAATCTTAACCCTTTAATGCAATTATTAAAGGGTTAAGATTAGAGCTGATGTGGCATTAGAAAAGAAAAAATAAGCCAAGTCAAATCCTCACCCTTAGTGGTTAGCCATGGACTTCCACTTACAAATCTGGTACATATTGGTGACCACATTAATCTGATCAAGCTAATCAAACGTGGTATACAACGCAAAGAGGATGGTTTCTTCCCATCCTTTTTATATGCAACATACTGTCAGATGCAAATTCCCACAGTTATGATCTCCACAGCAACCTTGTATGGATGTAGTGGCAATGGCAATCTGGGCAACATTAACCACCACATGCTCAAGTGGCAGGAACCATGCCCATGGTCCAATCCAACCAAGGGAGCTATTGGCTGGGTTTTCTGAAGGATCGGTTGCAGTGAGAGAGCCAAGAGGAGATGTAGTGAACGATGCCTGATCATGTTGTGGAGCTCAATCAGAGAGAGAGAGAGAGAGAGAACCTGCCGCTGCAATTGTCGCCGTGATGGGAAAGGTGTTGGGTTTACTACCTGAAACATTGGGGGAGAGAGGGAGTTCTGGAGATGATATAAGATTAGTAAACAACACCCCTCTCAAGTGTTTCGTGTAAATGTTCCAGAAAAGTTTCTTTTTATATCTCTGTTTCAGAAGGCATGCTCAACAATATTTGAGATAATCTCTAAAAATAAGGGTGGCTCAAGCAACTTATCCATGGTCAAAACAAAACAAAATAAATTACAATGAAAACATGAGCAATTTATTTGCACGACACTTGTAATGATACTGCTGCAAAACCAAGTTCCTCAGCCGCGGATTCTCTCTACAACACAGAAACTCTATCATGGCTTCTCATCCAACAAGAACATAAAAGGCCAAACTTGACCAATTTTGGTCAATACAAACCCAATTCATCATCTACAATGTTAGGCTGTCTGGGTTTTCAACTATCTTTGAAAATGTCTGAAGGAAGGCCGCCAAGTCAGCACCATAGACAATTCGGTGATCAGCTGTTACATTCACCTGAAAAATAATTGGCATGCAAACTCAGTCCCGGATCTCTTATAATCTTTAATTACCAACAAGGTTTTGGCCAATCTCCACCCAGTCAAAAGGCCATCTTTTACCATATCAAATGCAAAGATCATGACACTTTTTGAGAAAGAGAACAATTCAGAGAACTACTGAACCAAGGAACCAATCTTCTAACGGAAATACCAAGTATTGATCAACTCATAGTTACGAGAGCGAGAAGCGGGAAGCGAGACTCAAAAAAACCATAGGAAACGGGAAGCGAGAAATGAGATATATCTTTGATTTTATCTTACATGAGATTTTTGTAGAAAAGTAGGTGTCTTAAGTTCCAAACCGACGATTTTTGTTTAGAGTCTACACCCTAGGTTTTAGAGTGTAGTCTACCCCATCACTTCCCACATATAACTCCATTTGACTACTAAATGGGACGTGATGGAAGCGAGCTTCCTAAGAAGCGAGTCTGTTTGAGGAAGTGAGCTTCCTATGAAGTGAGTCTTTCTGAGGAAGCGAGCTTCCCACCCTATACATAGCTTCCCTGCAACTATCGTTCAACTCTTCTAGACTGTTTAGAGTCAGCAAAAGCAATATGGAATTTCTCCTGTTTTTCATTTCTTATTGTCTTTTGTTTTGTTTTACAGTTGGGAGGCTCGACTAACTTCTTAAATATAGGTAATTATCTTCCCTTATTTTTGTACTTTATTTTATTAATATGATACCATTGAGGAACTAATGAGAAAAAAATTATGAATTTGATTTAGTTAGAGCACCAACAATAATTGGGTTGCGAAGAACTTTATTGCCTGCAGAAAGAACTATTCACGTACATACAGATCACCTATCAGATGAAGAAAATAAAACCATGGCTCACGTTACAGCACAGAAGAGTCATGAAGTTTGTAGCAAGTAGAACTCATTTTGGACTCTGGAGATCATGATTGCACTTCTAATATGCTAATCCTAGTATCTGAAGTGATTTGATTCCTTACAGTGATGGTTTGAATGCTCAGAGGCAGAGAAACACGTCATAGGATAGCTCACCCTATTAATGAGCTCATCACAATGGCTTCAACTATAAACGATTTGAAAGAATGATCTATGAAGAAGTTTTAGTGCCCAACACCTGTGCTGACAAACCAACAATGGTGATAGACAGCAATATGCTCGCTGTTAATATAGGTTTCAAGTGGATGTCTATAAAAATCCCAAAGGAAATGTGCAGAAAAGCTCCTGGGTATTATGGTTTGATGGTTTTTCCATACTGGTTACAAGGGAACACTATTGGTCAAACTAGGAAAAAACATGTATATATATACTAATAAACATATCTGGGGTGTTTGGTTTTCCTGCCCAATTTCCTCCTTGAGGACATTCTAAGGTGATGGATCCTGCAGTTCAACGTTAGGAATAAATATCAAAGAGCTTTGCTTATTCCTGTTAGTTTCCATCCAGGAAGTAGCTTCAAATATTTCTGTGGGGACAAAATCTTCAATGGGTCTATTTTTCCCTAGAAAATTGAATGCAACCCCCTATAAGTTACTCAAACTTGGTCTCCAGTCTCCACTAGTAATGTCACACTGACATTCTTAAGATCAGAGACCAATCCCATCATTGAGAAGAGTGTCGTGGTGGCAAGGATAAAACTATAAACAAAATAACCCTTGTATGCAGCTCTGGTTATGGCAATGGTGAAACTTGAAAGATGTATCTCAAACAGTCTGCTAGAAATGATTATAATCAAGCATCAGCTAATTCAGTAGTAGATTGGGCCAGCTAATTCAGTAGTAGTGATGTAGGACGAAGGAAGAATGATGCTAGATTATAATAAAGGGAATACGAAGTTTAAAGAGAAATGAAATAAGAAGAAAGAAAGAAAAGAAGTAGAATCTCACTACTTCTATGGAATACCTAGGATTGGAGTCTCACCAATTTAGGCGTCCGAAGATGGAGTCACACCACCAATGCAAGGAGTCACACCTTACTTAAAGAAGAACTTTCATTCACTTCAATTCTACCATGCTTACATTGCCATAGGGTCTTCTATTTATAGGTATTAATAGAACATTCTACATAAAAGCTAAGACATTAAGGTTCTAGAACCAACTAAGAACTCTTAGACTTTCTAGACCCTCAGGCTTTCTAGAATATTCTAAATGACTCTTGACTATCTAGAGAATATTAAACACTCTTAACTTTCTAAAAAACTCTTTAGACTTGACTTTCTAGAAAGTTCTTGACATTCTAAAAATTCCTTAATAACTATTTTTGACTTTCTAGAGTATTCTATCAACTTCCAAAAAGAGTCTTGGTCTTTCTAGAAGACCCCTTTAATGCATGGTTGGATTTTTAGATTTGTGGGCCCATTTTATGGGCTTTATGGATTGTCATGAGTTTTCTTAGGCCTACGGTTGTACACTTTGAGGTCCACGGGCCTGTCTTCATCAAGTAGATTGGGCCAGATCTAATCCTGACATATGTTCCAGTTCTGAGTATCATAACTCTGTCATGTATCTCAAACAGTCTGCTAGAAATGATTAGTGCAAGCATCAGCTAATTCAGTAGTAGATTGGGCCAGATCTAGTCCTGACATATGTTCCAGGACTGAGTATCATAACTCTGTCATGTGATAACTAGTAATAACTAGAATGGAGTAGAAAGCAATAGCTCATCCCTTGAACCAAAAAATAAAAAATAGCTCATCCCTATAAGTTAGTGTGAGCAGGGATATTTCCTACCGATGTAAGTTTCCTATGGAGCTTCCGATTGTATCAAAAAGTTTTCTTTGTGTATTAATTGTATTATATACAAGAAATTAAATGCATAGGTTCACCCAGGTGTGAACCAACTATGTAAAATAACCCCACCAACGACGATATCACTCACATGATACAAAAGACCTGTATACAACATGAAAATTACTTCTACACAATATGAACAGATTGTATAAACAAGTTGAAGGTAATAAATCATGCTACCTAGAAGTTAGTGTGGCAAGGAACACTTCCTAACGATTTAGGAATTCCTACCACGTTTTTCATTGTACTTTGCTGACATAATCAATGTGCTAAGTGTATTGCTTCATCTCGTATTTCACGAGAAGAAGAAGACAATGCGGCGGCTGTTTGTCACCTCACTTTGGAGAAGAGTCCGTCCAAGGAAGTTATTACTCCAATTGCAAAAACCAAAGGATCAGTTCACCAGCATTGAAGCTCCAATTGTAAAATTCGAAGAAATTTTCACATGATTATTGAAGTCATGGTTAGTGAAACAATTTAGTCACCAAGGCTCTCAGAAGAAAGGGGATGTGTCAGATCAATATTAATGATTAAACTTAAGGGAGAGGTTGGTAACACACAAATACAAGAATAAGCATGAAAATCAAACCAGGACCCTAGCCATGCTCAAAGAAAAGAAGCCCCGGGATGTCATCAAAGTCTTTCCTGATTACTACCCCAGATAGGATCAAGTTCGAGATATCAATACACTTTCTCGAACGAGACAGCAGAGTTCTCAAAGCCCCTCCTGTTCTCTCGTCTCACACACCCCAACCGATGGCACTCGGACTTCCACACCACATCCACTCAACACAAATCCAACTGGAGATTAAATTCCTAAAACTGTGGAGAAAAACGAATTTGCTTCCTTAGATAATATAGAGAAAGGCCTCATATCCTATTAACCAGAGTTCAATGGATTAACATATGGTTACAGATTCTTCCTCACTCAAACGCATATATCATCTGTTTGCAAGTCTTCATCCTCTACTCTTAAGATGATCCAACATAAGGATTTTATCTAGAACGATTGTCCAAAGGAAGAAAGCAATCTTTGGAGGAATCCCAAGAATTCATGCTAGCTAGGAGGAAAAGGGTTTTGGATACACCGAAGGATAGAAAGAAAGACATCATAGAGAACCTGACTTTGTTTTCCCAAGACCAAATTCTTTCAGCCTTACACATGGGATTAGGCTACATCGGCGAAAGACTCCACATTAGGAACTCATCCATTTCTCAATCATTCAACCCTCTTCTTAACTGGGATATCCACACAATCTCGTTATTTTGTCTAAAGAGACTACCTTACAATGCTTGTCATTCTTGATCCTCCAAAGAAACTATGCTCCCAAAATCATTTTTAAGCGCATTTGGACTGCGCTACAAATCCCCCCAAAATTTCACCTCCACATCATTACCTACTTCAAAGCTACTATATTTCGGGAACTCCTCTTGCTTTGCATGATTGCCTTCCACCCATTGAGGCCTTTTAACTGACTTTGAAACCCAAACTGAATCAAAATTGTATTTGGCCACAATTGCCTTCACCACAGTTGCTCCTCTCCTTCCTAAACCTCCACAATCATTTATCCAAAAGAGTTCCATTTGTCTCTCAAATCAATTTCATCCCCTAACCTCCCTCTTAAATGGGACAACACACCTCTTTACACTCTACTAAATAATATTTCTTGCCTTCCTCTTGGTCATTTCACAGATAGTTTCTTTAACTCTATGGAGGATCCACCACAGAAGCAGAGATAGTCAATAGAGACATGCAGTATGTGGGAAACTGGCAATGCTCACCAAGGTAGTTTTGATGAGAGTTAATCCACCTCCTTTAGATAGATTAAAGCCTACCAACCAGCCAGTCCACAGTTGACTATCCCAAAGCCAGGCCCCTCATGGATTTAGCTTTAAAGCCTACATCCAGGGGTATGCCCAATAACCTAGCTGGGAAAAACCCAATCTTGCAACCCAACATGCCCACTAATTTCTCCAGATTAAGAACCTCCCCATCACCGAACATTTCACTCTTCTGACCCCTAAGGCCTGACAACCCCTCAAAACATCTAAGAATGCATCTTAAGTATCTCACTTACTGAGAAGAGGCATCACAAAGGACCAAGGTATCATTAGCAAACTGCAAATGGGACACCGATAAAGGATCACGACATACCGAAAAGCAATGTAGTCAAGATGTCCAAGCGATCGAGGGGTTTCCTAGGTGTCCAAAATTTACTTTTTTTATTGTTATTATGTAATATTATATAGAATTTTGTGAGTATCCGCCTAGATCATGATCTAAGCGATAGAGGTCAAGTCCATAGTAACAAAGTTCTCTGATTTTTTCAAAAAGCTTAATAATACTTGTCGAAAGATTAATTCCCGAACTATTCATGACTTTTTGAAAAAATCACTACTTTTTCAAAAAGTCGCAAATTTCAGGAATTAAATACGAATTATTTACGACTTTTAAAAAAGTTCCGAATAAATATCTAATATATGAAATATGTGTGTTTATGATTTTTATAAATAGTAATCTTATTTAATATTTTTTCATATCTTGCCTAATTTTTTATCGATTTATTATTGAATTTCACCAATTTTGTCATTGTTCTTTCGAAATTTTTCCTACAAGAATAATCTCGAACTCCAACTTGGTCATTATGGGTTGGTATTATATTAATTTTTTTTAAAAATTACTAATTTTATTTTTTTTATTGTTTCTGTTTTTTCTTTCGAAGTTTTTCTGACTTTGCCAAATTTTGCCAATCTTTTCCGAACTAGACCCTCTTCGAATTATTCCCAAAACCTAACTTTGTTACTATAGTCATGTCTAGGCGAGGTGGTGGCCTAGGCATTGCCTAAGCGACATTTTGACTACACTACCGAAAAGTCCTCTATAACTCTATTTTCCGCCTTATCATTTTACTCGGGGCTTTCACTACCATAATAAAGAGGAAATGGCTAAGGGGACACCTTGCCTCAAACTACAAGAACTTCTATATCACTAGAATTGATAACATAATACTTTACAACAACAAAAATTCTTTACTACAATATGAAAAATGTTAATAAGTGCATCTATATCCCTAGATGTTTTCCATCAAGTATTTCTAGTTTCCTTTCCACCCATGTATAAAAGTGGTAAACTTTGTAATACTATAATAAGAACCTGACGAAGGAGACTAGTTAGAGAAATGGTTGTCTTTCTCCCCTAAAGTACCTCTTTGCTCTAGTAATTAGGGATGTTGCACAAAAATAAATATAAGCAGGCCTACGACTGGAAGGAGATTCATCACCCTTAACACCGATGCAGCCAAAGTCAGTTGTTCATGTGCAAGTGTGGCATCTTACCCTTTATACCACTCAGAGGACAATTACTCCAGATAGTTCAGTAATAAATTCCCAGACAATGGATGACAAATAACATGAGTGGCAACCAATTTTTAATATATATATATATAAGACAACAAAACATGGCTTGGATTGTCGTTGTGTATTCCAGTCTAGCTGTAAGCATGAAAAGAATTATTTTTAGTCATGAACAGACTACAAAACAAGAACCAAACTTACCAGCATTTTGCTTTTGACACTGAAGAATCCATCCCGATCAGCCACAACCGTAGGCTTTGATGCTCCCACAGCCATAATAGCCCCCTATTCATCATTACAATTTCCAAGCAAACAGTTAAGAAATCATAGAGCATAAGATGATCACGTAAGGTGGTAGTGATGAAATATATTAGAACAAGTCACTCACCTGGCCCGGAGGAAGAATAGCATCAAATTTGTCCACTCCAAACATGCCCAGATTGGATAGAGTGAATGTCCCTGCATGCACAATGAGTACAACTCAGTTTCATTGGGTCCTTAACAATGAGAATTGTTCGGTGTCATTGTTGTCCCTCAAAACACATTGCAAAAAATAATAAGAATTAAGAATCGGCATATAAGAACCTGAATTGTACTCATGGGGCTGCAGTTGCTTAGCCCGAGCTTTCTCTACTAGCTCTTTCCATCTTTGAGACAGCAGATAAAGATCCAACTGCATCAACAAGAACAGATTGCCCATTGAAATTAGCTTAAAAATGTCATGAGCTGAAATTAATACACAATACAAATCTCCGATATTTTACTCAAAATCCCACAGATCACATACCTTATCTGCATCCTGAAGAACAGGGGTTATGAGCCCACCATTAATGGCGACGGCAACTGCAATATTTATACTGCTGTTATACCTAAAACTCTTACCATCTTTACAGCTCGCATTCACGACTGGATGTTGAGCAAGTGCCATAGCTGCCGCCTTTGCCAACAAAGCAGTCATGGTTACACCCTTCGGTTTCACCTGAAATTGTCAAACAAAGGTCATTCAAAGCCCAAAATCTTAACAATTACGAAATCAACAGATCCTGATAACATAATAAACTAATCAAAAACCCATACTTTGTACCTTCTCATACAAAGCATCAAGAGCATCAGTGTTCACAGGATATCCAACACAGAATGTCGGCACCGAAAGGCTCTCCACCATGTTCTTTGAAACTGCTGCTTGCATTGTCGTGAAGGGAACAACAGTAGAACCAGGAATCAGGGGAAGAGGAGAAGCAGGAGTAGCAGCTTTAGCAGGAACAGGAGCAGCAGCAATAGCAGCTGCAGCAACATTTCCAGAACCCAAATTGTTAATACTACTCTCTGAAGGCGAAATTCCAGCAGCAGCCTCGACATCCGAAGGAGTAATTCGACCCAATGGTCCAGTCCCAATAACTGATCCAATATCGATCTTATGCTGCTTTGCAAGCTTCTTCGCATAAGGCGTCGCAACAATCTTCCTTGGCCCATCAGGAATTGGCGCAGAAACAACCTTTACAGGCAAAGGAGCTTCAGCAACAGGAGGAGAAGGAGAAGGAACTGGTGGAGGACTCGGAGAGGCGGTTTTCGAAGAAGCTTGAGCTTTAGCTTCAGCGATTTCGTCTTCGGTTTCAGCGAGCAATCCGATCGGAGCACCGACCGGAGCCGTCTCGCCTTCTCCGACGACGATTGCGGCGAGAATTCCGTCATAGAAAGTCTCGACATCCATATCGGCTTTATCGGATTCGACGACGACGACGCTTTCGCCTTTGGATAGAACATCACCTTCGGATTTCACCCAGGACACGATCTTGCCTTCGGTCATGGTGGAGCTGAGAGCAGGCATGAAGATCTCTCGGATCTTGGCCTGTACAGTTGAGATCTTCCGACGCGGATTGATGAGAAATGTGGTGGAAGAAGGTCGGCGAGATGGCCATGGAAGGTTGTTTGAGAGAGAGGAGGAGGAGGAGAAGGAGATTGTGGTGCTTGTTGGAGGAACCCTAGAAAGGAGATGAGAAGCCATTGAAGAAGCTTGGAGCTATTTTGGTTTTGGGGTTTGAGTTTTGTCTGTTGAGAGTCGGAGGAGATAATTAAATGGAGGAGAGAAAGAGAGGGGTTGGGGCGGAGAAGACGAAGTTCAGTTCGTTGGAGCCTTCGCCTAAATTGTGTGAGTTAGGAAAATGTACAAGGCTACAAGCTAAAGCACTCCGGATCAGCTATGGTTGGTGTCCAGGAATTTCCTTCGGTGCTCCCATAAAGGCAATATGTAAGTTCTCAATTCTTTTGTTTTGTTTTCGTTTTGGGACGTATTCTTCTCCAGTTGTAACCGGTTTTGCCAAAACCGGTTACAACCATGAGGTGGCCACATGTCTCTTTTGACACATCTTAACTATGGTTAAGATTCATTCACACCTAAGATTCATCTTCCTGTTCTTGGTTTTTGGAAAAAAATAATAAATTTTTTGTTAACTGTGGTTAAAATTTACCAACTCCTAGGATTGATTTTTTAAAAATATTTTTTAAAAAAACCAAAGAGAGGTGGGTGAACCTAGGAGTAAGAAAATCTTAACAACAATTAAGGGGTGTAAAAAGGGACATGTGATGACCACATGTTTGTAACCGGTTTTGCCCAAAACCGGTTACAACTGGAGAAGATCACCGGTCTTTTTTTTGTTTTTTCTTTTGCCCATAAAAATTGTTGAGATGGTAACCCAACTTAGACTTTCAAACTCTCACTCTACTAGTGGTGTGAGTCTACCCAAAAAAAAACTCACTCTAATACTAAACATGTTTTGCTATTACTTGCATTGTTAAAACCTTGGTTCTTTCTTTGGAAAAAATATTTTATTATCCAGTTGAAAAGGCAGCAATTACGAGCAATGTTTTTAGAACTATATCAGTTTCGAAGTTTCGAACGGGTAGAGTCGTCGGTCTTGGTTCAATCGTGTCTTTTTATTAATGATTTTTTTTTTCATTTTTCCCTCTTTTCTTGGCCAGTTCTATCGGTTCTTAATACATCTAGGTTTTGAGAGGTTTCAAAACCGACGACCTGACTGTTCCCAATTTTACCGGTCGGTCCAATCCAGTTTTAATATCAATGATGACAAGTGTTGCACTTATAGTAAGAGTATTAGGAATATTTATGTGTATGGGGTAGCACTCCTCAGAGATACACTCCTCTGGAGCAACTAGGGAGGTGTGAGGATATTGTTTGAAAATCGAATTATTTGTCTCATAGGATCCCCACTAATGCAATTTGTCAAGTTAAATCGAGTCGATGCACTGACACTTGTCCCATTAACTTTATTTGATGAGTATTATATTTTATAATTAAGTCTTAATAAAGATAATAGAAAAGCGAAAGGTTGCCCCAATATACATGTGTTGCATTGTTGCACTAATTTTTTTTTGCACAATATCCTTTAGGAGGCGTTTGGTAACATTAATCTAAATAGTTGGAGCTTATTTGAAAAATGTGCTTAATTGGACTTTTGATTGTTAAGTTAAAGGTTAATTGCATGCCTACATCTTTTTGAAGTAGGGCTTTTACCTCTAAAGTAAAAAGTAGTCATGAACTAATTTTTGAAATAGGGATTTCAAAACGATGTCGACATGCAATTAACCTTCAACTTAACAATCTAAAGTCCAACTAAGCATAATTTTTAAATAAGCTCTACTTATTTAGATTAGTGTTACCAAACGCCACCTACTTGTAGATTAGTAGTCAAGGTAGTGGTTAGTAACCAGAACTCTTACAAACCACATCACTCTTTGAGACGTATCCTAGAACCTCCCTCCTGTGAGCGGCACCAACCAAACTTCACAAGTTGCAATTGTAGAGATCTTAAGTATAAATCTAGAATGTTCACTTGGCTTGGTGTAAATTGTTGAGGTCTAATGGAGGTTTGTATACCCATATAAGATTGTATTAAACAAGTCTAATACAAAAAGGATCATGATGAGGAGCACGCAAAACCCTAACCCCACACATGTACTACTTGTGGCACGTCTTAATGCATTACTTACTATGAAACCCAAGTAGGTGTTTTAGGAAAGGTTTTAAACACTAGAATGATTCTTATTAAACTCTCCGTCCTTTATTTCTCTCTCCTAAAATGTTTCTTTTTTTCATTATCATTAATTAATTGTATCACAAGGGTAAGAGGGAGAAGAGGATGGGGTGGTGGACACATGGCGGTTTTAGGAAAGGTTTTTGACACATGGCTGTTCTAGAATGATTCTTCTTAGACTCCTCCTTTGTTTCTCTCTCTTAAAACGTTTCATTTTCTTTAATTATCATTAATTAATTGTATTAACAAGGGTAAAAGGGGGAAGAGGAAGGTGTGTGCTTCTTGGGATGCAAGTAAAGTTCCACCCATCTCCCCATATATAGCCTCTCATTTAAAGATGTAATTGAAGACTTTTGAATATTGGGGGAGAGAGTTTAGAAACAGTGTAATTGTTCAAAGCATTTGAAAACGGGTGTAACTTTTCAAGGCATTCTAAAAAATTTCTTCCTCACTTTCCAGCTTTTATAATCCTGCAACCATCATTAACCCTATGTTTGGTTCCCGAGAAAACAAGTAAAAACATGAAAAGAAAAGAAAAGTGGACAAAACACAACAAAAAAATGTATTAGAAATTTAAAATTTTCTTTTCTTTTTCATGTTTTCGCCTATTTTCTCGACAACCAAACATAGCATGATGGAATGGTTAATGAGAATTAGCCTTTAAGCCATGTTCTTTTGGTGGAACATTTAAAAGTCCGAAGCACTAATATTTTGAAACAAGAGGCAAGAGTCTTTGATGAGAGGAGAGAGGGTTTCTAACCCTATGGTATCTTAGATTTATGGAGTTCAAATTAATTAGAAGTTCCACATCCATGGAACTTAAAAATCCAAATTTTATGGTGGAACTTAAAAGTTCCATATTTGTAGAACTTTTGCACTCTGTGGAATAATATGGTTCTAGACATTAAGTACAATTAGGCATGAAACAATGGAAGTTCTAGACTTTAAAAGTTCTACAAAAAGAACGGAGCCTAATGGAATTTATTTTACAATAGTTACTGTTAGAATGGGATGGGATGTGATCATGGAATGTGATGTAACATTCAATTTCCACCCTCTCTCTCTCCCTAACCTTCTTCAATAAAATGCAATTAACAGGAGAAACTCAAAGTTTAAAGTCAATTATCACAAGCCTTTTGCCGGTTTGTTCAACTCTATCTGCTCTCCAATGTGGGAAAGAGACCCACTGACACACTCTTAGGACTGGTATAAGTGATGATGAATTCATCTTCATTGTGCTTATTGACATGTATATGAAATTGTGGATATTCTTCTTTATCAAGTTGAGAAAGGATTTGGTGACTAAATGAAGCTCGAGACATGATCTGAGAAATCCAGCCTATACCCATCTGCTTCTCTTTTTTCTTCTTTGCTTGGTGCTTGCATGTGTCATTTAGATGTTGAGTTAGGTGAAGAAATAGTTGAAAAGCTTACAGATGCTCAGCGTGCTGATGAACATAATTGAAGTTAGAATCACTTCAATTCTGACGAGGGCATCGAATTGTCTCAGGCAAAAGCTAGAAAATTTTTCTCAGACTTTCACACATCATTCGACATGTGGGGGAGAATTCATTTCATTTCATTTCATTTCCCCTCCCCCCCCTCCCCCCATGTTTTTGATTTCTCCCCACTGGATATCTCTCCCCCTTTTTTATCGCCACATGTCAGATGATGTGTGGAGCCCGAGACCATTTTTCTAGCATCTGCCCGAGACAATTCGATGCCTTTGGCGAGTCATTGGTGACCACTCAAATCCTATTTTATTCTCTTTTTTTTAATGGTTTGTGATGATGAAATCTATAATGCGAGCCGGTGAACTCCATGGTAAAATCTCCAATTTTCTTGGATTTGTTTGTACAATAATTGAATTTAATAACATAATTTTTTGTAGCCTTATTGTAATAACATGAGTGGGTGAGGCAATAATTGTGGAAAAGCATGTACTCTTCTAAACATGTATTTTGTTCTTCCCATATTTTATTTTTTTGTGGTGGTGGTTATTTTTTTGGCTACTATGTACATGATTTCTAGATTTATTTTGCAAAATAATGTGTTTATTTAAATTGAAATGTGCAGACACCATTGAGTGGACCTAATGCACTCATTGTAAGGACCTTTGTGGTTCATGCACTTGAGGATTACCTTGAAAAGGGTAAGGCTTTGATAATTACCAACCTTGGCGTTTTGGTCATTTATGTTGATTTAATACTTTTCAAGTTAAAATATCAAATGGTATCTCCAATTTCAGGACAGTTCATCGCGTAGACGAGCTTCATATTGAGACCTAAATCATGTCCATTCTGTCGATTCTGAAAGTCTTAGACATAGTTTCTGTGTTGCTCTCATTTTGATCAATGTGTTCGTTGTGTGGATAATTTTCTCATTTTTATATAGAAGTTTATAAGTACCGTTACCCAATTTTTATTTCCAAAATAATCCAATACCATTGATCATAACCGAAATTAAATATAAATTTATAGTTATCACACATGTATGACAAAAAGTTGCAAGAATTATATAATGAATTGTTGAAAACATGTTCGTCAAGCATTATTTAGTAGCGTACGAGTGCAACAAACAAATTATGAGGATATAAGAACACAAGGGTTGATTGTTCATTGCAATGAAAACATTTGATTATTTTGACTAAATGAAGTTTATGTTTGAATAGATTTATCCCCTAAATCACATACGCCCTATGATAATATTTACTAATAATGAGTAATGAAACATCTTAAGATTATAGATATTTTATATATTATTATTAGGAAAATAATCACCTCCTCGGTCGGTGACATGAGGAGGGGCGTCTTGGCTCCCATTTTCTTGCTATGTGTCTCCCTTCTAACCCCATTTAACTATGGTTAAGATTCATCCACCCTTAGGGTTTACGCATCTACCCTTGGTTTTTAGAAAAAAGAAATTCACTAATGGTAAATAAACTAACCCAAGTTAAAAGGGAGTTGAAGGGTCGGCTATGTGAGAGCGAGGATGAATAGTCCCCTCCTCGGCCGACGAGGGGACTATTGCTCTTATTATTACTACTATTTTTTATTATTATTATGCCATCTTATATTGATGTGTTTCAAGTTTTGTTAACCGTTCGCATAGACTGCTTACTAAGTTTCCTTAAGTGCTAGTTAGGGTTGCACCCTTGTTAGCAAAATCCAATAGTTTTTTTGGGTTACTTTGAGCTGGTCGAATCCCTAACCAAAATAAAAAGAGGCATGCTAAACCCTACTCTTAGGCATTCCCTACTATAAACCAAAAACCACCACCTCTTAAAATGAGGACAAGTGTTAGCTTCTGGCTGAAAGTAAGGGCATGTATTGACTTTTGACTAAGAGTAGGGCTACCACGTCTCAAATACAACTAAGATACATCATGAGAGCAAGTAGGAGTGTCAATGGGCTGGGTTGCGACCCGATTACTACTTGGGATGGGCTTAGGCTTGGAGTTGGTTTTTTGGTAAGCTTCTAATTGGGCTTTGCCTGACTAACATTGCCCGACTAGGCATGTTTAATTCACAAGCAAAATTTTACACATGATTTTTTAGCCGTGCTAGCCTGGCCTGGCATAATCTGTTTATTAACAAGGCCACATCAGGCTCAGGTCATGTCGGTCCAAACCTGACCCATTTACACCTCTAAACGAGGCCCCTTTGCAATATAGTTGTGATAAACTCATAATGAAGGGAGGGAAAACATCTAGCTTATAGAGTGAGCTTGCCTTGTATTCACAAACCAGCGCTAGGGACAAAGAAGAAAAAATGATAAGAATAAAGGGGTGTTGATGGGTCTAGAAAACCCTACACCCCGCCTCTTGTGCCAGTGGTGGGGTGTGGCCGCTTAGTTGAGGGATGTCTGGGATCCAATCCTCAGGGTGACGAGTCTGCCAAGCTCCAATCTCCCGAACTAACCCACTAACCATTGTTCTAACAACTAACAGTAGTGTAGTTAAATGACAAAAAAAAGAGAAGTGATCATATCTTACCCACGTGTCCTTGTGTCCCTTTTAACAGTCCTTTAACCCAGGTTAGGCTTAACTAAATTAAAATTAAGATTTTGATTTTTTTTGAAAAACCATGGTTAGGTTGCTTAACCCTAGGGGTGAGTGAATCTTAACCAGAGTAGGTAATTATTTAAAATTACAGCGTGGACCAATGAGGATCGGTCATTCCGTTACAAAATGGGAACCACAAGTACGTTAACTATTTTCCTAAAAAAAAAACCTTATAATAGAAGGTTTCGGATTCTCTTGGCAAATGCTAGAAAAGTGGTCTCGGGCTACCCCATTTTATGCAATATGTGACATAGAAAAGGAGAAAAGTAATTTTATTTTCTCCCATGATTGATGACTTTTCCACACTTGATATCTTTCTATTTTTTTTTTTTTTTAATAATCATACGTGTTCATAACGTGTGAGTAAGTCAAAATCATAAGAGACAATGAAATGAAATGACTTATCCACCACATGTCGCATAATATGTATGGTAGCGGAGACCATTTTCCTGGCATTGCAAGAGACTTCGAGGCCAAAATAAAATGGACATTTATCATGCCCTAGACAATCCAAACTAATAAATTGACTATCAGACCTTGGTTGTGGTCGGACCTAATCGAGCTACACCCATTGGGTAGCTGCACTAGCAAGGCGATGATGGAAGCAAGCACACCGAGCCACCTCCCGATTCGGCGTCACAGGTCTCTTCCATCAAACACATTCAGGTCGTCTTTTTAGGAGGAGATCAGCTCACAAAGCTGGTGCAGAAAAGTTTCCTCTCAAACGGGAAGGTTCCATAGCAAAAACAAGAGGAGTGTTGGTGGACGCCAATGTCGATGATGGGTATTTCTTGCCGGAGCTACGGGCCGATTAGCCGGATTTCTGGGAGTGACCTTCATTCAGCATCCATGGGCTTTCGGTATCGCTTTTTAAGGTGTTCTTCTTCTTTTGTTAGCTTCATCTAATTAATTATCTTTTCTCATATATTCTGTTTGGGTCTTTTTTTTAAAAAAAAGTTATTAAATTCACTGTTTGATTGTATTGCGGTGGAAATGATCTTGAAAATTAGTGACTTTTTGATGCACTAGTTCGATAAGTTTTGTGCTTACAAGGATTTCACTGAAGGGGGTCTGAATTTTGTTGGGGTTTGATCGTCAAATAAAAAAAGAAAGAAAAAAAAGGACTTTACTACTAAAACGGTGCGGTCTCGGGGCAACCCAAGACCACTCGTTTTTGGCAGTTTTTTAGGGTGTCCAATAAATTGGGATGTCCTAAGTCCTAACATCTTGGCTACTTACACTTCTCGGAAAGGCTTTTTCTGAATCACGGAAAATAATTTGACTCAAATCATGTTACTTTACTTGAAGACGGAAAAGCCTTTCACGGGGATGAGTAAATAGCCAAGATGTTAGGGCATCAATTTGTATGGTTCACTCAAGTAACTTAATTCAAGCAAAATAGTGTGATTCATATAAAATAAAATAACTTGAATTACTTTATTTTACCTGAAGATGAAAAAACCTTTTACGGGATGAGTAAGTAGCTAGGATGTTAGGACATCAATTTATATGGTACACTAAGTAACTTAATTCAAGCAAAATAACGTGATTCAAGTTATTTGAGATGGGCTGGAAATCAGTCTTAATACTATAAACTATAGTTCTATTCAAAAATTTCCCTTCCCCCAAATGGAAAGAAAGACAATCTATGAATCTAATAAAGAAGTCAATCAACTACGTAGGGAGTACCCACTATGCCAAAAAAAAATTCAAAATATAATCGTATGTCCTTGAATTAGTGGTTCACTGAAATAACTTGATTCAAGCAAAATAACATGACTTAATTAAAATAATGTGAAAAATGTTTTACGGAATCAACATGTACTAGGGCCCCTCTGGCGTCCCAAAAAATTGGACACCCTAAAACTTGCATCCTCGTGTCTGGTCTTGAGTTGCCCTATGACTGGGTGGTCTCACAATCATTTCCTAAAAATAAAGAGGATACAATAGAAGACAAAGGTTCACAAAAAGTGAACTAAAGGAAACCAAGAGTAGCTGTAAAACAACTAACAAGAGTAGTTATAAAACAACTAACAAGAGAGAAAACACCACCACCAAGGGTAGCAAGCAAAAGTGTTGAGATATGATTGGTTATATAGGTGTGATACATCAAATCCTTCATTAAGGGTATTATTTTAATTGCCGCTCTTTAGGGTTATTATAATATAAGCTAATCACAATTTCTCTTCCAATACTTCTTCTTCCTCTCTCCTTTTTTCTTCACCTTTCTTCTATATTCTGATCTTCAAGTTGGTATCAGAGCAAGACACGATCTAGGGAACTCAAGGGACAACTTCTCGTTTTTTTTTTCTCCTGCAACCAGCTAACGTCAACATGGTTCCTTGCTGACATCAACATTTGTACGACCAAAATTGGATGCCGATTGTGCCAGATGATAGAGATGACTGAGTTGGGATTTGTGGTGAGTTTTGTTTAATTTTTTGACCACCATTGATATGTTTTACAGAATTTCTAAGCATTATTTCAGAAATGAGCTGATTTCGCAAAACTGAAGAGTGCGAAGTTCTTGGATGTTTTAGAACCTCAAATCTGACTATGGGTGGACCGAAAATTCCATAGGGATCTTTTGGAAGTGTTCTCATTGTTTTTGGAGCAGATTTGAATCTCCTGCAAACCAATCAAGGCTCACGGTTTACCCTGGTGACCCTTGTCTTAAGCCATTAAAAAAGATTTCTGCCATTTTTTGGATATAATATGGCTAGTTGTCATCATGAATGCTGGTTTGAGTATTTCTTATTGTGATTCAAGTTTCCTCCTTGGAATCCGAAGAGTTCGGGACATTCCTTAATTGTTCCTTTGTGACTTCAGACTCGTGGTTGGGACTGGTTTGTACAGATTTTTTTTATTTTCTAATTTGCATAATTTGGTTACATAAGAGTAGAGAATGGCCACTGATGGTGTGTCTGAAGGCTTATCCGAAGCTACGTCGAAGGTTCCTAGTAACTAGATAACTCTGCTTGTTATTAGTACTTATGGTGATAATCCCGGTGTGCTTATCACAACAGTTAAGTTGGATGACACAAACTTCCTTGAGTGGTCTCAGTCTGCTAAGATATATATCGGTGGGAGAGGGAAGTTAGGGTATTTGACAGGCCGTGTGAAGGAACCGGCTGAGGAGGCTGACACATATGATAGGTGGGAGCAGGAGAACCTTATGATTATGTCATGGTTGCTGAATTCCATGCAACCATCGCTTAATAGAGGTTTCCTGCTCCTTCGGATTGCGAAAGAGATTTGGGATAAGGCGATTCGAACCTATTCCCAACGTTAGAACATTGCCAGAGTTTACCAGTTGAGGCAAGAAATAACTACTCTTCGTTAGGGTGAGAAGAGCCTATCTACTTATTACTGCACTCTTCAAGGTCTGTGAGAAGAGTTGGACCAGTTTCAGGTCCTCAAATGGGACACTGATAAAGAACGGGATAGGTACATTAAGCAGGTAGAACAGAACAAAATTTGACTTCTTGGCGGGATTGAATCTGGAATATGAGGTAACTAGGGTACAAATTTTAGGCACAGAGGAACTTTTCTCCTTGGACCAAGTTTATTCCCTAGTCCAAGGCAAGGAAAGCCGGAAAAAGGCCATGGTACCTACTTTGACCAACGATCATCTCGCCCTTGCTACAGCCTCTTTTGCTGCTCCTCGAGCTGGGAAATATCCTCATCGGAAGACTAAGCCTCCGGATGACAATGATAAGCTGAAGTGCGAGCATTGTGAGAAGATTCGACATACCCGGGAAACTTGCTGGGATCTCATTGGCCGACTCGCCAAGTTTTCTCGTCCCGGACATCAGATGGGCAATCATCGAGGCAAAACTGCAACCTTCTTGCCTCTTTCCTTGGGTAACTCGATGGCATCGGCTATTTTCATTGGACCGTCTTCCTCCACCTCTGAGAGCTTCTCTAATGCAGATATTGATCGTCTTCGCCGTCTTTTGAGTCAAATAGAAAGTTCTTATGCCTTTACTTCATTTGCTTAGTCACCTACTCATGCATTTGCTGATTTTGTTTCTCATTCACAGTCCAGCCTAACCTGGATCATTGATTCAGGTGCGTCAGATCATATGATTAGTTTATCCACAGTTTTTTCCTCATATAGTCTCTTGTCTAGAAGGGATAAAGTAAGGGTTGCCGATAGAGCTTTTTCCTCTATCTCTGGAAAGGGTGCTGTCAAACTTATTGATGCCCTTTCTTTGTCATCTATTCTTCATGTTCCAAATTTATCTACAAATCTCTTATCAATTAGCAGCTTGACCAAGAGTCTTAACTGTTGTGTGACATTTTTTCCTACTTATCATGTATTTCAGAACTTGGTGACGAGGAAAACGATTGAGAATGGTCGTGAAGCAGATGGTCTCTATCTCCTAGATGTGGATGGTTCTCCTTCAGCATTACATAGTAGTAGTATTCCTAGTAGTAGTAATAATGATGCCAAAATTAGATTGTGGCACAGCCGTCTAGGTCATTTATCGTTTAAGTCTTTGCAGTTGGGCTTTCCGGACCTATTTAAATTTGTTCCTGGTCATAGTCTGCAATGTGAAGTGTGTGAACTCTCCAAGCATTGTAGAACTACTTTTTCTTCGAGTATGAATAAAAGCGTGTCTTCGTTTCAGTTGATTCATTGTGATGTCTAGAGCCCTACCCCTGCTATATCAGTGCATGGTTATTGGTATTTTATTTCTTTTGTAGATGATTTCTCTCGTCATACCTGGATTTACTTGATGAAGTCTCGTGCTGAAGTCCTGGACCTCATCAAGCAGTTTCACAGAATGGTATTGACTTAATTCGAGAAGCAGATTAAAATTTTACGATCCGATAATGCAAAGGAATACCTTGGGGGAGACTTAAGGCAATATTTGGTTGATCATGGTATGATCCATCAGAGCACATGTCCTTATAAGAATCGTCATTTGTTGGAGGTGGCTCGCAGCTTGCTAATGGATATGAATATCCCAAAGAAGTTTTGGGCTGAAGTAGTGCACACATCTGCCTATTTGATTAATCGTATACCATCTCGGGTACTGAAGTTGAAGTCTCCGTATCAACTACTCTGTCTAGCCCAACCTCTATTTCCTATCCCCCCACGTGTCTTTGGTTGTGTTTGCTTCATTCATATCTTGTGTCCTAATCGAACAAAATTGGATCCCAAATCCATTCGGTGTGTTCTCTTTGGGCATTCTTTCACACAAAAGAGATATCGATGTTTTGATCCCATGTCGGGCAAATGGTTTGTGACCATGGACGTCACATTTTTTGAGAATGTTCCATTTTTTTCTCGTTCCTCTACTTCTCTTCAGGGGGAGCATAGTGCATTGTTGGAAGAGAGTTTGCATTCTGTACCACTTCCGGCGTTGGTTCCTGATATTATCCCTTATGTTTCTATTACTCCTACTGAGTCTACTACTACAAAGGACCTACAAGTTTATACCAGACGCGAAAAGAAGGGTATCACTGTGATAAGGCCATCTCCCAATTCTGACCCCTCTGAACTAGGTAACAGTGTTTCATTGCCTCCTGTAGTGTCTATTTTTGTTCCTAATATTGATAATGATGCTGCTTCCATTGTCATACGCAAAGGGAAGTGCTAGTGTACGGTTCATCCTATCTCTAACTTCATCTCATATACCTTTTTATCACCCTCCTATTCTGCTTTCTTGTCCTCTGATTCTTCTATATATTTACCTTCCAGGTTTCAGGAGGCTGTCTTTGATCAAAGTGGCGTGATGCTATGATAGAAGAAATGAGAGCTAAGGGGTACACTCAGACTTACGGGATCGACTGCAAAGAGACATTTGCACTGGTTGCTAAAATGAACTCCATACGAGTTCTCTTGTCTTTGGCAGTTAATAACTTGTGGCCCCTACATCAGTTAGATGTAAAAAATGCATTCCTTTATGGAGACCTATTAGAAAAAGTGTATATGTCCCCTCCTCCTGGGTTCAAGCTACCTAACATTGAAGGAAAAGGAAAGGTCTGTAAACTGAAGAAATCTATTTATAGACTGAAACAGTCCCCACGAGCTTGGTTTGAGAGGTTCAGTCAAGCTGTGAAGACGATGGGTTATCTACAGAGTCATGCTGATCACACTCTCTTTGTCAAGAAAAAAAGGGAGTTACTTTCAGCATTGATTGTCTATGTAGACGACATTGTGGTGACTGACAATGACCCATTAGAGATCCAAAACCTGAAGAAATTCCTAGCAACGGAGTTTGAGATCAAAGATTTGGGTAGTTTGAAGTACTTTCTGGGTATCGAGGTTGTTCGATAAAAAAGGGGCATCTTCATATCGCAGCGGAAGTATACCTTAGACTTACTTAAGAATATTGGAAAATTGGGTTCACAACCAGCAGACACATCTTATTGAGCAGAATCATAAGCTGAGCTCGAGTGATGACCTATTACTAGAGGACAAAGAGATGTACCAAAGACTAGTTGGTCGTCTCATCTATCTCTCTCTCACTAGACCTGATATCGCATATGCAGCCAGTGTTGTCAGTCAGTTCATGCATGAACCTCGGATTGCTCATTATGAGGCAGTGGAGAGAATCTTGAGGTACTTGAAGGTTACTCCAGGGAAGGGTCTTCTATTTGCTAACCATGGTCACTTTCGACTGGAAGCTTACACTGATGCTGACTGGGCTGGAAGTGTAGATGACAGGAGATCTACCACAAGGTATTGTACGTTCCTTGGTGGTAACCTTATCACTTGGAGAAGTAAGAAGCAGAGTGTAGTAGCTAGGTCAAGTGCTGAAGCAGAGTATAGGGCAATGACTTATGGGGTAGCAGAATTGTTGTGGCTGAAAATTTTACTACAAGATCTGGGGATGAAGGTGGATGTTCCTATGAAATTGTTTTGTGATAACAAGGCGGTTATCAATATTGCCCAAAATTCTATTCAACATGACCGAGATAGACACTTTATCAGAGAGCTAGTTGCTTCAGGGTATCTTTGCTTACTATTTGTTACAACGTGAAACCAACTGACTGATGCGCTCACAAAGGGAGTTACTGGTGGTAGTTTAGAAGGTGCTCTTAACAAGTTGGACATGTTGAATATCTATGTCCATCTTGAGGGAGAGTGTTGAGATATGATTGGTTATGTAGGTGTGATACACCAAATCCTTAATTAAGGGTATTATTGTGATTTCCCCTCTTTAGGGTTATTATAATATAAGATGAAGGGATTAGAGAGTAGGACTCTCTAATCACGATTTCTCTTCCAATATTTCTTCTTCCTCTCTCCTTTTTTCTTCACCTTTCTTAGAATTCTAAAAATTGAGATGCTCTTTGAGATTATATTGGGTGGATAAAGACTCGGGTTATGTGGATGGAAATGGATGACATGGCCGGTCAAGTATATGGATGGAGATGGAGAATGTTTAGAGTGGTCCCTCAAGGTCACCTAATCCAGCTGCCTGCCTTTCAATTACTGTTGTGTGTGTGTGAGAGAGAGAGAGAGAGAGAGAAGAGAGAGATTCTCGTCAATCGAACCTCCGAGGGTCGAAATATGGGGAGCATGGAACTGATACGTATCGGTTAGACCCGAAACCGTACCTATACAAGTTTCTTTGAAAAAAAATAGGACTAAGCCGAATCGTTACATATTGCCCGAGTCTTACGATAAGTAACTGTTTTAGCCGTAGGACTCGTCCTACGTTTTGAGATAAAAGGGTTATGTAAACATCTAAAAACACCCCAAAACACTCTATTTTGTTTTTCTCTTCCTCTTTACCCATTCTAAATCATAAACCTACAATTCTTTTAATTTTTGGCGATTGAAAACTTGATTTAACAATTTTTTAATCGATAATGAGAAACATATATTAATAAAAACGAGCTACAAAAGAAGAGTTTACAAGAATGTAAACTCAAAGACAAAAATAGATAAAAGCAAAGCAAAACAAGAAGCAATCACAACTCTGTGTTCTGTAGTGTGGCTATGATAATATCAGCCCAACACGGCTCTTAGATCTTCTATTGGGAAACTAGTTGCCCATTCCAAGAACATTAGGCGGATGCGAGAACAAATACAGTAAAGAGAGGAATGAGAGTTACCAAAAACTCTTATGTTTCTCTCTTTCCATATCCCCCCACAAAATGGCCCCAGGGAGAACCGCTCAAACTGCCATCCGAGCACTACCCTCACACACCAAAACCCAGTAGGATAAAAAGTTAAGAAGGGAAGAAGGAAAGACCCAAAACCCAACACTACCCTCATTGTAGCAGTGATTTTATTGAGAATCGACCATTGTTGCCCCTATACCAAATTCTAATATCTCTATCTTGACACCTCAAAGAGGCACTCCTAAGCCGAAGAAGAAGACGACACATATCGCCAAGTTTTCAATCAGTCAAATCTTGTCTCAGCTTTGGACACCACACTATCCCTGAACCATGCAACTCAAAAGAATTCCCCACTGACGCCTCCTTGTCTACCGTTAAGAGGAAGATGTTGCCAAAGTCATCCTTTAGACTTGCAGATCCACACCAAATGTTTGTCCAACAGCGAATTTCGGATCTGCTACCTACCTGGAATCTAAACTTAGGCACAACTAGATTGACGATAGACATAATACTTTCGAGTTTCGACTCATATACTACCTTATATTTAATTTTAAAAAAAAATATTTTCAACTTGATTTTAGCTTTAGAAGAATGTTGTTATCCATCCATTGCATTTTTTTAATTTATTGTGATTTTTTCAAAAATAAATAAAAAACAGTTGAAACCGATATTGGGGCCATTACGGTCTCCGGAACCGATTTTTTTTTTTTTTTATCCTTGATGGGGAGGATATAAAGGAGAAAAGGGAGTCAAAGTTCTCATATATCATGAGAGAGAGAGAGAGAGAGAGAGAGAGATTATAGACAATCAAACCTCTGAGTGTCGAATCGGGAGGAGGAAAGGAGAAAAGGGAATCTAGTTCTCATATATCATCTCTAACTATGCCATCTTGATCATACAATGTGTAACTAATATTTAGGGGGGGTTTATGTAGACCCTTTTGGTGGGGTCTTTGTCACAAAAAATGCGTTTTATACGTGTATTAAACGGATGTCGGGTTCACCTATTGAACAACGCATTAATTGCGTATCTCGTATGATATGGGTATACACGTATTCCATTTTATACGTGAATAAAACGTATATTCCAACAATGTATTTTTTTTTCCTTTCGGGGAGGGGGGGATGCTGTTTTCGATGATGTCCCTAGTTTTTTCAAAAAAAAAACTAAGCAACACTTAAGTCGGGTTTCATTTCTGTTCGAAAAAAGAGAGTTTGGGAGAGGGTTTTGACAATTTTTCTGTATAACCTAGGATTTTTAGCGAAGGTTTTGAGAGAGAAGAAGAAAATGTAAGAATGGAAAGGGGATTCGTCTCATTTAAACAACTGCAACCTAGGGTTTCCATTTTCTTGCCTTTCTCTTTTCTTTCTTTTCAATTCTCAGGCAACAACTTCTATTCAGATTTAAATGGATTTTACAAGCCCTTTTTATTTTATTTCTGAAAACTTAGGGTTTTCATTTTCTTCCCTTTTTCTTTTCTTTCCTTTTCGATTCTTAGGCAACATCCCCCACCATACACTGCAGCCTGACTTATCTTCACAACCTTTTTGCCTTGATGTTTGGAACAATTTTTTGGCTAATGGGTTCTACAGTCACCAGACCCTCTCTATGGCCGATTTTCAATTATATTCTTATCTGTGATTTTTGGGGGATGTTTATATCCATCTTCCATTTCGTCAGTTTCAGCTTTCTCTTCCAACCATCACTATTCTTGTTGTAAGGGTTTCTTTTTTCTTGCCTTTTTTTTTTGGTTGTAGGATTCTTAGATTCCGAGATCTTTATTTGGGGTTTTTTTTTTGCATTTTTTTTCCCTGTAATAGGATGTAAGTTTTTCATTGTTTATGATCTGGCTTTCTCTTTGTTTGACATTATTAGTAGATTTGTAGCTAGATTAGAAAGGAGAAGAGAAGGAGAGAAAGAAGAGAAATGGGAAAGAGAGAATGAGGAAGTTAGGGTTCCTCTTCTCTATAATGACTATATATACTTTGCTAATACAAAAGTTGGGCATACATAAGGCGCATACTAGAGAAATAGAAATAAAAAAATAAGTATTGGGCCACTACAACATAAGAGGGGCCCATAATTACATTGTACCCATAATTATACCAACACTCCCCCTTAAGTTGGTGTGTATATGTCATATATACCCAGCTTTCTAAGTATGTCAGATAAACGATAGTTTGGGACTCCCTTAATTAGAATATCGGCAAGTTGGTCACCAGTCCACATAGGGAATGCAAATCTCTCCAGAACTGAGTTTTTCTTTGATGAAATGATGATCAATCTCAATATGTTTGGTTTTGTCATGTTGGACTGGGTTATGTGCAATTCTAATTGCAGCTCTGTTGTCGCAGTAAAGACTCATAGGCTTGTCTGCTTGAAATCCAACCTCCTTCAGTAGAATCTTTACCCATAACAATTCACATATTCCATAAGTCATGGCTCTAAACTCAGCCTCTGCACTAGACCTTGCCACAATAGCTTGCTTCTTGCTTCTCCAAGTGATAAAATTTCCTCCAACAATCATACAATATCCAAATGTAGATCTTCTGTCTGAAATAGATCTTGCTGAATTAGCATCGGTGTATACTTCAACTCTTAATTGCCAATGACAGACAAAGAGGATCCCTTATCTCAGGGGAGGATTTTAAGTACCTGAGAAACTTGTAGACTGCCTCTTGACAAGAGGTTTTGGAGCATGAATAAACTGGCTCATCACGTTAACTGCATAGGCTATATCAAGGCGAATGAGAGAGATAGATAAGGTGACCAACAAGCCTCTGTATCTCCTTGCATCACAAAGAGGCTCACTACTATCATCTGCTAACTCGTGGTTCTGCTCTATTGGGGTATTCAAATGCTTGCATTCCAACATCCCTGTTACTTTGAGAAGATCTAGGATGTATTTCCTTTCTGAGATAAATATCTCTTATTTTCTGGATCTGACAACTTCTATGCCAAGAAAGTACCTTAACTACCCTAGGTCCTTTATCTCAATTTCTGTAGCCAATTGAGATTTTAACCTTTTAATTTTTTTCTCATCAGACCCTGTAAAAACTATGTCATCCACATAGACTATAAGGGCAGTTGTCTTACCCTGACAGTGTTTGATAAAGTATGATCAACTTGGCTTTGAGTGTACCAATGTTTCTTCATGACACTGCTGAACCTTTTAAAGTAGGCACGAGGAGACTGTTTCAATCCATATAGGGTCTTCTTCAGTTTACAAACTTTCCCTTGTGCTGTGGGAAAACTAAAACCTGAAGAAATAGTCATGTAAACTTTCTCCACTAAGTCTCTATGAAGGAAGACATTCTTCACATCAAATTGATGGAGAGGTCAGTCTTGATTAGCAGCCAGAGAGAGAATCACACTGATATAATTCATTTTAGCCACAGGAGCAAAGGTCTTATGGTAGTCAATGCCATGAGTTTGGGTGAAACCCTTCACAACCAATCTAACCTTGTATCTTTCCACAAAACCATTCGACTTATATTTTACTGTGAAAACTCACTTGCAAGTTGCATCCAACCGGTTTCTTTCGCCTTGGTAGGTCAACAATTTCCCATGTGCCACTTTTCTCATGAGCCCCCATTACTTCACACATCGTATCCTTCCACTTATGATGAACAAGTGCTTCAGAAACACTACAAGGTAAAGACACCGAAGACAAGGAAGAGGAAAAAGTACGATAGAAAGGAGATAATGAGTTGTAAGAAACAAAGTTAGATATCGGATGGTGAGTGCAAGATCTAACACCCTATCTAATGACAATAGGAAGATTAGAATCATCAACAGGTGAATCAAAATCATTATTTGAGTTGGAAACAATTTCCCATGTGCTACTTTTCTCAAGAGCCCCTATTACTTCACACATCGCATCCTTCCACTTATGATGAACAAGTGCTTCAGAAACACTACGAGGCAAAGACACCGAAGACAAGGAAGAGGAAAAAGTACGATAGAAAAGAGATAATGAGTTGTAAGAAACAAAGTTAGATATCGGATGGTGAGTGCAAGATCTAACACCCTATCTAATGGCAATAGGAAGATTGGAATCATCAACAGGTGAATCAAAATCATTATTTGAGTTGGAAGGATTTGGATTTGAGGGAGAATCTTGGCAAGGAGCATGAAATATAGGTCGTGGTCACCTAGAGTACACTTGCAATTCTTTCTCTTGCATATATCCAATTTCAATCACAGTAGAGTCAGAGATATCGAAAATAGGAAGATGAAGAGGTATAGGAGAATACAACACTTCAACATCAACATTCTCCCCCTGAAGAGTGGTCTTCGGAGGAGTAAAGTAAGGAACATCCTCAAAGAAAGAGACATCCATAGACAGAAACTTCCTCTTGGAGGGAGGATGATAGCACTTATTACCCTTATGAGTGGGGGAATATCCAAGGAAAACACACTTGATAGCACGTGGATCAAGTTTGGCACGATCAGGTTTGGGCACATGCACAAAGTAGACAGATCCAAACACTTTGGGTGGTATAGGAAAATGTGGAGATGTAAGTGAAAGGACATCCAATGGAGCTTTGAAGCCCATGGAGATCCATGAGAGCATTCTATTCATAAGAAATACAATGGAAAGTAAGACTTTTGACCAAAGGTATTTGAGGACATGCATGACAAAAAGAATGGATCTAGTGATGTCAAGAAGGTGTCTATTCTTGCGTTCAACCACGTCATTTTGTTGTGAAGTGTGAACACAAGTGGTTTGGTAAACAATACCATGGTCAGTAAAGTATTTGCATTCAGATATTCCCCACCATTATCAGAATAAAGGATTTTAAGCTTAGCATCAAATTAAGTACAAACCATTTTATGAAAAACTTTAAAAGAAGCATCAACATCAGATTTGGACTTGAGAAAATACACCCAAGTTGCATGAGAAAAATCATCCACAAAAGTCATAAAATATTTACCAAACACAGAAGTTGTGGGTGCAGGACCCCCAACATTAGAATGAACAAGTCCAAAAGATGAATTGCATTGAGATATACTAGGAGGGTTGGAAATCCTACAATGTTTAGACAATTCACAAGTTTCACATTGAAAGGAAGTAGCAGATAAATAAATCCAACTGAGGAAACATCCTCTTGAGAAGTAAAAAAGAGGGATGACTTAAACGAAAATGTTATCTTATCAATTGGTCAAAATTACTCCTGTTCCCTGAAGAGGACTGATACGCGCACATCCCAGGAGAGGAATCCAACTGATAGAGAACATCCTTCTCACGACCACTACCAATCATCCGCCTCGTCACTAGATCCTGAAAAACACAATGAGAAGGAAAAAAGGTGACACTGCAATTGAGGGACTTGGTAATACTACTGGCGAATAAAAGATTAGTAGCAATGTTAGAAACATGTAGAGCAGTTGATAAAGACATAGATAGAGAAACATGAATGGTACCCTTACCTGCAATTTGAGACATAGTACCATCCACAATACGAATTGTCTCTCCCAGAATAAAGGTGATATGATGAAAAAAATAGAGGACATACCAGTCATGTGCTCGGATGCCCCGGATCAATGATTCAAGAGTGATGAGCAGATGGTACTGAGACATTGAAAGCAGTGGCGGATGTACTTGACCGAGCAAAGGAGGAAGTGGAAGGGGTTCCTAGCGCGACATGGCCCTACACATCTCATCAAGGTCGTGGCGGAGAGACTCTATATCATCTTTGGGTACTAATTGAGAGGTCGGTGCTGTAGTAAACCTAGAATTCGCAACGGCTGTAGTAGTATGGGCAGAAGAATCTCCAAACCCTTCTGAGCGGTGAGAATCACCTCCATATCCACCCAAGCGACCTCCCCTCTGTGTAGACTGGTCATGTAGTTGCCAACACTGAACACAAGTGTGTCAACTCCTCCCACGGTAATCACATTTCAGCTTGTCTTTGTCATCCAAATGGGCACCATCAAACCGATTACCACGACCTTTAAAGGATCCTCTACTACCTCCTCTTCTACCACGCTAGAAAGTGGAGGAGAGGGCAAACCTCTCTGGAGCAGTCACCATCTTGGTAGTCATTACATCATGTCTACTTGCTTCATTCTAGATATGAGCATATATACGATTAAGTGTCTTAGGAGGAGGATCTCGACCTAGGAGCTGGGAACGAGCATTTTCATATTCCTGATTCAGACCGGCAAGGAACTAAAAAATCCGCATTTGTTCAACCCACTTCTTGAAGGCTACAACATCAGTAGTACAACTGGGTTTAAAAGTCTAAATTGTACTCATTTTCATGAAGTGCAAATTCATTTGTATAAAGACTAAATTGTGCAACTTCTTAAATCCAATATATTTATCTTCTTAGTGTGAGTGGTATCAAATGCACTCTTAATTCTTTTCATATGTAGAAGTGTTGCATGGTTGGCTTTGTAATTTGATTGCCAACTTTTGAAGATCGGAACCTCGGACCCTCATATCTCCCACCAACATCCTTGAATAAATAAAAATATGCCGATTCAATTTGTTAACTATAAATTTTAAACAACTACTTATGACTTTAAGAGTGATAATTCAATTTATTATACTTAATTGGATGAGATATTAGAAGGCAATTTTCCATTTGGGAGAAGATTTTAATGGAGTTTGAATGGTAAAGAAAGAGTTCTTCGTTAAAAGTTTTTCTTTCATGTTTTTTGAAAAACATCTTGTCTATGACACTCTTAAGCCCCATTTTACTTCTTTGCCCATCTTCACCAAACCCGTATGACGCAAATAAGGATTAAGGAACACAAAAATTGCATGTACGGGAAAGTGTAAGGTGTTGTTCCACCTCCTATCAATGATCTCCCAAAGAGGCATGTACTTCGAATTCGGGAAAGTGTAAGGTGTTGTTCCACCTCCTATCAATGATCTCCCAAAGAGGCATGTACTTCGAATTCTCACTTTTAAATAATACTTTGATAGCCTCTTTTGTCCTATCCATGCTCTTATAAAGGTATCCCATTGTGGAGCCATCACCATCTACCATCCTAAGCACCTTGACAAGGGGCTCAACCATTTGTAAAGGTTTCTTAACAAGCACAATCCAAGGGACATTGAAGAGTGCAAGGAGTATAGTTAAATTCCTATACATGTATCAACATATATTGGATTATTTGAGGAAGCACATTGAAGGAAAAGAAATGAAAAGGGGTGCAACTAGATTTGCAACAAAATTTGTGTTTGCAATCTATATAAGAAGAAAATGCTTTGAGGTTATGATTGCTTGTGCTGAATGGAGAGCTCTACCGCAAATCAAGTTAGAGGAAGGAGTGAATCTTACAAGCACAATACAAGCTACTCCCTTTTGGGAGGGGAAAAGAGATCATACAAATGGTTGAACCATTTGTCAAGATGCTTAGGATGATAGGTAGTGATGACTCCACAATGAGATACCTCATAAGAGCATGGAGAGGGTAAAAGAACTATCAAAGTATTATTTAAAAGTGAGAATGCGAAGTACATGCCTTTTTGGGAGATCATTGATAGGAGGTGGAACATTATCTTATACTTTCCCATATTTTCATTTTTTTGCCTGCCTTAATCCTTAATTGCATTATGTGGGCGCCTCGTGAAGAAGGAAAAAAAAAGAAAATGGGGCTTGAGAGTGTTAAGGACATGATGCTTTTCAATAAAAAAGATAAAAAAGCTTTTGGCAAGGAACTCGTTCTTTACCAATCAAAGTCTACTTTAGTCTTCTCCTGAACAACAATTAATACCCTTCAAATTGCAAATCCAAGTAAGTATAGCAAATTGAATTGTTATTCTTAAAGTCCTAAGTAATTTTTTAAAATTTATAGTTAACAAATTGAATCATCGTATTTCTTATTTGTGTTTAGGATGTGGGGGGTGCAATGTTCTGATCCTTCAAAAGTTGGCATTCAAATTACTAAGCTAGCCATGTAGTGCTTCTGTATATGAAAGGGATTGGAGTGCATTTGACGCCGCTCACACTAAGAAAATGAACAAATTGGAGCCTAAGAAGTTGCACGGTTTGGTCTTCATACGAATGAACTTGCACGTCATGAAGATGAGTACTGCTAAAGAAGCAAAAAATTCAATTCCAATCGCACTAGAGAAAATCTTGGCATTCCCAGAGATATTTGAAGATGACTTGGAAGATGAAGGCTCAAGTGAAGAAGAAGTGAGTGAAAATGTTGATGAGACCTATTTTGAACGCATCCGGAATCCGATTGCAGCAAATGATTCGACTTTTCCGTATTATTCAACCGTTAATGTGGATGGATGATTTTACCATTGTAATCTTTTTTATAATCTTGAATGGTGGATGGTGACTTTTTTTTATTTCGAGGATGACGATTTCTTGTAGTCCTTGTGTTTAATCATGAATGGTAATTGGTGACTATTCAAGTTGAAAATTTTTAATTATGAATTGTGATTTCTTCTTTAGATACTTTATATCATTGCAATCCTTTAATTGAATGATGCTTTTAAATGATTCTTAGTCGGTATTATAATTTTTAATTCCCCGTACTTTCCTGTGTTTAACCATATAGAAGTATAGAACTCGTACTCGCCAGACGTATCATTGTCATTTAATACTTATACGGTTATACCCGTACTTGGTGACTATGGGTGGGGTTAGTGAGATGTCACCAAAAAGGTTAGTTGGTTTTTTACATACCTCTAATACGAAACCAAATCATTTGTGTTTATCCATGTGGCCAGGGGTGTTTAAAGGCCAGGATCAATTTTTCAGTTGTTAAATCCGTACTGTACAATTGATCCTGACCTTTAAACACCCATGGCTATAGGGAAGGCCACAAGCATAGTTACCAAACACCCGTATTATACCTGTATAGTACTCGTATAATACCGTTTAAAACTTCGTACTTTTGTCGTGTTACGTGTTATACTCGTATCGCTGTTTAATATGTGAATTACGTATTAAACACGTATAATACGTGTATTTTTGCAGTTCTTTTACTGTGTTAAACGTATATTTCGCATTAAATGATTGTTATTAGTTAATATCATGATTTTTATTTATTTATAATTATTAATTAATTGTAATTTTCCCGTACTTTTGCCGTATAACACCCATACTTCCCGAATGGATTATTGTTGTATTATACCCGTACCTGTACTTGGTAACTATGGCCACAAGGATAAACACAGACGACTTGCTTCCCTCTAATACCCCTATATTGGTAGTACGAGTATCAGAATTCTCTCTATGGCATCTTTAGCAGGTTTACAACACACTCTTCAAAGGGAGGACGTCCCTGTTTTTCAAGCACAATGGCTCTTAGGATCATAGGGTCGACAACACCCATTCTGGTGGTCGACAACACTCATGCTTGCCTGTACCCCCGGGATTTCTCTACTCCCATGTCATCATGAGTCAGAGAAGCTTTCAATCTTTTGGTTGTCAGACCATCTGGAACATTGATTGTGATGTGTTCTTGTACTTGAACAGATTACCTCTTCAGAAGATCTAGAGATCTCTGAGCAGTCACTAACTTTGTCAGAGACTAGTATCCTCCTTGGTTAATGGATGGGATATACTCTGTCCCCTGCAACCAGGATAGGAGTAACCAAAAATTGAAACATTCCAAATAAGAACTAACTATAACCAAACAGTGTTTAACTAAGTTTATTGGAGGCTGTGAACAAACAAAGGAAATTGAATTTGATATAATCCAGACTGTAACCAAACAGAGACTAGCCAAGCTACTATAGATGAAGTATACTCTTATGCAGCAGACTAGACCTTCTGTCCAAACAAAAAAAAGTGTGATTAATGAGATTATAAATTGGTCAACGAAACTGGGCTTTGTGGGACTTTATAACAATCTGATTTTTTAAAGAAACTTACCTGACTTTTCAATGTACCTAAGGGCATCCTAAAGAGGGTTAGGTACCCCCATCTTCTGCCGAGTTGGGCAAACTGGTAGGGAAAGACCAGTGTGAATTCGAGCTGAGTTGAATCTTGGAGATAGAGCTGCCACATTCCTTGCATGTGGGAGACTTCAACTATTTTTCAAGAAAGACTCCAAAGTAGTGCCTCTCAGCTGAGTGATTCTATTTTTCAAGCAGCCAAATTCGTGCTGTTTTAAAGTGAAATTGCCAACACTGCGGAGTCTGTTCTTAAGATGTCACTATTACAACAATATTGTGGTAGAAAGAGTAAAATGGATGATCATCTAGGTATCTTACAAAAACAAAGCCACCATTGAGACTTGAGAGCTCTACTTTAGCTAGCAACATGATAATCCCTGGGAAAATGTTTATTGAATGATGCAGAGTTGTTTATGCCTGATGCTTGATGAATTAAACGTTACCTCTATCCTTCTTTTTTTTGTTAGAACCAACATACCAATGCCATGTAATAAATAAGACAAACAGAGAAGGAAAACAAGTGTAATGCTTCAAGGTGCACTGAAAATCCGCGTTCCTTAAGATGTTATTCGCCCCCACTACTGGTCTGCAAATGGGTTTGTAGCAAATCGCCTCCAAGATACAATGAAGCCCAACAAATCCTTGTTGTTGATCTATGTCTTGCAGTGACGTACAAGATCAACCCTGAACTCTTGAGCAATGGTTCAATTTTAGAACTATTAAAGAGAGAGATGAAGCACAGCTCTACAGAGTTTCTGAAAATAATCACAAATCTGTGTTAAATTTTTTATGCTTTTAATCCTTCTTACATCTCTACTTATATCAGTTTCAGTTGTCTCTACTCAACAGACACAACTACTCATACATTCTCCTATTAATGTGACTGTTTGGAAGTGGTTTCTACTTGTTTGAAATCCTTAAAAACCCACATGACTGTTGTGAACGCCAAAATTTACCGCCTTTCCTCCCCTCTCAACTCTAAGTATCGGAATAAAGTCCGAGAGTGGAGGAATAACGCTAAATCTATTTTTAAGAGTCGCCACCTACTTAGGGGAAGTAGGATCCCGAGATAATCCAAATGAGGGGGTCTACGGTCCAGAATAGTCTAGGTAAGAGATCCCTTTAGGTCCTGGGGAAGGGGTTAGGCACCCCAGGACCTCCATCTGATGATGGTAACCTACTCATTAGGTCCAAATTAAACATTTAAAAATCACTTAACATTTCCTAAAACAATTATTAATTTTGCTAATCGAGTACAAATCAAAATGGGGTGTAAAAAAAGTTTATTTTTGGTTGGGGTCGAACCCTGATTGGGCTGCCTACTTATCCGGTTAGTCGGAATCAGACCCTCATAGTAGTTCGGGGGCCGTGACTGTTTTTATACTCGTTTCGGAGTGTGGTCACTTCCAACTCGTGTTTGAGTTGGGGAGGGGAAGTGGAATGAGATTTATGAATCTCACTCCGGGAGATGGCAGCGCAGCTAGGTGCTCGTGGGGGAGCTCTAGGGGGCGTTCATTTATTAGGGTAAGTCTTTTTTACATTTTGGGGGTTTTTAAATGTTTTTGTTGTTTTTGTATTTTTTATTTTTTTGTATTTTTTAATTCTGGCAAGTTTAACTAGTTAAGAACTAACCTGAGTGCCCAAGGTAGGCAAAAGGAAAATAAAGTCTAAATGATTTTAATTATCTTAAAGGCAAAGAGCAGGGCGGATCGAGCGGCCTTAAACCAAATGAGGCTATGGTTTAAATACGGACCCTGCTCTAGGTCCCAAGGGAGGATAGACCAGTACCTTTAAGTTATTTTATTCTTTTTTTATATTTTTTTTTGATTTTTTTGTAGGATTAACTAACGGGGTGGGCCACTTATTTAGGGTTAAAAAGAAACTACCTAAATGCCCAATATAAGCAAAATAATAAAAGATAACGGCCTAAACTTATCGCACACATATTTACATGAGAAAAAAATAAATAAATAAATAAAAAAATAAATGAAATAAATAAATAAGCATGGAAGACACGTACCTACGTGCGGTTGATGGGGAAGGATGTTGGACTCGCCGTTGCTCAAATCACTCTTTCTCACCGTCACTCAACCCACAGAACAATGGGTTTTACCAAGTAAAAAAAAAAAATTAAAAAAAATAAAACAAACAAAAATACAGATCCAAGAGTGGCCACTGGTCTGGGCCGAATTCCTCTCCTGAGCTTGATGATCGTGGACGAGCTGCTGGCCGAACTCAGAAGTATAAGCAGTTGGGTGTGGATGGGAAACGGGAAAGGTGATCGGAGAAGATGATCGGAGTGGACCCTGATCTCTATGAACCTCCCCGGGTCTCAGGGATGGAGACGCTGGCGACAGTGATTGAATTCACCGGATGAGACGATCGAAGCTGATACATGGAGGGGTTGGGACTCGCCGAAAAGAAATCATCGCCGGAAAACCAAACTCGAAGGCGGACATCCTTAGTTCTGAAAATCGCCGGAGAAAAGAGATCACGGGATTGGTGTTGGCTTGGATCTGTAGCTGAGATGGTCGATATGGACAGAGCTGCCGGAGGTGTTGTTGCGGCGATACAAGGGGACTGGAGATGTTAGCGCCGGCGATGAGAGGATATGGAAGAGAGGACTCTACTGAGGTGAGACGGAGGAGAGGAGATTGAGGACCTGGCTGGCCGAATCTCGCCGATGATGAAGGGAGATGGCGATGGAGAAGGAGCTCAAGCGAGAGCGGCTGCTGCGATGGGATCGCCGGCTTGGTGAAGCTTGCTGGGGAATGAATTTGAAGGAGATGGAGCTTGCGGCTGATTTCCCAGAGAAGAAATTCAATTTTTTCTTTAGGTTTAAACACCTTAAGGTGTTTATATATGGAAGAAAGTGGATTTGGGTCATGGGTAATGTGCTTTAGCTCGGGGGTTTAGGAGTGGGCCCGCAGGTAATGGGTTCAAAGTAAAGAATGGACTAGGCCTATGGGCTTTGGTTTAAGGCTTTGGGATTTTGGGGTTTTAATCAAAAGTTTATGGAAATGATCCTGGGCCTCTCTCTTTCTCTCTCAAAATAAAATAAAGTAAGAAAATAAATTAAAATAAACACAAAATAGTTTAAAAAAAGAAAAAAACAAAGGTTTTAAGGGTGTAAAAATGGGGTATTCACAGTTGCCCCTCTTTGTCGGAGAGTGCTAGCAATTGAACGACAAAGACTGAAAAACCCGTCATTTTTACACATCTAAAACCTGTGAAAACTCGAAAATCAAAGATAAGAAAAAGGGAAAGCCTAGTTAAACTTGCCAAAACCAATAGATGGAGTGATGGATAGTTGGGGAAAATGAATGTAACCGAAACATGGATTGAAGGGAGCTCGCGAACCCGACTGCATGGAGACTGATATAGTGTCCGGAGCGAGGGGATTGATGGTGACATCGCCTTCAATGTCAACCGACAAAAGAGAGGATGACATCGCCTTAAATGTCAACCGACGAGATGGGGAGCGGACATTGTCTTGAATATCAACCAACGAGATGGGGGATGACATCGCCTTCAATGTCAACCGAAAGGATTGATGGTGACATCGCCTTGAATGTCAACCAAAAGGGTTGATGGTGACATCGCATTGAATGTCGACCAACAAAAAGGAGGGTGACATCGCCTTGAATGTCAACCGAAAGGATTGATGGTGACATCGCCTTGAATGTCAACCAACGAGACGGAGAGTGACATCGTCTTGAATGTCAACCGAAAAGATTGATGGTGACATCGCCTTGCATGTCAACCAAAAGGATTGATGGTGACATCGCCTTGAATGCCAACCAACGAGATGGGGGATGACATCGCCTTCAATGTCAACCGAAAGGATTGATGGTGACATCGCCTTGAATGTCAACCAAAAGGGTTGATGGTGACATCGCATTGAATGTCGACCAACAAAAAGGAAGGTGACATCGCCTTGAATGTCAACCGAAAGGATTGATGGTGACATCGCCTTGAATGTCAACCAACGAGACGGAGAGTGACATCGCCTTGAATGTCAACCGAAAAGATTGATGGTGACATCGCCTTGCATGTCAACCAAAAGGATTGATGGTGACATCGCCTTGAATGCCAACCAACGAGATGGGGAGCGGACATTGTCTCGAATGTCAACCGAAAAGATTGATGGTGACATCGCCCTGCATGTCAACCAAAAGGGTTGATGGTGACATCGCATTGAATGTCGACCAACAAAAAGGAAGGTGACATCGCCTTGAATGTCAACCGAAAGGATTGATGGTGACATCGCCTTGAATGTCAACCAACGAGACGGAGAGTGACATCGCCTTGAATGTCAACCGAAAAGATTGATGGTGACATCGCCTTGCATGTCAACCAAAAGGATTGATGGTGACATCGCCTTGAATGCCAACCAACGAGATGGGGAGCGGACATTGTCTCGAATGTCAACCGAAAAGATTGATGGTGACATCGCCCTGCATGTCATCCGAAAGGATTGATGGTGACATCGCCTTGAATGTCAACCGAAAGGATTGATGGTGACATCGCCTTGAATGTCAACCAACGAGACGGAGAGTGACATCGCCTTAAATGTCAACCGAAAAGATTGATGGTGACATCGCCTTGCATGTCAACCAAAAGGATTGATGGTGACATCGCCTTGAATGCCAACCAACGAGATGGAAGAATGTACAAAAATATGATTGGCTAGAGTAATGTCTGCTTCATTGTTTAGCCGCGATCGTATATGACGTTATTTGCCGTGATGATTGCTGGCGAAAGAAAACCGCCGTGGTCAGACCATGAAACCCAAAACAAAATTTTTGGTTTTTCTGAAAATGTTGAATTTTATTTTGAAAGATGACTTTGAAACCATGCGAAATACTATACTTAGCCTTCGAATTTGCGAGGGAATTGCCTTTTGGATGTAGCATTTGGAGATTATGAAAGCATTTGGTGTTTTCGGACAGTACAGTATGACCAAGAGAAAACAGGACTTTATTGATCATTATTGTACAGGATAAGTAAAACTAAATTTGGTCTCACCACGTGCTATATTGGCACTACACAGAGTCTTGTGAACAAATGGATTGTTGAGACAAATCTGATTTGCTTGAGAAGTGAAGCGCACATGATCTTCTACAGATTTCGCTATCAACTTTTTCCCTTTTTTGCCCTTGGAATGACCAAGTCACGGGTTCGCATTATTTGCGCGATGAGGCCATTGCTGGTTTTCGTTCATGCTTGCGAAGTTGATCAGATCTTTTCCCTCTTTTGCCCCTAGTCACAAGACTAGAGCTGGGGTTCGCATGATTTTTGCGCGTTGAGGCCGTTTCCGGTTTTCACTCATGCCCGCAATTTATTTGAAGTACGATTCTTCTCTTATTACAGTGACTGATTGCCTGAAAAATTGACGCACAAATGGTCGTTTCCAAAATTCGCTGTTTGGACTACTTTCAACTTTTTTTTTCTTTTTTTACCCTTGGAATGACCAAGTCACAGGGTTCGCATTATTTTTGCGCAATGAGGCCGTTTCCGGTTTTCACTCATGCCTGCGAAATTGATCAAATTATTTTCCCTCTTTTGCCCCTAGTCACAAGACTAGAGCTGGGGTTCGCGTGATTTTTGCGCAATGAGGCCGTTTCTGGTTTTCACTCATGCCCGCGATTTATTTCATATGGAGGCTTTACTTCCTCCATTGCCTTGAATACCAGTGTTCTACCTCGGATACTATTCTGATAACTGCTTGTACTCTTAGTCTCTAAGGGATCTAGGAGGACTTGAGATGGGACGAAACATTGGCTGAGGGGACTGAAAGTTTGGGACACCCTTTCTGCTTATCGGAATTCTGTCTTTTCTTGAACACCTCTTGATTGATTTTTTTCTTTTTCTTTCAATCAACCTCTCTATTCCCTTTTTTTTTCTTTTTTTTTTTTCTTTTTTGTTGGATTTTTTGTTTGTTGTTTTTTTTTGTTTTTTTTTTTTTTGAATTGGAGCTGCTTTGTCCAAATGGTTTGAAAATTTGTGACCGCACCTGATTTCTAGGTTGCCTACGTACCTTTTCCAGGATCAGGTCATGACGTAGTTCATAGCAGACTAAGTGCAAGGTGTCCCGATAAAAGGTTTTTGAAAGAGAGGTTATCAGGCTCGAAGGGTTAACTAACGAATTTTATTGATATACTGTAGGTGTTACATGATTTATAGGGAAAACAGGTGCCAAATATGGCCTCCTATCATGTCCCAAAGAAGCTAAGAGTACAAGCAGTTCTCAAATAGGACCCTAGGCATAATACTTCTTAACTTTATCTACGTTGATTGGCTCAGGAAGGTTCTCATCATCCATACGTCCAAGTCGAAGGGCACCTCCCGAGAACTTTTCCCTGACAATGTATGGGCCTTCGTAGTTTGGTGTAAATTTCCCTCTCGGATCTGGACGATTTGGCAACAATTTCCGGAGAACAAGGTCACCAACCTCAATATCTCTGGGCTTACTTTCTTATTGAACGCCCTGGCCATACGCCTCTGATAGGCTTGAGAGTGATCTATGGCTTTCAGTCGCTTTTCTTCAATCAGATGCAACTGTTCATATCTGGCTTGTGCCCATTCTGATTCTTCAATTTCTGCTTCCATTAGCACTCGCAATGACGGAATTTCTACCTCAATAGGCAAGACAGCTTCCATACCGTATGCTAATGAGAATGGTGTCGCACCAGTTGAAGTGCGAATCGACGTTCTGTAGGCCATGAGTGCGTAGGGGAGCATTTCATGCCAGGCAGAGTACCTAAATGCCATTTTCTCGATGATTCGCTTCATATTTTTGTTTGCGGCTTCGACTGCACCATTGGCTTGAGGTCTGTACGGTGTAGAATTATGATGCTGGATTTTGAATCTCTGGCAAAGTTCAGTCATACCTTTGTTGCAGAAATTGAGAGCATTATCTGTGACGATCTCATACGGAACCCCATATCTGCAAATGATATCTTTCTTGAAAAATCGCTGAACAACTGAGGCTGTGACATTAGCAAAAGAGGCCGCTTCAACCCATTTTGTGAAATAATCAATCGCAACAAGAATAAACCGATGGCCGTTTGATGCTTTTGGCGTGATGGGCCCAATGACGTCTATGCCCCAAGCTGAGAAAGGCCAAGGTGCAGTAAGATTGTGCAATGTAGTAGGTGGTGCATTGATTCGGTCTGCGTAAATCTGGCATTGATGACATTTTTGAACATGACGACAGCAATCGGATTCCATAGTAGTCCAATAGTACCCCAATCTAAGAATCTTCTTTGACAGCATTAACCCGTTCATGTGGGGACCACAAACTCCTCCGTGAACCTCTTCAACCACTTGTGATGCTTCCTTTTTATCAAGGCATCTCAACCAAATCAAATTAGGTGACCTCTTGTATAACACTCCTCCTGAGAGAACAAACTGAATAGAGAGTCTTCTGATTGCTCGACGATCTGTTTTGGTGGCTTCCAGAGGAAAAGTGTCATCATCCAAGTATTGCTTGATATCTGTGTACCATGGCTTGTCATCTGGGCGCTCTTCTATAACTAGACAATAAGCTGGCTGGTCTTGTTGCTGAATCTCAATAGGCCAAATTAGACTTCCTTTAGGAAACTTAACCATTGCAGCTAGGGTCGCAAGAGCATCGGCGAATCTGTTATGCGTCCTGCATCTGTGATTGAAAGTGATTCTCCTGAACTTAGTGATAAAAACATTAAGGCATGCCAGATACGGAATCAACTTTTCTTCCTTGATTGCCCATGACTCATTAGCTTGACAAATTACCAGTGATGAATCACCATAAACATCAATCTCTTCTATGCCAATACAATGTGCTTCTCTGAGTCCAACTATACATGCCTCGTATTCTGCAGCATTATTTGAACACCTGAACTTTAGCTTAACTGAGATAGGAAGATGAGCTCCTCTTGGCGAGATTAAGACTGCTCCTGCCCCATTCCCGTGTTGGTTCGCAGCTCCATCAAAGTACATTTCCCATCCAATATAATCAGGATCTTCTGGTTCTAAACTTAGAATAGCTTCATCCGGAAACTGGTCATGCACTGAAACATAGTCGGACGATGGGTTATATGCCAAATGATCAGCAATTGCTTGCCCCTTGATTGATTTCTGCGTCATGTATGTGATGTCAAATTCTGATAACATCATGAGCCATCTGGCTGTTCTTCCTGAAGTAGCAGGTTTCTCCAGTAAGTACTTGAGTGGATCCATTCTTGATACCAAAATCACAGGATAGGACAATAAGTAATGTCGTAAGCGCTGGGTAGCCCAAACCAATGCTAGACAAGTCCTCTCTAATGCATTGTACTTCTCTTCGTATTCATGCAAACGCTTGCTGATGTAATAAATGGCCTGTTCCTTTCTGCCTGATTCATCATGCTGAGCTAGCACACAACCCATTGAAGTTTTTTGGATGGAGATATACATTAAAAGTGGTCGTCCGGGTGTCGGAGGGACAAGCACGGGCGGATTGAGAAGATATTGCTTGATCTTATCAAAGGCCTGTTGACATTCATCTGACCAGACTGTCGGCACATTCTTTCTAAGCAATTTGAAAATCGGCTCACAAATCGGAGTAAGCTGTGCAATAAAACGACTGATATACTGAATCCTGCCCAGAAATCCTCGAATTTCCTTTTCTGTCTGAGATGCAGGCATCTCGATGATAGCTCTTGCTTTAGCTGGATCGACTTCAATTCCTCTTTTACTGACAATGAAACCGAGAAGTTTTCCTGACGTTGTTCCGAACGTACATTTTGCCAGATTTAGTCTTAGACCAAAGACTCTGAGCCTGTCACATAACTTCTTCAAATCTTCTGGGTGATCTTTAGCCAATGGGGATTTGACAATCATGTCGTCTACATAAACCTCTGTACTCTTGTGCATCATATCATGAAATAATGCTGTCATTGCTCTTTGATACGTTGCCCCTGCATTCTTGAGCCCAAATGGCATGACCTTGTAACAGAAGGTGCCCCATGGGGTAATGAACGCGGTCTTTTCCATATCCTCTTCGGCCATTTTGATCTGATTGTATCCTGAGAACCCATCCATAAAAGATAAGGTTTCATGTCCAGCTGTATTGTCGACAAGGATATCTATGTGAGGAAGTGGAAAATTATCTTTTGGACTGGCCTTGTTCAAGTTTCTATAATCAATGCACATTCTGACTTTGCCATCTTTCTTAGGCACAGGTACGATATTAGCCAGCCATTCTGGGTAAGTTGCCACTGCTAGAAATCCTGCGCTTATTTGCTTTTCGATCTCATCTTTGACCTTCTGAGACCATTCTGGCCTCAACCGCCTGAGCTTCTGCTTAACTGGTTTTACCTCTGGGTTCAATGGCAATCTGTGGACTACTAATCCTGGATCAAGGCCGGGCATGTCCGCATATGACCAAGCAAATACATCAATGTAACTTTTGAGGAAGTCAATCATAGCGCTCCTTTGCTCAGGACTCATTGTAGTGCCAATCTTCACACACTTAGGATCATCTTCGGATCCGAGATTTATGGTCTCGGTGTCCTCCTCATTAGGTTTACATATCCCTTCGTACTGTTCAAGGAGGTCGAGGATCTCTTGTGGAGGTTCCTCTTCTTCCTCTTCGTCATACTCTACTTCTAAAAGTTCAAGATTGATTTCATGATTAGAGTTAGCTTTATCCTGGGCAATTCCCTGGCAAACCAATAAGCTCGGTCTTAGTATTTGAGTTTTTTTTTTTTTTAGATTTTTAGTGGCTTCAGATCACTAAGCCTTTTTGGAGACTTAGGTCATACCATCATGAGCCAAAATTTTATATATATACAAAAGGAAACAAGTCTTGAGACAAAGAGAATGAATTTCATTGATTTTCTGATGTTTTGTAATATTTACAAAGATGCGTAAAGCAAAAGACTATTGACTATTTTGAAATGACTAACAAAGCCGCCTAGAAAATAAAATTTTGGTTTTTCTCTTTTTGACCTAAAGATGAAAAGAACAAATAAAGAAAAGAAACTGGGTCATGGTCTGACTAGTCCGACCTTCTTTCCCTGCCTTCCTCTAGCTGCTTCTAATCGTGATGGGATCGGTCCACCATACGAGAGGAGAAGAACTGGCTCGTATGAGTGGAACAGAACTGGATGATGCTTGCGAAGCACTGGAGAGGGTGCACACTTGTTCCTCTGCCGTGTAATCAATCTGGACTGCATCTTCAACAGCGAGTTCCTCAAACAATTGAGCCACTTCGAACATTTCAAGAAACCTTGCAGGATCGTCCTTTGACTGGAATTTGGGTGCATGGTTGGCAGTTGGCTCTGGGTCTGTTTCCTCAAAAGGAAGGTTTTTATAGATTTCAAAATCAGAAGGTCTGGGAATACTGGTAGGAAAGGTAACAGATAGGGGAGGTGGGGGCACCGACTTTACTGATGATTTTCCTTTTGTCAGCTTGTTCAAGAAATCTTCCAACTCTGGTTTGTACCCTATTCCGAAACGAGGTGTGTAGCGAGGTGCTACATACCGTTTCTTCATTCCTTGGTGGTGGGCGCCCAAACCCAAACCAGGTCTGTACTTCATTTTAGCCATGATCCTCACCGCTGCCGGTATATATTCGTTTTTCTTGCTTTCCAGCTGAGCAATACAAGTAACCTCCTCAAACTGATAAGTCATAAAAGCTGCCCCTTGTCCCAATTCTTGGACATCCCCAAAGGAATTTGCCAAAGACTCCGTCGGAATCACAATCAGTTGATCACCTTGAATGAACTTAATCCTCTGATGAAGTGATGACGGGATGGCTCCGGCCATGTGGATCCACGGCCTTCCAAGAAGAAGAGTGAAAGAAGCTGGCACATTAACTACTTGAAAATTTGTCAAGAATTCTGATGGTCCAATAGAAATGTTTAAGTCGACATCTCCCAAATTTTGTCGAGTTGAATTGTCGAAAGCTCTAATTGTCATAGGCCTTTTCTTGACATGACTGATGTCCATTCCCAAACCTTCCAAAGTAGTTAATGTACAGACATTCAAACCCGACCCATTATCTACCAGAACTGCTGAAAGTGTTTTACCCCTGCACTGCACTGAGATGTAAAGAGCTCTGGTATGTTCCTTATCACTGTCCGGGATTTCCTCTTCACTGAAGGTAATGGTCTTTGGTTCCAGAATCTGACCTACCAGTTGCCCCAAACGCTCTGGCGTTATATCCTTTGTGACATGAGCATTGTTAAACACCCTAAGCAATTGCTCCCGATGATGTTCTGAAGTTAAGAGCAATCCCATCACTGAAATTTGAGCTGGGAGCTTCGTAAGTTGATGGGCAATATTATATTCTTTTGCTTTCTCCAAAATTTTCAACAATGCCGCATCTTCTTCTTTTTGTTGCTCAGGACTTAGACATTGCTCTTTGCCCTTGGACTTAGGCAGTTCAACTTCTGGTTGCTGGTAAACTCTTCCTGACCTGGTTATTGCAGTGATGTTTTCATTGTCTAGAACGAGAGATGGAGGGGCCGGTAAACGATTGAGGGGATGGATTGGTGCTGGAATATATGGAATCTGAACTGGACTTTTACCAGAGGGTAATGGAGATGATACAACTGGGGTCGTAGGCCAACCAGCAGGGCAAGGGATGGTATAGACAATTTTCTCTTTTTCATCAGGAATAAAAGGGATTTGTATAGGACGCTGAATGGGATGAATGGTGGGTGACTGGCTTGGTGACATGCAAGGTATTTGAATCGGTTGAAGCATTGGGGATTCAAGAGACGACAGAGACTGAGGATATGGGATTCGAACTGGGACTCGGTATGAAGGACGAATAGCATCATTGATCTCTGACAGCTCACCAATCTCAACCATATTCACATCAGACTCATCCCCGCTCAGAAAACTAATCTGTCCTTGATGTGGGGGAAGAGGAGCTTGAATGATGCTAGTATTTCCAGGTGCAAATTCGACTTTTCCTTCTTCCAGCAAATTCTGAATTGCATGCCTAAGATTATAGCACACATCTGTATCATGACCTGGGCCTCGATGATATGCACAGTAGTGATCAGCATGGTAATTCCGAGATTGTTTTTCGGCCGGAACAAGAGGAGTTGGTCCTTTCAGAGCTATGAGGTCCTTTTTGAGGAGGAAAGTCAACAGCTGGCTTAAAGAGTAGGGCAAAGGAGTAAAATTTCTTTGAGGGTTTCTCACTGGCTGACGCGCCTGTTGATACTGATTTTGCCTTATCGGCTGAGGATTTTGAGGTTGAGGATGTTGTCGAATCGGTGGAGCAGGCAACATCAAGGGTGCACTGGGTGCAATCCAGTTAACTTCTTCTCTTTTCCTGGTATCCTTTTGCCCATTATTCCTGTTAAATGGAGCACTTGACCTCGAAGATGTATAGCTAAGACTGGCATGTATAGTACCGTTTTTAACAGCTGTTTCAATTCTCGCCCCTGTCTCGACAATTACCTTGAAATCAGTGGCCGGTAGAGTTATCATCAGTGTTGAATACGGCTGCTTTAAGGTTCCCAAAAAGGTAGAAGCCATTTCTTCCTTTGATAACTGCACTGACAGTCTTGATGCCATTTCTCTCCACCTAGCAGCATACTCGATAAACGATTCATTATTCCTCTGGGACAATTGCTCTAGATCGCTCTTTTGGGGGAGCACCTCCAAGTTAAAAGAAAACTGATCTATGAAGAGATCAATCACATCCTGCCAACTGGTAATCCGCTTCTTGTCAATTGAAAGCCACCATCTTAGAGCGGCATCTTTCAAACTTTTCTGGAAATATTGGATAAGATATGATGGTTTATCTCTGTAAGCCATCATGTCTCCCACGTACAGCTGTAGATGCTCTTTCGGACACCCTTTGCCCCCATATTTGGTGAATTCTGGAACTCGAAAATCTGAGGGAACCAAAGTATCAGAAGAGAAGAGTAAGTCATCCAGAGTTATCCCTGTAGAGGAGGATGATGCCCCTTGCATTTTTTTCATCATTTCTTTCAGCTGACGAATTTCTTCTTGTTGGTTCTTTAGAGACACCAATAGCTCAGAATCCTGTGGCATTTTTGGATCGTGATGGTCGCAGTGCACAGCCTCGCCAGTTTTTCCATCAAATCGGGTGTAATCAAAATCGCCATCCTCACCCGGTTGATCATGAAGAGGGTTGATAAAGGTAAAGTTTGGAGCAGGAATCTCAACCCTAGGTTGATCCGGTTGGAAAGGTCTAAACCCTGAATGGTCTGGTTGATGTCGAAAGGTTCCAATTCCGGGTGGGTCTGGCTGAAAACTTTCAGGCTGGAATGAAGTTCTGGGTTGTTCGGATTGAAATGGCCCGGCTTCTGGTTGGTGAGTAGGTTTGTTAAGCTGTAAAGCCATCAAAGCCTGCAAGGTTTCCTGAATGCTGTCCAATTGGGCTTTCATCCCATGTATCTCCTGGTCATGTGCTTGTACAAGCTGGTCTGTACTTGAATCCAAACGATTGTTGGGAGCAGCCATGTCTGCTGAGCTTTGAGATGACCAGTCTGCGACTTCAGGACTGTCCAGATCTATTATCGCAGCTTGGGCAAGGGCACGAGATACAGAACGAGTGACAATACGCTGTTTCATGCAACACTGAGAAAGATGTAACGATTCAACATGAATGCATGATTTAACAGCAAAAGGTTGAAAATCACTTCTTTATATATGCAAGTGTTTGTGTGATTTTAAGACAACACTGACCCAAAAGAAAATAAAGAAAAACAACGGAAGACAAAAAGAAAAAGACCCAACCCTATACAGGCCCATCTGGGAAGCCATAACCAAATGATGAAGGGTTGCCCCCAAGATCTAGAACTTGCTGATGGAGGCATGCAATTTCGTTCTCCAGCCTGTCAACCATGTCCGAAGCACTTTGAATTCTGAAATCAAACTCCAAAGCTTTGACTTCTGCGTTATGCCTGGAGACGCTCAAATGCTCTTGATAGTAACAAAACTGTTCTTCAAACTGACGGGAGTCTCGAGCATCATCTCTCTTTCTTTTCTGGAACTCTCGCATAGCTTGTTCTAACTGCTTTTCTTCATCATGGGCAAGTTGGTGTCGACGCTTCAGATCATTCTTCTCTTGTTGGAGTAACTGTTGTGCTCCCTCCAATTCTTTCATGCCCTTGAGAATCTTGAGCTGGGCCTGTTCTAACTGCTCTTCCTTCGCACTAGCTATCTCCTTCATCTTGGCTTCTTGTTGCTGGTGCGCCTGTTGTGCTTTCTTCAATTCCTTCCTGTCTTCGAGAATCTTAAGTTGAGCTTGTATGAACTTATCTTCCCAAGGGACCGCCATTTTAGAAAAAGGGAGACTTCCCTTTGAGGGTACTGAAACAGGTGTGGGTAGTTCTTCCGGCTTAGGCATTTCTGACACTACCTGTTGATTTTCCAACCATAGATCATATCCTTCTTTTGTTGGTGGTCCAGTCGATACCACATATCCCGGCAACTTGCTCCACTTACACAACTGCCACTCTGTCTGAAAACGTCTGTCCATGAGTTCCGATAACTCAGAAAAACGGATATAATCTTGAGATAAGTCATCTAACACTGGTACACATTGTTGGTAACCGAACTGGCGAAGTACCCTGATGGGTACGTAAGGTGATGACCCAGTCACTCCTGCAAGTGTTATGCTTCTTCTCTTAACAGTGGCCAAACGAGGTAAAACCTTCATATTAAGCCAATCGCATTTCCAAATTATCTGAGTATCTAAAAGGCTATTGAGGAGTTCATACAACTCCCCCACATCTACGGTTTTTAAGCTTGACTGCACCTCAGCAAACTTTTTTGGTAAACTGCAATACCCACTGATATTTGCTGGCACAGTGATCAAAGATGGTATATGCTCCACTAACCATAAGAATAGCAAAGAAATGCTTGCATTGAAGAAATTCCTCCCGGTGTCCGCTGCATGTTTAAGGCTTAGGAATAATTCAGCTAAGATGACTGGAACAAGAGTACCTCCATTGCACACATCTTGAATGATTCCCACAAGTACTGACTCTACATACTCACGACTATTCTTAGGAAAAACCAGCTGCGACACTGCCACCAAAGTAAAGGCGTTGAATCCAGGCAAATCTGCAGTCTGGTCCTCTGGTTTCCAGTTGTGCTTGCACCTCTTTAAAAGATAACTTGTGGACAGCCTGGAATAAGAATCCTTGGCACAGTTCTCCAACAATGAAGGTTTAATTCGCAGAAATTCTGATAATTCTCTTTTGTACGATCGCTTGTAGCGAGGAACAATCACTGTGTCAGTTAAATCCAACCGAAGAATGGAAGAGATTTCTTCTAAAGTTGGGCACATCTCATTTCTTCCGAAACGGAAAACCACGGCTGAAGAATCCCAACATCGTATGGCTGTCGTGATGAGACGCCAATCTGGCTTTACCAAGACAAGGTCTAAGATGTAGCCCAAATGAGTCTTCTGTCTCCAATATAGCTTTTGCATTGGAGTGAGGGCATTTACTATTTCGGTGAGCTCTTTATTACATGCCGCCGTAAGCTTCAGATTCATCTTAGGTTTTGATCTATTCATTGATTCTGGCATCCTAGATGGGCCTGCCATTTGACTGAAAATATGTGTAAGTGCAAGTCTATATACAAGTGTAAACACGATGACATGCATATGAGATGCAGAAATACCAACCCTTTTTCTTTTGAAATCTTTGAAAATTTTTTGTTATTATTTTTTTGAAGAAACCAAATGGGGTAGGTGGGCATGAATCCGACCTACTAAGTTGGGTTATTGGAAACCAAAACCCAATAGGTTTATGATGCAAAATGAATGTGAACCTCCTCTTCTTTGAATTTTGAATTTTCTTCTTCTTTTTTTTGTTTTTGTTTTTGTTATTATTTTTTTTTGAATTTGTTTTTCTTTATGAATTTTTGTTTTAAGTTTTCAAATTTTAACTTCATCCTTTTTTTTTTTTTTTTTACCAATTATTCTGTTTTTGCTTTGATTGAGTTTTGATTTTGATTTTTTTTTGTTTTCTGATTTTCTTTCTCCAATTGTTTTATTAAAAGGGGTGATCCTTGACATATGTAAACCAATGGGGTAGATAGATAGGGGTCTACCTACTAAGTTAGGTTATTGGAAACCAAGGCCCAATGGGTTTAAGATAAAACATGGATATGGATATCCAGCAGAATCTGGGTTTTTGAACCCCATATGCAAGTCTAAAGATGGGTTGAGAGTTTATTCAACAATGGCTCACACAGACCCCTTTTTTTAAATGAACATATGGGTACACAGGGGTACCTTCATGTTCAATCAAAAGGCAGGGCGGGTATAGGCTATAAGCAAAGTAGGATTAGGGGAAACCTTCCTAAACAGATGCTTATAGACTATACCTCCACCTAAACTATATGCATATGCTGGGGTAATGCAAGGTGTTCCTAAGGTGGTTGGGGGACACTTGGCCGTATATGCGACTCCCAAAAATGGGCTGATTGGCGCAAGTGGGTTTAGTCTATATCCCTTCCTGAGAATAATCGTCCCACAGGGGTGATACAGCTAAACCATGACTGTTAAGCCCCAACACTGAAGATAATCATCAAACAGTTGTAGGCGTAATAAGTCAAACTAAGGGTTTAAGGGTTATTACACTATTATGCAATGAATATGATATGCACATAAGAGAGAATAAAAACATACCCACAATATCTCTACTATATACATATGCTGGGGTAATGCAAGGTGTTCCTAAGGTGATTGGGGGACACCTGGCCGTATATGCGACTCCCAAAAATGGGCCGATTGGCGCAAGTGGGTTTAGTCTATATCCCTTCCTGAGAATAATCGTCCCACAGGGGTGATATAGCTAAACCATGACTGTTAAGCCCCAGCACTGAAGATAATTATCAAACAGTTGTAGGCGTAATAAGTCAAACTAGAGGGTTTAAGGGTTATTACACTAATATGCAATGAATATGAAATGCACATAAGAAAGAATAAGAACATAAATAAAGACATACCCACAATATAGAAAGAATTAGCAAAAAAATAATTGATTTAGGAAATGATTAGTGATTAAAAAGATGTTTGGCTTTTACCTAATTTTCAGGTTGGATCCTCTATCCCCAGCAGAGTCGCCAAAGCTGTGAACGCCAAAATTTACCGCCTTTCCTCCCCTCTCAACTCTAAGTATCGGAATAAAGTCCGAGAGTGGAGGAATAACGCTAAATCTATTTTTAAGAGTCGCCACCTACTTAGGGGAAGTAGGATCCCGAGATAATCCAAATGAGGGGGTCTACGGTCCAGAATAGTCTAGGTAAGAGATCCCTTTAGGTCCTGGGGAAGGGGTTAGGCACCCCAGGACCTCCATCTGATGATGGTAACCTACTCATTAGGTCCAAATTAAACATTTAAAAATCACTTAACATTTCCTAAAACAATTATTAATTTTGCTAATCGAGTACAAATCAAAATGGGGTGTAAAAAAAGTTTATTTTTGGTTGGGGTCGAACCCTGATTGGGCTGCCTACTTATCCGGTTAGTCGGAATCAGACCCTCATAGTAGTTCGGGGGCCGTGACTGTTTTTATACTCGTTTCGGAGTGTGGTCACTTCCAACTCGTGTTTGAGTTGGGGAGGGGAAGTGGAATGAGATTTATGAATCTCACTCCGGGAGATGGCAGCGCAGCTAGGTGCTCGTGGGGGAGCTCTAGGGGGCGTTCATTTATTAGGGTAAGTCTTTTTTACATTTTGGGGGTTTTTAAATGTTTTTGTTGTTTTTGTATTTTTTATTTTTTTGTATTTTTTAATTCTGGCAAGTTTAACTAGTTAAGAACTAACCTGAGTGCCCAAGGTAGGCAAAAGGAAAATAAAGTCTAAATGATTTTAATTATCTTAAAGGCAAAGAGCAGGGCGGATCGAGCGGCCTTAAACCAAATGAGGCTATGGTTTAAATACGGACCCTGCTCTAGGTCCCAAGGGAGGATAGACCAGTACCTTTAAGTTATTTTATTCTTTTTTATATTTTTTTTTGATTTTTTTGTAGGATTAACTAACGGGGTGGGCCACTTATTTAGGGTTAAAAAGAAACTACCTAAATGCCCAATATAAGCAAAATAATAAAAGATAACGGCCTAAACTTATCGCACACATATTTACATGAGAAAAAAATAAATAAATAAATAAAAAAATAAATGAAATAAATAAATAAGCATGGAAGACACGTACCTACGTGCGGTTGATGGGGAAGGATGTTGGACTCGCCGTTGCTCAAATCACTCTTTCTCACCGTCACTCAACCCACAGAACAATGGGTTTTACCAAGTAAAAAAATTAAAAAAAATAAAACAAACAAAAATACAGATCCAAGAGTGGCCACTGGTCTGGGCCGAATTCCTCTCCTGAGCTTGATGATCGTGGACGAGCTGCTGGCCGAACTCAGAAGTATAAGCAGTTGGGTGTGGATGGGAAACGGGAAAGGTGATCGGAGAAGATGATCGGAGTGGACCCTGATCTCTATGAACCTCCCCGGGTCTCAGGGATGGAGACGCTGGCGACAGTGATTGAATTCACCGGATGAGACGATCGAAGCTGATACATGGAGGGGTTGGGACTCGCCGAAAAGAAATCATCGCCGGAAAACCAAACTCGAAGGCGGACATCCTTAGTTCTGAAAATCGCCGGAGAAAAGAGATCACGGGATTGGTGTTGGCTTGGATCTGTAGCTGAGATGGTCGATATGGACAGAGCTGCCGGAGGTGTTGTTGCGGCGATACAAGGGGACTGGAGATGTTAGCGCCGGCGATGAGAGGATATGGAAGAGAGGACTCTACTGAGGTGAGACGGAGGAGAGGAGATTGAGGACCTGGCTGGCCGAATCTCGCCGATGATGAAGGGAGATGGCGATGGAGAAGGAGCTCAAGCGAGAGCGGCTGCTGCGATGGGATCGCCGGCTTGGTGAAGCTTGCTGGGGAATGAATTTGAAGGAGATGGAGCTTGCGGCTGATTTCCCAGAGAAGAAATTCAATTTTTTCTTTAGGTTTAAACACCTTAAGGTGTTTATATATGGAAGAAAGTGGATTTGGGTCATGGGTAATGTGCTTTAGCTCGGGGGTTTAGGAGTGGGCCCGCAGGTAATGGGTTCAAAGTAAAGAATGGACTAGGCCTATGGGCTTTGGTTTAAGGCTTTGGGATTTTGGGGTTTTAATCAAAAGTTTATGGAAATGATCCTGGGCCTCTCTCTTTCTCTCTCAAAATAAAATAAAGTAAGAAAATAAATTAAAATAAACACAAAATAGTTTAAAAAAAGAAAAAAACAAAGGTTTTAAGGGTGTAAAAATGGGGTATTCACAACTGTTGGCTTTAAGGAGAACTATTTCCTTTAGTTATAACTGCTACATTCTCAAGTTGTTATAACCAAAGAAAATTTCCAACTCTTTATGGAACCTATTAAGTTAAGCTGTTGTTTGTGAACTTAAGAGGCCATGCATAATATTCTCATGTGGTTTCTTATCCTGGCTCATCCTTTTTCTATTGAGGCAGTTATCGTTTCGAAGACAGTGGGATCAGTGGTTCTGGATATTTGGGGTTGTATTCAAAGGCTTGACCTTTCAGTTTCTTTGATCTCTGATGTTATCAATGACATCTTTCTGATTTCAGATGCGTGTTTTCCAGATTTGCTCTTGTTGGAGTTCTTCTTTATTCAAAATCTGCTTTGTAAGACTTGAGTCTTCAACTCTTTCTTTTAGTAATTTTCCTGAGCTTGTTGCGCTTGAAGTTGGCCTTTGATTGTGGGTTGCAGCTATGTGATATATGCACAACTCTGACTTGTAAATAATACATGATTATGCTAGATATTAATGTATTTTGTCTCACTAAAGCTATCTAGGTATGAATTGTGCTCAATTTTGCTGCATATACAGCTTTTTGGTACCTGCCCATCGATTTTCTTTGGATAAAGGAAATCTTACACAATTTATCCGTGGTTTAAGTTGTCCATTCCTTTTACAGTTAATTGCATGTGGGATTGCTGTAGCCACTTACAAAGTTACAATGAAGGGAAAACAAATTTTAAGAAAACTCCTGTGTACGAGGAATCTATCGGATCTCAGGAGCTGTTGGAAGAACCAGAGGCATCCAACTCAATGTATTTGAGGTCAATCCGACGAAGGAGGCACTTAGTTAAAAAATAGCCACTTCAAATTGCACAGAAGCAAGGCCTTTACCTCCAGATCATGTATAGTTGTAAGGTGCAAAAATTCCTACCCAATGCGATGTACTATTTTACTGGCTTTTGTGTTTTATCGTATGATTTGTTGATGCATATTAGATTTCTGATTTCCTAATGGGCAATATCGTTTGCAAACAGATCAAAATGGGATTTCTTTACTTTTTTTTTTGCGTTTCATGATAGATTGGCTAACCTAAAGAAAAATATTCTGAAATTAGGAATATGTCAGGATGTCCACAAGCCTGATCTCTGGCCTGGCCTACCTGTGGCTTGTGTATGCATGCTTATAATTGATGCACATGGAGGGGTTGGACACTTGAAGTTTAAACCTCGCATTTGATAGGACCATAGTTGTAGGGAAGCTATGTACAGGGTAGGAAACTTGTTTCCCAGGCTCGCTTACTTAGAAAGACTCGCTTCCTTGGACAAACTCGCTTCCTAGGAAGCTCTCTTCCATCACGTCCTATTTAGTAGTCAAAGGGAGTTTTATGTGTGAAGTGATGGGGTAGACCACAGTCTATAGCCTAGGATATAGATTCTAAGCAAGTATCATCGGTTTGGAATCTAAGACACCTACTTTTCTACAAAAATCTCATGTAAAATAAAATCAAAGATATAACTATCCATAATAACATAATGAGAGTGAAGAGTCTCTCACTTCTCATTTTTAAAGGTTTTTTTTAGCCTTGCTTCTCGCTTCTCACTTTCGCTTTGCTTCTCGTTTGCGCTTCTCGCTCTAGTAACTATGGATGGAACCCATCTGGTTGATATCCTATGCAAATGATTGTCTTAATCGGATGATCCTAACTGTCTCTTCTAGACATTTTCGGGATCTTCTGCTGTATCTTCTCTGACTGCCAAAAAGATTGTGATAGCTCTGATGGTTAGACTCACCTAATTGTGTTGGATTTTAGCTTAGGTGATATAGGTTGATCCATTGAATTGTGGCTCTCAACCCGTGCACTGTGTGGACAACATAGGTAGGCCGGGATGGAGACTGGACAGGCAGTTGTCACTGACATGTATATTCCACTTTTAAATGGCAAATGAAAAAAATTCATTTGGTATTTTTGGTCATTATTCATTGGAGATATTGTTTTTGATGAACACTACATTCTCATCAATGAATATTTGTTGCAACTAAGCTGTAAAGAGAATTTACATATACTTTAATTAAGAAGCTGAGGGCATGAATTGCAGTTATTTGGATATCATAGACAGGTACTGGTGATCAGGCATTCATCCACCGTGGAACTCAAAGAGGTAAAACTAGAATAAATAAGTATGAATGTAACAAAATGTTATTTATCATTATGTATTGAACAATAACCTACTAACAAAATTTAAGTGCTAAATACATATTATTGCCTTTTTTTTTCCTTGACTACAAGTTCAAATCAAATTCACTTAAACTGCATCAAAACCCAAGAATATCTGTTTTGTTTTATGATTTGGGTAATCTAAATTGGAGCTGATTTTTTTAAAAACGTTTATCATGAGTTATTATTTATACGGGAAACAAAATATGTGATTAATGGTTTAGCATGGGGCAGTTAGATTTACTTTATTTATTAGTTTCTTTTGTAGCATTTGTTGTTATGCACTTATGCTTAATAAGTAACAACAAGTTGCTTACACACTTATAGATAGGTTTAGAAACTCTTTGAATGATACAGTGCTTTGTAATGGCTGAAATCATCTTGTTAAATATGTGATTATTAGCTTATAAAACTTGCCTGCCAAAAAGAAGAAGGAAAAAGTACATAAAAATTGTAAAAGAAAATGATGTAATAAGGGAATGAGGAACTTGATGGGATCGTAATCTTTATAGATTTGCTCTAAATAAAAAACCAGATGTTGACATTATACTCTAAATTATTTTTTTATAGCAAAAAAGGCATAAGCCTGAGCATCAACCCAAGATGCTCAGTTCTTGACCCTAGCCTAAGTCAGTTGAGTCACTTTAACTTGAGTTAACATATATATATATAGAGTGACGTTCTCATCAGCGAGGCAGACCAGAACCTTTAATGAGTGAGAAACATTGAGCCGTTAGATGTTGGCTTACTTTAATCCAAAGGTCAAAAGAAAACCACTCTTTCATACAAAACCACCATTTCATTCCTCTCTCCCTACTTTCGTTCTCTTCTCATACTCGTTGCTCTCTCGAACTCTCTTCTTCTCTCCTCAAGCTTTCCTCTTGTGAGGAACAAAAAGAAAGCAAAATATCCAGAAATAGCTGTTTTTGCAGTCGCAGATTGAATTAAAATCCTCCCTAATGAAACCATCACAAACCCAAACCGGTTCACCTCAAGCTCATTCCCAACAACCTCATATATCGGCACGCAAATGCTCTTTCACAAACCTCTCCACCATCACTCTAGGGCTCTTAGTCACTACAACTCTCTTGTCATATGAGCTAAACACCATCCAAGCCTCCATGTTAATGTCATCCATATAGAAGATCAAACATAGGAAACTCTAATTCATCATTTCTAACCAATTGAAGCTCTAATTTATTTATTTATTCACCTCAATTTTTGCCTTATTTCTTCTCTGATATTACTAATTTTTTATTTTCAGATTCTAAACTCTCAAAATGCTATAGTAGGAGCCATCTGATTTACACAGTTGAAACTTGAAATAGATCCATATCTTAATCAAACCGATGTCATATAAACCCTTTACAAAATTAACTTTTTTTGAAAAAAAATTAACCCTATTTGATTAGCATGCAACACACAACACACACAGAAAAAGGGGGAAAATATGCAGACTGCTTGTGTAGATTGTATATATTTTTGGTCCTTCGATTTCCATTACAACCTGCAAAAACAACCATTTCTTCATAAAGTAAATATCAGTCTGATTCGCCCATGAGAGAGAGAGAGAGAGGAGATAACAACCAGAATGAATAGAGAGAGAAAGGAGCGAAAGAATGGTTTGTTTTGATAAAAAAGTGGGTTTCTTTTAACCCTTGGATTAAAGAAAGAGAGGGAGAGAGAGAGAGAGAGAGAGGAGGAGAGAATAACCAGAATGAGAAGAGAGAGAAAGGAGCGAAATAATGGCTTGTTTTAACAAAAGAGTGGGTTTCTTTTAACCCTTGGATTAAAGTGAGCTAATACCGAATGGTTGACCGTCTCTCACTTACTAGACGTTCTCATCAGCTATGCTATGGAGAACGCTACTCTATTTATATATATAAGTTACTGAAATTTCACTAATAAAAGAAAGAGGAATTAACGAAAGCACAGTAAAATGAAAGGGAATGAGCATATTCTGAGCCAGGAATTATATTATGTATTATAATTTTAATGTATCCTATAACATTAAAAGCAAAAATATTTGATTTAGTAATTGGAATGTTGCTAATGGTGTGAGAGGCGAGGGTTTAGTTCTTCATAATTCCGCCTAATTTTCTTAGCCCACTAAAAAAAGAAGGAAAAAGCTCCTTTTCCTTTTCAAATATCAAACTAGAAAGTATTAACTAAAGTCTAGAATTTGAACTATTAAACTAGAGATCTCACTGAGGGAAAATTTAAACAATCTCCTGAAATGATTGTAGCCCCATGCTACAACCATGATGGCCAAAGACGAGTGCCTGAACCACTTCTTGAACCATTGAGAAAAGGTCCTTCTCACTACACTGAATAACTCTCATCCTCTGATCACTGAAAAGTCTCATAATTTTTTGGATGCCGATGTTCTCTTTGAGACTTTTTTGGATGCTTAGAACCAAGGTTTAGGGGGTTTTATAGGTTTAGACAGCTAGGCTTCAAAAGGCTATGATTAAAGATCTCTATCTTTCTTGAGGTTACTAATTTTCATGGAGGATTGATGAAGAGTTTGTATTAATTTTATAGGGATTCAGAGGGTTAAGATTTGAAGTTGAGCCGGAAGCTCAATGAGCCAATAATGAGAGGGGGAAGGTGCCGTCCAAGAGATAGATGACAGCAGTGGGGCATTGTCTGCACAACGGAACATGCACATAGAGAAATTTAAAGCAGACATACCCAAAAGGTTATGATGGCAACCGGCAGACTATGGAGGCCAAAACTTTTAGGAAGGAAATTCTAGAATTGGCCAAAGATACCTATTTTAATGGTTTTTAGGTCAAGGATGAAAGAAAATTAAAAGGGAAATACATAACTTACTGCCACAGTAGACTACCTATTCTAATTTACAGTCCTCATTGGTCGATGCCCCCCTTTTACCACACATCAACTGTAGTTAAAATTCACTCACTCCTATAGTTAAGCAATCTAAGCTTGATTTTTAAAAAGCAAAAAAACCAAAAGATTTACTTTAATTTTCTTAAGCTTAACCATAGTTAAAGGAGTGTTAAAAGGGACACGTGGCCATGGCATTAGAATACCTATTCTAATGTGGGGTGTGCTAATCATTGGCCAAATTAAAACTGTGTCATCAAGCATAGGAAAATTGGTACTCATTTTGTAGATTCTTTCCATAAGGATTCTAAATATGATGTTAAAAAATGGTTGTGAGATTTGGCCCTAGGTCCTCCCAGCACATGATAGTTTGGTCCTTCTAAAATAAAGGCTCATGTTGACTCTAAAATTGAGAAGACGCGGCCATTTGAAAGGTATTTTCATATACTTTCTGATGGTAAAGATTTCATTTCAATGTAGTTAGTCTTATTGGGCCTGGGTTCACTCTCTTGTGACCCCCCCTCCCCGTATTTCTCTCTCTCTCTCTCTCTCTCTCTATATATATATATATATATTACCAATAAAAAAAATCTCATTTCAATATGAAGTTAAGATATTATTTCATGCTGAAAACAGTATCTTAGGTTGATAAGAAAACACTTCAGATTTTGAAGTGGGGCTTATGGTGTTGATGAAATCATGAAACCAATCAAACCTGGAAGCAGAAGTGTTCTGTCCGAAAAAATCCATTCGGCGGGTTAAAATATATGAATAACCTATGATTGCAATCTTAGTCAAATATGGGCCAACAAGGAGACATCCAAAGGTTAGGTTTGAGGTTTTGGATTCTTGAAGGCTACCTAAGGACTAGGAAAAGTTATTGAGCATCCACTTAATGGTGTTTGACAATCCGGTAGCGTAAACAAAAGCTGAACTGAATCAGCCTTTCGTCAAAAAAAGTGAATTATCAATTCATTAGGAATCTGTATTAGGGGGAAATTTTCTTGTAGTTTCTCTTTTGCCCTTTTTCACTCCCGTGCGTCTATTGGATATTTTGCCAAATCTCATCTTATGTTAACATTAATGCGATTGGGTGCTTGTAAATTCATTCCATTGATGATTTCTTGTTTGATATGAATATCAACAATATGAATGCCAAGTACTATTATTTTTCAAGATAGAAATTGATGCCATGCGTTTGGATGCCTTTTGTGTTATTTCTTGTATGTTCTATCTCCAATTTACCAGGTGGTGAATCTTGTGTTTACTAACCTTTTATGCTAATAAATTAGTCACTTTTACAGATAAAAAAAAAGATAAAAATTATTTAAAATTCAACTATCAATATCATCCCAAAAACAAAAATTGATATAAAGACTCAAATGTACATTAATCCAGTTCATGCCATCTCTAAGTATTATTAATTTTCTTTATCAATGCCTTATCCCAACTATCTCGGGATGCCAAAATGATTCTTGCTCCATTCTCTGCATGCCAATTCATTGAATTGAAGTATCACATATCAAGAAAAAACAATGTGGGGAGCAAAAGCAGGATAAAAAGAAAGTTTTGATTCTCATAGTTTCTTTTAAACAATTTATGAGCTCTTTCTTTTGATTCGCTAATAAACATAGATCTAAATATGCGTGCATATGATCATTGAATCAAATTGGCATCTAACTACTAACCTAAGAACAGTTATTAACCCAGCTATACCCGGGTTGTGGGCCTGTGGGCTAACCACATTACTATACCCAAAAAAATCCTTGAATTTTCTGAAAAAGTCCAGAGGGTGGATGGTTACAATCTCCCAAATAGCTCTTCAATTGTCAGACCGTTGAAGGACGGGGCATATCTAGTTTTTCATTATTCTTAAGTTGCTATGTCTAGATGATAGATGCTTTCTTATTTTTCCAAGCTTCAAAAGACAATTTCAGCATCTGATAGGAATCCTTCTGGCCCCATTAGGTTGGACCAGATGGGTATTGAGTACGAAATGCAATTGAATATGTTTTTGGCATGGCACCTATTCCTCTCCAGTTGTAACCGGTTTTGCCAAAACCGGTTACACCCTTGAGGTGGCCACATGTCCCTTTTGAGACCTCTTAACTATGGTTAAGATTCACTCACCTCTAAGGTTCACCCACCTATCCTTGGTTTTTTTAAAAAGTAATAAAAAAATTTGTTAACCGTGGTTAAAATTTACCAACTCCTAGGGTTAATTTATTTTAAATATTTTTTCGAAAAACCAAATATAGGTGGGTGAACCCTAGGGGTAGGTGAATCTTAACCACAGTTAAGAGGTCTAAAAAGGGACATTTGGTGACCACAGGGGAGTAACCGGTTTTGTCAAAAACCGGTTACAAGGAGAAGATCACCAGTCTTTTGGCATTAAAGGTCATGGAGATGGGCCTTTTTTTTTATTTTTTAAAACTCCTGCATATTCAAGTGGGTTTGTCATTGGATCGGGTATATCCAGATCCGATTTGAATGCTATCGGATCTGAATGATCCCGAAGACTCAAACCAATCCATCATTAGATCTTACTGAAATGGGTCGGGTCAGATCATCAATATAAAAAAAGAAAAATCTCCTTATCAGATTTGTAAATCATTAGATTACTGAAATGACTCGGGTCAGATCATTAATATAAAAAGAAAAATCTCCTTATATTTGTAATAATAAATGCATTGAAATTTTAAGAATCTCCTTTGAATTGGGTCATTTGGGGGTATTTAATTTCTTTCTCGACCAGGGGTGACTTGAGTCTTTCCCTCTTCCTTTTAGAACTTCTTATCATGTTAGTATATGGGTAATGCGGATAGTGCCAAGAGTACTATTTGGGCGGTTCTTCATGAGGTTATAGCATGGACTATTTGTAAAGAGAGAAATATGAAAATTTTTGACAACTCCACATCCTCTATCTCTCATATGCAAGCTCGGATCCGGATATTGATCCTTGAAATGGATATCTGGTAGGAATTGTGGGGTGAATTTGGTAAAAGTTTTGGGCTAAAAGTGGACATCGTATATGACTCATTTCCCAAAGAAGTTGGTCACATAGTCTTTTATTCTGCAGAGCTTCAGTTTACGTTATTGGAAACTCTTTGTATGTAGTATATTCTCTTCTTATAAGTTTCGTTTGATTAATATATCTATCTTATTTATGGATTAAAAAAAATCTAATTTGAAATACTAAGCTGACTAACATGATTTTTAACTTTTTATGTAGAATGAATGAGATTTACATGGAGAAGCAGACAATGAAGAGGAGCTACTAGAAGATATTGCATGATATAGGTACAAACTAAACTACCTACCTACCTACCTCTCTTTTATGGATATGGCCCTTCCATAGGAAACCAAGTCCACTTGCTGAACTGACAATCTGACTGTGGAAGAAACTGCCAATTTCAGTACAGGGATTCACGTTCATTGCACGTGCTACCTTGACTTGAAAATAACACTAGAGTAAGCCCACACGTGTAGCCTTTGCCTTAGTAGTGCGCTTCCTCTTTTCCTTTCCTCCACTTCATGGGCAGCATCTTCTCCATTTTCTTATGGTATATAATATAATAATAATAATAAAAAAGAATTAGGCTCCACTGCTACCAGGTGGTCCATGCTTATGGACCACCATGTTGAGACAAATCATTTAAGAGAAATGCAATAGGGCCCAGCCCGGCCCCCGGCCGGCCGGTATAATTAAGGGTCTTGGTGCATGTCTCAAGGTGCCTAAAGCACATTTAAAAAGTGGAGATTGGATCATAGTGGATTGTGATTTAACTCTCCCATCATCCATAGCTCAACACGTGTTTATTTTACCCCTATTAATTGTGGTTAAAATTCACTAAACCTTAGGTTGAACAATATAATTTTGGTTTTTTTTTTAAAAAAATAACAATTAATATTAATACTTTTAACTTAAAAATTAAGATTATATTGTTAAATTTTAAGAGTTAATGAATATTAATCATAATTAAGTGGGTACGATTGAACTTAGAGAGTTTAGGGCTCCTCCACTGACAACAAAGATTAAAAGACACGTGATGACCCGTGGATACAATTACACTTGCAAAGAATTTAGCACTCTACTGAAAACCGCACTAGTTGCCTCTATTTTTAATCCTGTCACATCATCATTAACGACACGTTCGAATATGTAATTAAGACTAAGGAGTGCGAGCTAGGGCTTGGGTTTTGATAATGCAAGGAAATAACAGATTGCGTGTCCTTTTGGGACACGTTCGAACATGTTTACGAGTTTACTACTATCATATAAGGTAAGGATACGTATACGCGCATTACTGCGCGTGCGCGTGTTGTAGTGTTCCTCAAATAAATTTGACTAGAAAATACGAAGGAAAGGGTCACCCGAATACCGGGTAAATCTGGATCAGTTTCGTTGGCGTTGTGACCGGCTAAATCCGGTAAGAAGCGGATCCGTTTGAACGCGGCATTCGGTCAAACCGCAAATGAAAAGATTCCTTCCTTCTAGAAACTGCTTAATTTGGGGCCGGCTTAGCTGTCTCTCTTAGCTTTATTCGGGACCTTTCTTTTTCCCTGTCAGAGAAATTATTAGCCATCTAATTAAAAAAAAAAATAAAAAAAACAAAAAATAGAAATTCGGTATTCTAATAATTTCATAGGGGTATTCCCGGGACTTAAATATTACCCTGAGAATCTCCGCAATTTTCAACAACTTCGTCGGCTTTATCGTCGTGGACGGAATCCTCGCCGTTGATCTCTATCTAATCTCGAAACCCTAATTCTCTCTCTCTCTCTCTAGAATAAGAGACGATAAAGAGCTCAAAAAGCAATTCAAATAATTCTCCCTCTAGACTCTTGAGAAAGAAGCAGAAAGAGGGTTTCTAGGTTTTGAAAAATTTTAAATTTATTTGTATTTATTTTGATCTTTGTTCCAGAGTTGTTTTTGGGTGGATTAGGGTTAGAATTAGAGGTTTAATTTTATCAATTTCTTGTTCTTCTTTGAATACCGTCCATGGGAAGATCGTCTGCAAAATCTCCATCATCGTTGTTTGAGAAATGGGAAGAAGTGTTGGTGTCGAACGATAAAGGGCGAAGAGAGGTGCATTACTATCTGAAGAGAAGAGATGGGGGTTCGGATCTGGCTGTGGTGGGAAGAGAGAGAAGTTTAAGGCATATGGCTTATCACTATGCCCTCTGCAACCGTTCCCTCCTTCTATCTCTTGCTCCTTCATCTTCTCTTCTCAAGTTGCGGTCTCGAAGAGATGTCGTTGATTGGTTATCCTCCATTGTTCCAGGTACATATGTTTTGGAATGGATTTGGGGTTTTGTAGATATGTTTCTCTGTTTAGCCATTGCTGTTTTCGTGGGAATTTATGGAAATTTGAGTTTTTTTTGGGTAGATTTGAGCTAATATTATCTGATACCTTAGAGATGTAAATGGGGTTTGGTAATTTCGACCGAATGTTAGAATTTTGCTGTCTCCTTTCCTCTCTCTATGATATTAAAAATCTATATTTTTTTTTAAATTTTTTTGAAAATTTCATTTTTTTTTTTCTTGGGTTCTTAAATTATGAGTATGTGGATCTCTTCTCCTCATGAAGAGCTGAACAGGGGACAATGAATTGGCTGAACCCCATGATGCGCACCGAACCTCTGTCTATACATGCTACATAGGAATTTCAGTTGCAATAATTTGAGTTCAAATTATTCAATTCAAATTCTAGATAAGATAGACTTTAACAATTTAATCTCTTTGAATTCAAGTAAGGATGAGATTCACTCAATCAGATTAGGTCTGTATAGGAAGGTGTTTGCTTAAGTAGTCTATTTAAATAAGGGTCTTAGTTCTGTAATCTGATTGGGAATTAATGGAATTGGTGAAACCAGATAGTGACTCTCAAATCATTCATATTTTTCTCAACTCTTCTTCACGTTTTCTTCTTCTTTTTTTAGTTGATTGCAATACGATAATCCAGGATCGTAACACCCCACATTTTTGTCAGTTCTTGGCTGCAGCTTGCATCGCTTTTCACCCCAGTTTCCATTAAAAGATGGCCCTTTCTTGGCCACCCATCTCTCTTTGGCCTCATCCCTGGCTTTGAATTGCAAATTTTTCATCTTTGTATGTCAAATAGCTCTTCCAGAGCCCATTTTGTGCTGGTCAAGGCCCTGGGGCCACCAGTCATTTCAGGGAGGGGTGCATGTGGGGATGCCACACTATGTGCCATCATTAACGAGTTTTAATCCTCAGTAAATATGGACATTCATTCCATTCACCGTATATGGGGATCAAGCTTCTTGATCCATGAACCATCCTTAGCAGTATCTGGGACATTCCCTCCATTCACTGTAGAGGGGGATGAAGCTTCTCAATTCACCAAACCCTTCTGGTGAGTTGGAATGCTAAGTCGTTTGTGCCAATAGCTGCTTGATTGTTGGATGTGGACGAGAGAATAGGTTAATGTGTAACATTGGTTTATGAGAGATGATTGATCTCGGAACTGTGAACCAGGCAATCATGCTGCACCTTTAGTGGAGCTGCTATGTATTCCCTCTGTTCTGCATGAGAAGATGGGATCGACCTTTGTAATATTTGGTAAACAAGGAAAAAAAATGAGGACGAATCAGGGTTGAGTCTCTTTAAAATATGGTAGGTATTGGGAACTTCCCTTAATTTCTTTCTTTGCATATCTCGTTTCCCTCTCTTTGGAGTGCCTATAAATCAGATTTATTCAAAAGGGAGAAATTGAAGTGACATCCTTTCGTTTGATTGACATGGTCCTTTTTTAAAACTTTGAGATGAGATTGAAACTACGAGCACCTGAAAATCAAATCCAAGTTTCGCCTGTTCCCTTCCAATCAACAAATTCGTTGTTTTGCAATGAAGTTGCAACTTCTCTTTTTTCATATTCTTGCAATTTTTTAATTACTCAAATTTGGTCTCCTTTAAGTTACACTCCTACAATTTACTTGGAATTTGGATTCATCTTTTATTAATCCCAAGGTCAGCTAAAAAAATAATGGACTCTCATATGTGATAAATGCACATATGAGCAAATGCGGAGCCAAGTGAGCAGTTCTCCTTGAACTTTTGAAAAAAAAAAGCCTTTTATATTATATTATTTAATTATTTAACATGACAGCCATGGGGCAAAGGGGGCAACTGCCATCTAGACAAACAAGAAGAAGGCTTGCATCCGCCCCTTTTGGAGTTAAGAATTTTTATCTATATTTGTTTTTTTTGTATCCGAGTTAGATTTTATTGTTTTTATATTATGTTTATTATCTAATTACCTTCCAAAAAAATACGAAGACAAGCAACACAACAATTTATGTGGTTCAACCTAATGTGGGTTATGTCCACAGTGATACACACCGATTAACTACTGGCCCAACCAAGATAATAAACTTTGAAAACGAGAGGAATAACCCCCCTCTTTGTTTTCTACGGGAAACTATGTGTCTCTTTTCACTGGAATTTTACATTAACCCTTATACAAGTCATAACAAGACTATAAAAATGAGTTCACCCTAAACAAGGAGAAACAATACCCTTGGATTTGTACGAAACGTAAGGATGTGATGGCCCATGAACTTGATCCTCAAAAACTTTTCTCATAGGGGTATGCCTCTGAATCCCCATGGGGTTTGGAACCCCCTACACCCCCTTGAACCTAAAATATTTTGTACCCATCTAACCATTCTCCACAAACCTATCAGCAATTATTGGCATTATCAATCAACCATTGCTTGCCCCTCCTACAAGAAAATCCTGGCTCTGCCTTGCATATGATCGTACCAAGATATGATCCCCTCCCCCTCCGTATCATTTTTATTCTGTTTAATGTTTTTGCCTTGTATTATTTCTAAACTATTGAGTCATCCTACCTTTTCCCTCTCTATAGAGAACTAACTGGGTGCTGGGCTGCAGGAATAATAAATCAGTTAATAACAGGTGGTTGAGATCGTAGGAACCGTTGTGCGCTCCTAAATGCTAGGTCAAGATCTATATATTTCATCTTCCATAACCTTTCTATATTATTTGATCTTTCTTACGAAATTGTGACTCATGCATACAGTTGTTCTATTGCAACCATAACTTGATCCACACTGTTGCCAGGATACATATTGGTGCTGTTGCATTACTTATGTGTTCTATTTTCTTCTTTTATATTTGAGTTATGGAGTGTTCTGTGAAGCATTAGAATGTTAGACATCTTATTTGCATATTTGTTGAAGTTTGTAGAGATCTATTTCCCCTCCTGAAACATGAATTGCATCTCAATAGTTTTTTTTTAATCATTAAAGAAGATCAATATATTCAAGGAGAGAATAATGTACCGGAAAGATTCACCCGATAGGTGTACCAATGGAAAAACCAAGAAACCACATTTCGCTTGCTCTTTTCATGGTTTTCGTGTTTCAGTAGATGCGTTTCTTAAATAAATGATAAATGTATGTTTCTGTGAATGGTACAGAGTCACCTCACAGGTCATCCCATCCAGTTGATGGTTTGTTGGATAATGAAGATGCTTGTGACACAGATGTCCCAGCTATTAAGGTAAGAACACTGTTGTTGATTTGGACCATAGCTTTCAGCTGTTCTCTTTAATTTTTCTTTAGTTTTTATGTGACACAGAATATTTATGTAATTATTGCTATCCTTTTTGTTATTTTGTCTACTCAGGATCATAATTTACGGAAGCTGGGGTACCATTCTAAAGATTTTTCGTGGTTAGGTTCTTCATGGACTTGCAGGAAACGCCGGAGGCATTATCTGTCTTTTTGCCGGAATGGAGTTAAACTTTCTGTGAGTGAAATCTTGATATTTCTTTCTCGATTCTTCTCATTGTTAATGTGCTTTTTGCCATTAAAACTGAAGAATCTTCTTTGGGGTCTTCCCTTCGAATGATTTTCTTAGTCTATGCTCCTAGTTATATCCCTCTGATTTTTTTTTCTTTTTCTTTCAGGTTCATGACTTTATTTATGTCAGGGCTGAAGAGAATAAGAGACTCGTTGCATACTTAGACGATTTGTATGAGGACTCCAGAGGCAACAAGATGGTTGTGGTACGATGGTTTCACAAAATTGATGAGGTTGGTAATGTTTTGCCTCACAAATTTAATGATAGAGAGATTTTCTTTTCTCTTTGTCTTCAAGATCTCAGTATTGAATGCATAGATGGATTGGCAACAGTTCTCAGTACCCAGCATTTTGAGAAGTTTATGAATGAGACAGTGCACACTCTGTTGGAGCCTTTCGTGTGCCACAGGCAGGTCGATAATGATGATGTCAAACCCTTTGACATAACTCAAGTTCAAGGTTACTGGAAACAGAAGATACTTAGATATATGTACACAACATCCCGTCCAAGAGATCATTTAAAGCCTGATCTTGCTGATGATGATTACGATGCCATCAAGACCAGACCCAAAAAAAGGCATCGGGGATCAAATGGCGGGGATGTTTTCCGAAAGCACAATAAGAAAAGGATTGGGGAAACAGTTGGTGGGGATATTCAAAAGTTCGGTAAGGGTTTGGTTGTTGGCAACACTGGAGCTGATATGTGCAATCTAAAAGGTTGCCTCTCTGCTGCTACTTTGTCCAGAAAAGAGAATTTTAAACAAAGTCCTCATCAGCATTTAGCCGTTGGTTCTCATGTTGAAGTGCTCTCTCAGGATAGTGGGATTAGAGGGTGTTGGTTCAGAGCCACTATCCTCAAGAGGCACAAAGACAAGGTGAAGGTGCGATATGAAGATATTCGAGATGCCGAAGACGAGGCTAACAATTTAGAGGTAAAATATTCCAGTCTTTGTTTTATTTAATTGATATGTTCGTTCATAGGAAAGTTCATTCTTTTCATATCCTTTGATCTGATTATCTATATTTTGTTCTGAATTCTGATGATGTAGGAATGGGTTCTAGCATCTAGGGTTGCCGTGCCTGATGAGTTGGGTCTCCGGATATGTGGAAGGACAACTTTTCGGCCACACCCAGCTTCGAACAAAAACCAAATCTCGTCGGGCTTTTATGTTGGGACTGCTGTGGACGTGTGGTGGCATGATGGGTGGTGGGAAGGAATCGTGGTCCACAAAGAATCTGAAGAAAAATTTCATGTATATTTTCCAGGTATGAGAAGATTTCAACCTGCCTCTTAACTCCCCTTGTAAATAGCAAAATTTACAGCACCTTAAGCATGCTCTGTTACTGAATAATACTATTAAATCAAATCGTCAGAAAATAATTAGCTCAAAACCAGCACACGTGAATCCATAACAAAAATCCCTATTAATTGTGCAGGAGAAAGACGGATTTCAGTCTTTGTTTGTGGTGACTTGAGACATTCTCAAGAATGGGTGGGCAATAGGTGGAACCACATAAAGGAAAAGCCAGATCTTGTGACCTCGATATTATCTGGCCTTGAAAATAGCCAAGGTGGAGGTAAATCCTGTTATGGAAGCAGTCGTCCTGTCCAAGTGCCAGTAATCCATTTAGATAATTCCTCACTAGAGGATGGCAAGGCTGGATTGAATAAGAGAATTTCTTGTTCGGAATATCAAGACGATAGGGGGGAACATGTTAAGCTGGTGGTTGACCTTACCAAGGACAATTTCCTTGCTCAGTTGAAGTGGAAGTTGAAGAAGAGAAGGTTTGGTAGAAAGAGCTTGCTGAGGAATGGGTGCTTGGATTCTAAGCGGCAGTGTGATGTTAGCAGTAGCAGCAGCCCAGAAGATGTGGAGTCTCCTGCTTGTGAAAGATTTTTGATTCCCAGCTCATTGAAAGTTGATCACGATAACTGCAAGTATAGAAGGGGTTCTCTTTTCAGTGCATCAGTGCCTCCTCTTACAAGCTTGGTCATGTCAAGGTAATTGTTGCATTTTTGGCCTCCTTGTCATCATCATCAACATCATCTTTTTGGAAGAGTTCTTTATATCCGGATGATCTTAGGTTCTGCAGAAGGATCTACCCCTTTTGATGCGGCTTTTGTTTCATCTGTTCCAACGTTGCGAGGTCACAAAAATTGTCATTTGAGAACTGAAGGTGTCTAAATGCTCCTCTCCTTTAGCCAAAATGTAACCATAACATCATCTCCATTGTATCTGAGGATGGGAGTGTAGTGTCTCATCTTGTATCAATATGTAAGATAGCCCTAGGGAACCCAATGGCAAAGGGCTAGGCCATAGGGCATGACTAGCATTTTTGATTCTGTAGAATGTATGAAATCCTAATGTTATTCTTATCTTCTTTTCTCGTTGGGGTTTTTGAAGGAGGATTTTGCTGAGATGCATTATGTAAATGGTGGTTGTATAGAGGGTGTGCCTTCAGCATTAACTGGGCAGATTATTTGGGCGGTTGTTCTTGGTTCTTAGTAAGTTTAATGTGGTTCTATGAGAGCTCAGCAATCCAATTGATCATTTATTTATGATTATGACTTGCAAATTTTGATGTCATATTATGACTTTCTTAGTAAGTTTATGATTATGACTTGCAAATGACCCATCAATTACTGGGAGCACTTGAAGGGTTCGTAGCACAAAAGTGCAATTAACAAGATGCTAGAAATGAAGAAGAAATCATTCAGATTAATGATCATATAGAATATTTAAATTGATAAACCATGGTGGCTTTCAAGTACCTAACAATCATAACAAAAACACACCATTGTCAATCTATATCTAAAACCCTTTTATTAGCATCTAAGAACACATCTGAGGAAATATGCACTCCAGTACACAAAAATAACACATCCTTGACTGTAATATGCTATAATCAGAGACGACTCAAAGCTTCAATCAACATTAATGCTGCTGGTGTTGCAGCCATCACCAGTGAGGCTGCTTCAATCTTCAGCTTCACACCTGTGCTCCGGCCAAATCCATACCCCATAATGTTCGATCTTGGAGCCATTGGCGCTAAAATTATAGTTGGAGAAGCTGAAAATTTTGTTAGCCAATAAAAAATAAAATTTAAGAGATCATTATTATCTGTTTTCTGCATATTTCTTTTTCTGGCATTCAAGTAACGAAACAGAACCAAACGGTTATAGAAATGAATTCCAATCGTTTTCTAGGATGGGAGATCTTTTGGGGTGCCCATCAAATGGTAGATTCCATACAATCTTCTTTATGGGTACTTTAGGGTGCCCATGAAATAAATGGATAGAAAAAAATGAAAGATTATGAGGTTTGATTTGTTCACGCACCTGCAGCAGAACTACTTGCATTGCTCACAAAGGGAACTTGAGATTCAGGTGAGGTAGGAGGCAAGATCAATCCTTTAACAAAACCAACAAGAATCCATGGATTAATCTCAATACACTCACAAGTACTACCATAAGTGATCAAGATATCAGATGCCAATGTTAACAAATGTGAAAGTAATACCACTGACATCCCAAATCTGGCATATATATGATGTTTTAATGGCCAAACACTCACTAGAACTTGTAGTGAGCGGCCCCATAAAAAGTACACGACAGGCTGTTTTTAAATATGACGGTTAGATATATAGAAAAATTATTAGGCTGATCAAATATTTCTAGACCATCTAATTAACTATCAAAAAATAGAAATTTCTATAACTTAAGTAAGGCCTAATGAACCCTTAAGGGTTAATTCTGACCAACTAGGGTCTAATTAGACTGTCTAGAAGCATTCAATTGACCTTAATTTTTTGTCACGAATCTCCCATAGGAACCACCTTGCACTCAATGGTTGGATCCCCAAAAGACATGCCACATCTAGATGGGCCGCTCACCAAAACTTCTAATGAGCGTGCTAATGGGAACCGTTCGATATATCCATATACCAATTAAAATGGTGAACTAGATCAAACGGTTATGACCATCCCATGATATCTCATTTGTGGGACCCATTAAGTGGTAGGACCCATTTCTCTCCTTGATAGAAGTGTAAGAAAGTAATTAACATATGCTCCAATGATAATGTGGGTTTGAGTAGTATTACCTGGGCAGGTTGAGATGTTAACCTGAAGGTGGCAAAGAACAGGAAGCTGCAGTGCAAGTGTCTTGTTGATAGGGAAATAGCCCATAGCAGTGTCATTTAGCAAAATGCAGAGGCAGTTTGGTTGCTGGCTGTAGATGTTGAGGAGGTTGTTGCAACATGGCTGTGCTGGTGAAGGTACTGACCCTTGCACAAATGGTGCACATGGAGTAAGCAGCAGCAGGCGCGGCCCGCATTGCACCATGTTGGTGCCGGAAAATGACAAGTCGATGTCTTCAGTTTGTGAAGAGGGACAAGGAAGCCAAATGAGAAACAATGGCACCAGAGAGAAGATAGCCAAATAAGAAGAAGAAATAGAAGGAGAATACATGGTTTCTCTGGGTTCTGTGAGAGTGAGAGGTTAGATCAATAGGACTATAAATAAATGGAGATACAGTATTTGGGTGTGACCTTTTGCATGCCTTCTGTGTGTTGTTCCACTTCCACACACACTTCCCATTCTCTTTTAAATTTTTATGATTTAGGATTTACTTTGGTCTGACCTCTCCTAACTCACCATGTGTCCCTTTTAACTCCATTGTGGTTAAGATTCATTACCCCTTAGGGTTAAAAATCTAACCTTAGTTTTTAGAATAAGTTTGTTTTAGCTACATGGGTGCTACTACCTGCATACTAATATTTACTTACTGACCATATATATTACTTATTAAATGTCCACCATTAAAATGAAACAAATTTTACGAGCACCCCAACAACAGTAAAAAAAGAAAAAATAGATATAAAATTTCTAATTATCCACCATTCTAAAATATAACCATAAAACATAATAATTCATTGTCCTTTGGTGGATTCCAAACCCAAGTGAAAGTCCAATAAATTAGTATCAAAAGAATCATACCCAATTTCTTATATATTGCACCACTATTTAAGTGAGTTAAAGAGTTTGCAACAGAAGATCACAAGAAACTCAATGTTGACAGACTTTGGGGTGTTTGGGTTGGATTTTTTTGGCCAAAAATCAATTTTGATAAAATTGATTGTGTAGAAATTAATGGCCAAATAATCATTTTTTCAAATAATAGTATTCGGAGAATACGTAGGTGAGTCTCTTAACTTCGTATCCTCTTAATACTATTATTTGAAAAAATAATTATTTGATCATGAATTTCTACACAATCAATTTTATCAGAATTGATTTTTGGCCAAAAAAATCAAATCCAAATGCTAACTTATACACAACCACCAAATGTTCTAAAATAGTTATCAAATTTTGTTCGTTAAAATGTTGTATAACATATCTGCCAAATCTCAAAGGTTAAGAATATACCACTTAATACAGTGGAAAACATATCCAAATCAAGCCCTTAGGTATGCTGGATGACACACACCAGGGCTTTGTCCCAATGGTAGTGTATCCCCTGCTTTTGGGAGGGGAGGAGGGGGGGGGGGGGGGGGGGGGAGATATCGGGTTCTATTCCCGAGAGGGTGAGAGTTTGTATATATACTTTCCACCCGTTCACTAACTGAACAGATACTAACACCTAACCGGCGTTGTGGCCTAAACGTATATCTCGTACCTAAAAAAAAAAAGAAATGTTATGCTGGATGACGGGAAGCTCCAAGCAATCAACACTATGCTTGACCTATAAATGAACAAGATAGCAAACCTAACACGACTTTAGATCATGAATAGGTTTCATAAAAATTTGATTAGTTACCAAAAGTTGGGTTCATTCATAGAAGAAGATGGCTTTTTAGAAGAGATGTCGTTCTTAGAAGGCGAAAACGTTTTTAGAAGAGGGTTTAGGAATATGTGTATTGCATAGAAAAGCAATTTCTAAATTTTTTATTTTATATGATGTCCGGTCAATAAATATTGGTGTGCTCCTAACCGTACATTTTTTTTCTTTTATCTTTTTTTATGCTAAGGCTCGGCCTGGTCCAAGCTCAGCTCAGCCGACCGAGCCAATGATAAGGCTGGGCCGGACCATTACAAGTGAGGGCTGGGCCTACAGACCCCGGCCCGGCCCATTGACAGGCTATTGATTACCCCCAATTAGCAATCAGCACCTGTATTTCTCTCTCACCCTCCCTTCCATCTCCTAGAGCGAAACCTTAACTTAACCTGAAATTCTTGCAACCGCCATGGCCGGCGACGAACCAGAAACCCTAAGAAAGCGCCGGACCTCTCCCGTTGACGGCGCCGATGAGGGCTCGAAGCGCCGGAAACACAGCCACCATCGCCATCATCACAGCAGCGGCAGTGGTCACCAGAAGCGTCACCATCGCCATCGAAGCAGCAAACACGACCGTGATAGAAAACACGAGCAAGATGAAATCGATCTTCCTGTTGTTGTCTCAAGCTCTAATTCTCGACCGGATTACGATAAAGAAGAAGGAGAGATCGTTGAAGAGGAAGAAGATAATGGTGTTGGTAATGGAGAAGTGTTGAAGAAGAAACCTGACTCTGATGTTGAGTCTGGTGAGATTAATCCAGACGAAGTTGTTGAAAAATTGGAAAATTTGGATCAGGTGTGCTTGATTTCCCCTTTAATCCCTATTCGTTTCAGTTGAAATCCCTATTTGTTTCAATTCTAGGTATTGTTTGAGGTATCGTTAGGGTTTTGGTGGATTTATTACAGTCTAAGTGCCTCTTTACTTTGGAATTACAGGTTTATGCCCAATTCTTAAATTCAATTATTGCGTTTTTTTTTTTTTTTTACAGTTTGCAATTTTGCATGCTTATTTTATTGGTTTTATCTCATAAATTATCAAAACCCGCTTGCTTTCAACGAACACAAATTTCAAGTGTATCACCCAGATACTGAGTTATTTATTTTCAAGGGAAGTTTCTATAGACGTATCTTGATAATGTATGGCATTTGATAAATTTTCAAGGACTGCTTACATGTTTTTAATTTGTACATTAGGCAAATGCCACTGTGGAGTTGTGTGTGCTTATGCACTGAAAATTTGTTCATTTAGTTAATTTGAGTTGTGTTTTATTTTTTAGGGGGGTCATGATGAGGGAGACACCTTTTCTGGTAAAGCTCAAGAAGAGTTTGTGCTTAATGTTAATCTGTCACTGGAGAATAGGAATGATGTTGATATGGGGATGAATGCATCAGTGGATGCGAGAGAAAAAACGAACTATCAGTTTCTTGATGTTAAGAAGGTACATGACGAGGCTGATATACCAAGAGATTCAAGGACTGAATGCTTGGTGTCCAATGGTAAGGAATACAGAATGGGGGAAACTGATGGATCAAGTGCTGAATTTGAATCTTCGAAGTCCATGGAGAAGAAGGTGAAAAGACGGCACAATGTCTCATCTGCCAGAGATAGCACACTGAACTGTGACAATGGGGACATTGGCCACAAATCTCTTAAAGGGGATAAGGGGTTACACTCAGGTTCTCAGTCCCCATTAAAAGGAAGTGGGAAGGAAAGGAATTACAGGGATGTTGAAGCACATGTTTCAAGAAGGCATCATAGGTCGAGATCTCCAGTCTCCAGGGGAGATGCTGGCTCAAGAAAGCACAGGAAAACAGATGATCGTGAGGGTAAAACTGATACCCCAAGAAATGTGGAAGAACACAACTTGGTGAGATATGAGTCAAAGGAATCATCAGAATCAATGGACACTGGCAGAAGTGGTTCAGGACATGAGAAAAAATTGGTGGCATCTGAAAATACAAAGGACCAATACAAAACTAAGCCATGTTCTCCATCTCGTGAATGTAATCATGATGAGGTCCATACTAGGAACAGATCAAAATCACGTGATCGTGGAAGAGAGAGATCTCGGTCCCGAAGTGTATTACAGGATGGGCCCCTTGTGAAAACAGTTCACTATCATGAAAAGGAAACCAAGTCTTATACAGAGATCAGCGATCGAGTGAAACCATTTGATTCACTAGACAAGGCTAAGGACGATTCGGATTGTGAAAAAGTAGTTAGACACAACAGGGAGAATCGACATAGTAGTAGAGACTGGGTTAGAGATAAGGAAAGGGAGCGGAGTACTAGTTACAACGTTTATAGTGGACGAGAGGAGAGGCATGGCAGTCGGGAGATTCGAGACAGAGATAGGGAGAGGAGCAGGGAGAGAGATAGAGATAGGGAAAGGGAAACAGACAAGGATAGGGACAGAAATAGGGACTGGGGCAGGGATCGGGATCGGGAGATGGAAAGGGAGAGGGACAGATTTAGGGATAGGAAAAGGGAGATGGAGAATGAAAGGGGCAGGGATAGAGATAGAGGAAGGGACATTGAGAGTGATAGGGTTAGCAGGCGTCACAAATATGATACTCTTGGAGATGGTTATGGTGATCGAGATAGGTATAATGATCCTAGGCGTCTGAAACATGATCAACCGGATTATCTCCGTGACAGAAGAAGAACAAAAGATCCAGCAAGAGTTCCCAGTTCTGAGAATGATTATTCGGGAGGGGGCAAAGACAAAGTAAAGAGGTACTTTTCTCCTTAAATGGCATATAATTTTCTGACCAATCATATTTGATTTTTTTATGCATTTTTTGTGCTTTAGAGATAATGATGAACAAGAGGACTATCAAGAAAGGGTCACATTGCAACTTGCAGAACAGGAGGAGGAAGATCTTGATAGAATTAAGGAGGAGAGTAGAAAACGGAGAGAAGCTATCCTAGAAAAATATAAACAACAGCAGTTACCTCAAAAGAATGAACTTCATTCTGAAGATCCGGGGAAAGGTATTATTTCATTTACATATAAGTTTACTGTTGTTTCCTCTTTTCTGAAGTTTAGAATTGTTTCTTCTCTCTCTCTCTCTCTCTCTCATGTTCATGTTCTGTGCCCATGTTTTTATTTGTGGTATGTTCTGTGACCATAATTTTGCTCATGCTGTGCTTACATTTTCCGTACCTTGGACCAGAGGAGAAACCAGCCGAGCAGCCTTGTCCTCCGAAAGCTGCTGTGAATGTTGTTCCTGAAGTTTTTGAGGGCAGAATTGATAGTTCAGATGTCTATGTTGCTGAGCCACTGTTTTCTGTCGGCAAATCACCTCCACAAAATGAAACTTCAGCTTTTGAGAGAACTTCTGATGCTGGGGGACTGGGAGATGGTACTCCAAAGGTTTACAACATCTCCTAAACCATGAATGTATTCTAAGAGACATACATGAATCAGTTTCTGGAATCTTAACCCCTGACACTTGCTAAGCATGATTCTACTGATTCCTCATTTGTTTTAGATAGATTAGTTTTAATTTCTAGCCTGAATATAGCAACTAACAATAGATCTGAGCATTAGTTGCTAATGCCATGTTGCCTCTATTTTTATTAATTTTTGCAGAGTGAGAGATCAGCAGATATGTTCTGTGATGATATTTTTGGAGAGTCACCTGCTGGAGTTCGTAAATCGGTAATATTTGATGATCTTGCCTCCTACTATTTTAGGCATTCTTATTCAATTGCAGCTATTTTATTGCAATCTGGTGTTTGAAAGTGAAATCATGAAATAAGTGTCCTTTGTGTTATCAAGTTATCATCTCTAAACAATTACTCTCTCTGCTTTTTGGTACATCAGTTTTATCAAACACGTACAAGTTAGCAATATTAAAGAATCCCTCTTTGTAGGTGTTGTACTGCATTCCTAATCATTTGGGGCCTCTAGAGTGAAGCAATTTCCAGACAATGAAAGATAATGCATTGTGCCCAACTAAGGAAGAGGAATGAATTGCCTCAGATGCTGCATTATTTTAATAAATCATGTAATGAAAATTTTCAGAATGACTAGTAGTCTAGTTCTGGGGTGTTTGAACACACCTTTCTCTAAACAGGCATGTGAAAACATTATTTTGTGATGTGCCTTTCCTTATTCATTGTTCCCCTTGTGAATGTTGTCAAAGTCGAATCGGATCATGAAATTGTTAGGGCTTAGAATTGAATTGAATCATAAAACTTGTAAATTTTAGGATTTCAAAAGATAGTCTTCTTAAACCTCGACTGACCACTTCATACATCGTGCCAAAATTGGGTAGTGATGCAGTTTGGTGTCATAGGCGAGGAGGGCGTTGAATGATTGGGAAATTGAGGATATGTATCGACTGTTGACCCGGTTGAATTCCTCCGTCCCCAGATCTCAGATTAGTGATGTTAGGATGTGGTCCAGTAGCAAACTAGCAATAGCGGCCAATTTTCAGTGTGGTCCAAGGTTTAAAAAAACGGTTTTGGACACCGTAACGGACACTACCGAAACCTTTACGTAACATCGTTATGTAACGGTTTCAGCCTTTACTTATTATTATATTTTTTTTGGTTAAAAAACATTCAAAAACTTCTAATAAATAGAAAAAAAATAAAAAACATATAATAAATGAGTAACAAGATACTTTTAAAACCAATATGAAGTTCAAAATTTAGAAATAAGGAAATTAGATGGGTCGAGGGATTAAACATACCCGAAATAAAGAATCTGTCTTGGATTTCTTCAAATTTATGAATTAAACCCCAAATCAAGTTGTTAATCAACAAAAAAACAAAAGGATTTTAGGAAAAAAAAGGTACTAAGAATAGGTAGTGAAGAAGAGAGGAAACAAAGATGAGGTTTTAGAATGAGTTTAGGGATTTTTGGAACCCAGTTCTATAACCGAAACCTTTATGTATCGGGCATAACGCCCGTTATGTAACGATTTTGTGCATTACGGTTTTGTTTCGGGATAAACGGGTAAAATGTACGGTATCAAGTATCGGAGGCCACCGAAACCTTTACGTAACGGGCATTATGTAACGGTTTCGGCAATTTTTTAAACCATGGTGCGGTCACTCTTGCAATCCTTTGGCCCTGTACTTTCGCGTTCCTTTCCTCATGAAGCTGTGTGGGCTAACCATGTCCCCATGAAGGTATCTTTTTTCCTCTGGTCTGCTGCTTTAAATAAAATTCTTACTTCAGATCAATTGAAGAGGAGAGGGTGGAGCTTAGCAAGCCGATGCTATTTGTGTCTGAAGGTGGAAGAGACGGTGAGTCATTTGCTCTTACATTGCCCGGTTGTTTTTGGGGTCTGGGCTTATTTCTTGGCTCGGACGGGAGTGGACTCGTTCTTCCCTTCCTCCTTTCTGAGCTTCTTATGTGGATGTTACTTGCCAACTTTGGTGGGTACTGAGGAATCCATCTGGACCTTATTGCCCAGTGCTATTTCGTGGGCTATTTGGAAGGAGATGAACGGTCAAGCTTTTGACAATTCTTCTTCTTCTGACCAACGGATACTATCTTGAGTGCAGCATTTGATTGTAGAATGGAGCTCCACAAGCTCATTGGGTCAACCGTTATTGTGAAGTCACATAATAGCCATGTTGGCGCGTTATTGCTTTCATGCTTAGTGCTAGTTTGCTCTTGCTTTTAGTTTATGTCTATGTAAACTTTTTTTTACCTTTAATATATCTGATTTACCAATAAAAAAAAAGGATTGCGAAAAAGTATGAAATGTCTAAAGATAAATAGATTTCCCCAAAATCTTTCGTAATCTGTCATGCAACATTTTTTTATTATCCACTTACCTTCAAATATTTACAATACTTATTACTATAGAAAAAAACATTAACGTATCAAATCAATACCATAAGGCCATCTAAGTTCAGAAAAAAGGTAGCATCTATGACTGAACAAATTTTCGACAAAGGATACAAACTATTACATCATTGATGACTTACACAAATTTCTGACAATGTATTCAAACTTCACTAGACCCTACGTAGGATATAGAAATGACTGATCTTCCCTTCTTCGACCGGACGGTCTATAATCTAGGAAGCACGGATACGGATACGGGATACGGGATACGGATACGATACAGATACGGCGATACGGCAAAACCTAAAAAAACAGGATACGGGTACGGCCAGGATACGTCTGTAATTTTTTTTATAAATAATAATAATAATAATATATTTTATATTATAATTACAAAATAACCATTGGTTCAGTTCTCTTTATGTATAAAAAAGATCATGTCCATGCAAAAGCAAAAGAAATAGGGTCATCTCATCATCCATTAAGCAAAAAAGAAAGTCATCCTATTATCCACTAAGCAAAATATAAAGAAGATCATGTCCATGCAAAAACAAAAGAGATAGGGTCACATCCTTGGGTCTCCAAAAAAAAAATAGGGTCACATCCTTGGGTCTCCAAAAAAAAATTTTTTTAAAAAAAAATAGGGTCACACCCTTGGGTCTCCAAAAAAAATTGAAAAAAAAAAAAAAAAAAAATTCTCGTATCCCGGCCGTATCTCGAAGTATCCTGGCGTATCCATGCCGTATCGGAGCCGTATCCTAAATTAAAAAATTGTTTTTAATTAATGGGATACGTTTCAGCCGTATCCCCGTACGTATCCGGCCGTATCCGAGCCGTATCCGTATCCGATACGTATCGGATACGGGTACGAGAGGGTATTTGAAGTATCCGTGCTTTCTAGTCTATAATTGTCCAATCAAGCTAATTTTTTGCCACGTCTCTCGAGCAACCCGTCTTGACATCCAACGGTTAGATTCCGAAACAACTTGCCACTTGTCACATTATTAGGGACTGTTCATAACAAGCTTATATATATAACATAAGTAAATATATCGGGCCGGGCTGGGCTAGCTGGGCTGGCCAGGCCTCCGGGACAGCCCAGCCCATTGACACCCCTACTGATTGTACATGGAGCGACTTTCGTACTTATTATTTATCGCAGGTCTAAGGGGAGCCCCAAGAGTCCATTCGTTTGCCAAAAATCTGAGGGAAAGTAAAAGAATTTGCAGAAAAAGAAACTTTCGGTTTGAAAGAAAAGAATTTGCAAGAATTTGTGGGGCAATGGGGCCCATGTATTCTTGTCTTTTAGTTTAACTATTTCCCTAGAAAAATGTAGGTTGTTTTGCAGGAAAATGAAAATAAATTGTTGCAACCCATTTTACCCTTGAACAGATGTCACATCATCTATTATACACCATGTAAAAATGAATTATCAGGAAGGGTAATTTAGGAATACCAACCCACTTTCTTTCACTTTCCTTTCTTCCATACCAAACACCAAGAGAAAAGTCATTTTCTTTTCTCTCACTTTCCATTCTTTTACTTTCTCTCATTTTCTAATCCTTCACCCCTTTCTTCCAAAACGAATGGACCCCAAGGGAAAAAATGGCAATAGGATTTATGGTTTTAATTTTGAACAGTGTTGATCTCTTAGGCTACAATGGGTATTGTCAAAGAGTCCAAGGGTATTTGCTTATGTAAAGAAAAAAAAATTTAAGCCTGGATACATTATGAACAGTCCAAAGACAATTACTGTCTCTTCCCCGTCATACATGTCCTGAATGATGCCAATCTAGGACCAGATTTTCATGCATGTCCTTAATGATGCCAATTACTGTCTCTTCACCTTCATACATGTCCTTATTGATGCCGATCTAGAACCAGATCTTCTCCCTAAGCATTATCTTTGCTTTTTCTAAGTAAAAAAAAATCAAACATAAATGTTTTCTTACAAAATTGGCTTGCCTTTGTACTAAAGATACATTTATATGGACGGAGGATTGTTGTGCTTCCAGTTGTTTTGTAATTCATAATTTCTATGTTTCGATACTGTGAGTGGTATTACTTCTTTGTGTTACTTATTTTTGGATATTTGGAGAACTAAAATGATTTTCAATCTTAATTGCTTGTATCATGTACAACTATGCTCAGGTTCTATATTTTTTTTAGGGAAAAGGGGGAGGTTTACAAATTGAAAGAAGTGGTCTTCATGACAATTGGGATGATGCAGAGGGCTACTACAGTAAGTGTTTGCGCAATCGTTTCCCCTTCCCATTTCTTTCATCAGATGCAGGTGGATCCAATTGTTAAAATGATTTAATTGATTTTTGGGATGATACATCAGTGTTATATTTTCATCTCTTTGTGGTTACATTCTGTCCCTGCTCATGGTAGTTACATTCTTTCCTTGCAGGCTACCGGTTTGGAGAAGTTCTTGATGGGAGATATGAAGTTACTGCAGCTCATGGTAAAGGTGTTTTTTCAACTGTAGTTCGTGCAAAGGATCTTAAGGCTGGCAAGGATGATCCTGAAGAAGTGGCCGTAAAAATCATACGCAATAATGACACTATGTGAGACAACATTTGTGTGTGTGCTGAGATTTGTTTTTAATGATGAAAAATCAATTTTACTGCTTCTGATTATTCAAAGATACAGCCCCCCCCCCCCCCTAATTGGTGGGGGTGGTCCTGGGATTGAGCCCCATAAAGGGAATTACCTAATATATTGGTAATAGATCCCCTTCGTGATGTGGCAGGCAGCCCACTTACCCCCGGACTAATGTGGCTAGCCGAAAGTGTCGCTAAGACGCTAACCCACTAACTAATAAGTAATTACAACTATTACCAAACCAAATAAATTATACAAAAGATTAATGTGGGCTGTACTTAAATGACATAGGTATAAGGCTGGTTTGGAAGAGTTGGTCATATTGAAGAAGCTAGCTGGTGCAGATCCCGAGGACAGACGCCATTGCGTTCGCTTTCTTTCAAGTTTCAAGTACCGGAATCATCTTTGTTTAGTGTTTGAATCTCTGCATATGAATCTTCGTGAAGTGCTAAAGAAATTTGGTCGTAATATCGGGCTTAAACTGACTGCCGTTAGGGCATATGCAAAGCAGCTTTTTATTGCTTTGAAGCATCTTAGAAACTGTGGCGTTCTGCATTGTGATATAAAACCAGATAATATGCTGGTAGGCTTTAAGTATGCTTTCATGATCAGATGACTTCTTTCAACTTTCAAGTAGTATGTGTTAGCTATTCATTGTTTCCTTTCAGGTAAATGAAGCGAAAAATGTGCTGAAGCTTTGTGATTTTGGTAATGCTATGTTTGCTGGTAAAAATGAGATTACACCGTACCTGGTGAGCCGCTTTTATCGTGCCCCTGAAATAAGTAAGCCCCATGCTATTGGCTGTCCCTGGAAAAAAGTTCTTTATTTGATTGTTGTATTTAAGTTCAGTGATATATCATGTAACAATTGATATCTTTGTGCTGCAGTTCTTGGTTTGTCATATGATCATCCAATGGATATTTGGTCGGTTGGTTGCTGTTTGTACGAGATTTATTCAGGGAAGGTCCTTTTTCCGGGTCCCTCAAACAATGACATGCTTCGCCTCCATATGGAGTTAAAGGGTCCTTTTCCAAAGAAGATGCTTCGGAAGGTTGGAATCTTTTTATTTTTATTATCCAATGTAAAAAAGAGTGAATTCATCTTTCTGTTTCTGAAGCTTGTGCTTCTCAGGCATGAGCTGCACTGTACATACATTAATGTCTGTTGATATTATTATTTTGGATTACTTGGAAATTAGAACTGAAAAACTTCTGATTAGGGCTGCACAAAGTCCGATTGGCCCGGCCCGAGCTCGGTTCGGCCCGATTTTTAGGCTCGATTGGGGCCAAGCCAAGCCTAAAAAAAAGCTTGAAAAAAGCTGAGCTCGGGCCCCTGTTTGATTCGGCCCGGCTCGATCGAGGCTCGGCCTGGCCTCGGCTCGGCTCAGCTCAGCTCGGCTCGGCTCAGCTCGGCTCGGCTCAGCTCGGCTCGGCTCAGCTCGGCTCGAATATTATTAAAAAAATAATAAAAATATTATTTATATATCATTATTATATATATATATATATATATATAAATAATATAAAATATTATTATTATTTTAAAAAAAATGGATTCAAGCCGAGCTCAAGCCAAGCCAAGCCCGGCTCAAGCTTGAATCAATTCGGGCGAGCCGAGCTTCGAGCCACGCTTTTGAATTTGGGCTGAGCTTCGGGCCGATTTTTCGAGCTTGATTTCGGGCCGAGCCGGGCTTCGAGCCTAGAATAAGTCCTTTCAAGCCGAGCTGGGCTTGGCCAAGCCCGGAAAAGCCCGGCCTGAATACACCCCTACTTCTGATGTCATTCCTACTTGTTGACACTGTTGACAGAATACCCCATTACTATGTGATTACATTTCATCATTCTTGTTGCTGATATTATTTTTCGTCTCTCTTTTTCTCTTATTACAGGGAGCATTTACGGAGCTGCATTTTGACCAGGATTTGAATTTTCACGCTACAGAAGAGGATCCTGTTACGAAGAAGGTGGGTGTTTATTTCTCAATAGATTCTCGACCAATCTGCTGAGAAGTGTACGCGTATTTTCCAAAATGTGAGAGTGCATTAGTTGTTTTCATGACTATTTTATTCTTCCTTTGCAGACTATAAAGAGGTTGCTTCTCAATATTAGGCCAAAAGATATTGGTACCATAATTGCAAGCTCCCTTGGGGAGGATCCCAAGATGTTGGCCAATTTCAAAGATCTTCTAGAAAGAATATTTGTGTTGGATCCGGAGAAGAGGATGACTGTATCTCAAGCATTGAGTCATCCATTCATCACGGGCAAGTGAATAAAGATGCCGATTTTCTGACTCCAGAAATGCTGTTGAGCTAGATATATGTATATTATAATCTAAATTTATATTCAGCTCTCTAATCATGGGCATTTATCTGTCTTTATCTTCTCTGTGCTGGCCCAAGAGCATTGAACTCTGAGTTATTGGCGTGGATGAAGTGCGAAAAGGATGATGTTTGGTCTGGAGACCTTCATACTTGGCGGTTCTTTCAGTGGGATGTATTCTGTTCTATTGTAAGACAACTTGCCAAAGGCGTTTTTATCTCTTGTAATCATTCTTGATGATGGGCTTTGTGAAGATTTTTAACGTTTATTCCCCCTTGAATTTTCTTTTGTAGTTTAAGCATGGGTTCCTGCAACCTTTTTTGCAGGTTTATATACATTAGAAAATGCATAAGCATATTAGTCATTGAACTCCCGATCATCATCTATGCCTTATCCAAAAGTATTTGGGGTCAACAGTCATTGAACTCCCTATGAGGGTATAAAATAACATTTGTTCCTTGTGAACCTTTAGAAAAGATGGCTTGAGAGTAGAATATCATCGTTTTGGATAATTATCTTCGATGCCTCTTGCAAAGTTTATTGCTTGGATATTGCATTTCTGTGCATTCTCAGTCGTAGTCATTTTGTCTTTCCATGCCATAAAATTTTCAATCATCCTTATCTCTGTGTCTTTAATTGTAATTGCTTGGGTCCTGGAGAGTCTAATTCTATTTTTCATTCAGGATTTCTGCCAGGCTATGAGGCAACCAGTTCCGTTCTTTAGATGCTTAGAAGGCAACCAAAAGAAGGTATCCTGGTTTGTTTATTAGGAGGCTTACTGTGACGCCCTTGAAAATTATATGGCATGATCTTAACTCTAAATTATGGCTTGCTGTCTTCAAACTTAGTGTCAAGATTCAACTGGATATTGGTAGTATATAATATTAAATGGTTCATTACTCCCGTGGCCACGGGAACTCCTATCCCTCTTGGTTGTGTAGAATAGAGAATTGTTTGTACTTTGTAGTACATTATGTAGTAAAATCCATTAAAACAGTGATTAAAAAGAAAAATCTCTGTGCTTTGTAAATAGTGATAATTCTGTTCTGTATACCCTCCATCTTTCTATTGAATGCATTGCATCTAATTTGTGCTCTGGTGGTTCTGGAGGCTTTGCACTGGAGATGAACGATTGCTGCGTTGAAGTGGAAGTTTAAGTCGGTTAGTCATCCACTTCCGATTCTGATTTCATGAGATTTGATGCTAAATTTATGGTTTTCAAATTTTTTCTATTTTTTTTTTACTAGAATAGATTTAAGGTAATATGGAATGTACTTCTTTCAAAATGCGGATGTGCCAACTCAGATTTTGACTTTTTTTCTAGGTTATCGGTGACATATTTTGAGAACCCTTGTAAGTGCTCTATCGAATATTATTAATTATTGTCACCTTACTCATTTATTTCAGTCAGTTTCTATATTTAGTTTCATATACGTTTTAAGTTTATTTGAAATATTATTTTCCCATTCTAATTCTTTTTATATATGTTGCACATTCCATGGATGCCATCATATAGTTAGGTAAAAAGTTTGAATGTTCGGCTTGATACACGTTATGTACTGGACTGTTTCGCATGTGGATAGCTCGGTTCCCGTTAATCCTTAATAATAGATTCAGTTCAAACCAAATTTAGAAATGTTGAACTTGTCATTGCCCAATCAACAGTGTGTCTGTTCATGAGGTAGGCTCTGAAACAGTTGTCTATTATTGAGCCCCTGGAGGAATGAACAGATTTCTAGTTGTGAGGTTTGGGGTTACAACTTACAAGTTACAACTGTATTTACCAAAATAAGGGCCGGTCCAGTGACTTCAATTTACTACTTGGTCAGTGTCAATTTGGGAAAATAGCATTTTGGCGGCCTTCATTTGGATTCCAAAAGAAGCCTTAAATGAATGTAACTCCATTTCACCGCACATCGGTTTTGGCTGGCCAGAACCTGATTTAATAGATTGTAGCTTTGTTGGTCTTTACTTTCCTGCCATAGCTTTGTAAATAGGTGAACTCTTTGGTGCCTAGGTGGCATAACAAACTTAGCTTGCATTTCAAGTTGAAACTCGTAATTTAGTTATCAGAAATGAAATCATAGATCATAATTCACTAATTTCATAAAGTTTTGAGGAAATAAATCATTGTTAATTTTATATCAATCAGGTGGTTAGGTTCACTTCCTTGGGTGTGCCAACTGCCAAGTCTATTGGTATGCAGTAAAGTCACTGTGGTATAAGACAAGGAGTTGGATCATTCTCCTTTACAAAGAATGCTTATCAAATGTGGAAATAAGGGAAGATTATTTGTTCTTTTTACCGATAGAAAAAAATAGGATGATTACCAAAGAGCCGCTTCATCCCTAAATGTAATAAACACGTAGCATTAATAGAGGACATTATTGGGTTTCTGCTGAACATCTTGCTTAATCAGAGTCTTTATGTTAAAATGGGCTCTAGTATTGAGAAATTTTTGTTAAAAACATATTAGAGCTTCTTTTTCTTACCAGAGAATGGCTGAAACACCCCCTTCCTGACATGTAGGGACTGGGGAGTTTTGGTAGAAAATAGACATCAGGTGTTGAATTCGTGAGATTATTATCTGCAAATGTGGAGTGCTTCTCCATAAACTTTTTGTATAATCTATCAGAGTGTTGTTGATCATTAATACCCTAGTTTGACGAATGTTTGACCAAGCTACAATACACATCTCAACTAAGAAGCTGCCTTCAATTTTTATGGAATTAAAATAAGTCGGGAGTTCTTACCTCTTATTATAATTAGGGAGAGACATGCTATCTCTTTGATTTGTGGAAGAAAAACAACAGTATCTTTAATATTTTGAAGAATCTCTTGACAATTTCAATTTTTTACTGTCTGAAAAAAATCCGGGAGTATTGGTCTTTTTTTTTTGATTGATAAACAAACATATATTAATAGCTGAAACTGAAAGGTTAGAGGAAACAGAAGGAGAAAAAGTTTACATGGAGAACCTAAAAACCGAAGTTTTGGTCCTCTTCTCTCTTTTCCTCTTTTTTTGTCATCTCCTCCTTTATCTGCAATGTTCCTTTTCTGTAAACTATTCTCCTCCCATCTCCCCTCAAGTTTGCTGTGCTTTCACTCCACAGATGAGGATGTTCTCCTCCTTTTTTCTTCCATGCTACATAACATTGTCTCTCTTCATTTGGTTTATGACATGCATAGCATGGATAGAATGATAATCGGGTTGTGACTGGTTTAAGGATTACTCTTCCAAAGAGCAAATTATTTGAAGTTGGGAAGGAGCCAAGTTTGGAGGACTTAGCTGGATGTTGGGGGAGCAAGGTTGGCCATCTCTCCGCTGTCTATTTGCTTATGCCTTTAGGGGCTGGGTTTAAAGCTAAATAATTTTGGGATCTAGTGATAGAAAGTGTTAATATAAGATTGGCAGCCTGAAAATCTCTTTTCTACCCCAAAGGAGGTAGGCTGACTCTCATAAAGAATACTCTTACAAGTATGCTTATATACTTCATGTCCTTAACTATTTTAGATCCGTGGTAGACAATCTGGGGAAATTGCAAAAAGGCTTCTTATGGAATGATAGGGTTGAAGCTAAGGGATATCGTTTGGTGGAGTGTAAGGTTGTATGTCACCCCACGAAGGGAGGGGTTTAGGGTGATATTATTAAGGAAGATGAATAAGGCCTTGTTAGGAAAATAGCTATGGAAGTTTTGCAAGAGAGGGCGCTTGTGGAGAAAAGTGACTGTTTCTAAGTACAGGGAGCACTAAGTGTGGATGCCGAAGTTAAGTTAGAGGTTCCTACCTGGTTGGTATGTGGAAAGAAACTGTGTAAGGGTATGAGGAGTATGGAAAACATATATTGTTTGTAAAATTGGCAGAGTAGAGAGGTTTTAGGAGGATATGTTGTGCGGTCAGAGCAGAAATCAGATTTTGGGAACTTATTATCGATTGCTGTGGGTAAGAGGTTCATGGTCTCCTCTTGTTATGATCTAACATCTAAGTGGCAATGACGTGCCTTGGTCCCCATTGTTTAGTCTAAATGATTAGGAGTACGGTGACTTCTTAACGTTGATGTCATTGCTTAGCTCGATCAGGCCCAAACTCTTGTTAAGTGTTAACAATGACTTGTTATGGTCTAAGGACAAAAAAGGTCGATTTAATGTCAGATCCTTCTACCAGTCGTTGGACGTTACCCCTTTTTCCTCATCGAGTTGCATGGAATCCGGAAATTCCATTAAGGATATCATTCTTCCTTTGGATGACAACCCTAAATAAAATCCTTACCATGGACCACTAAAAAACTCGGTGGAGAATGGAAAACTGCTGCTATTTGTGCTTGGCAGAGGAGGATGCCCCTCTTATATGTAGGCCACATGGCCAAATATGCTATTTGAAAATTGTATATTGGAATCAATCTGTAGGTCACCATTTTGATAAAATACTGATGACGTGAAGCGTCTTTAGTGCTTGATGGTACCTTCAATGTATGTATAAGTGACCCACCTAAAATCTCCATCAATGCCAAAGATGGACCACCGTCTTGATGGAAAATACCAATCTATAAATCACGTCAATTGGAGAATGCATCACCAATTCTAGTGTGATCTAGATTTAGAACATTAAGCCAAAAACATCCTTAACGGTTAATAAAACAGTACATAAGGCTAATAGATGTAGATTTGTCTATGATTCTGGTTGGAGGATAACTTTCTCATGACAATCTTAATGATTATGGCTGGCATCTCAGACAAGAAGTCGAATGTTCCAGTGCTTTTGTGTGATTTTGGTGCTGCACTTGTTATAAACTTTGTTTTGGATGTTTGAACTGGATATTGCCTTGTTAGCTTGGGGTATCTTAGAATTAACTGAAAGAAATTAGATTTCACTTGGATTGATAACTTAATATTGTTATTTGTTTGCACTCTTGCCTCTGTGGTACTTTTTTCCTTTCATTTTCTTTCTGTGATCCTGTCTTACTCCCTTGGAAAGAAACTTTTTATTTTATTAATTGAGAAAATTGTTATTTGTTGCTGCAAGTAAGAATCTGTGGACATGTTTACGGGTATTTATTTGCATTCACTGGATAATCGGAAAAGATATGTGCAATACAAAATATCCTTGATTTGCTTGATTGTTATCTGTAATGATGAGCAGCTTAAGAAGTTTTTTTTTTTATGTGTACTTCACCCCACTTTGTTCTTTTTATTAATCTTTTAGAAAGATTTTAATCTGACAAGTTCATAGAGAATGGTCATTGTATAAATTCTTAATTACATACCTATATTTGTTATAATATATAATTGTAGAGGGCAAAACGATCAGACAGGATATGCAGTCAAATGGTTCATTTCCTTGTTGACACAGTTGGAAGTTGGAAGTTGGATCTTGGCATCAAGGACGATAATGCTATGAGTTTGTCATTAATTAGCACTTCCTCAAATTTGTTACAAGTAATACAAAATAATGCCTCAAAGACGATAGCCATTTTCTTGCAGACTCTCCCAGAAAACAAATGTTGAGATATCCTCAGAACATAATGACTATTTATTCTTAGGATTTGAATCACGGATCTTAAAATTTCATAGCGCAGCTCTTAAGAAGGTTGCTGTACCAGTTAAAACATGTGATCACAATAGGATTATAAGTTGTTCCATAATATTATTTATGTAATTACTGATTGTTCTCCTGAAGCATGAGCTCCAAGATAAGAACAAATAAATGGATTTTCTAAGGGTATGAACTGTAAGGATATTAGAATATGATGGTAGGATAGGTTATAGATGCTAAGGCTTGTAGGGTGTTGAGAATTAATTTCAAACGAATTAAGTGGCGGTTTTTCATAACAGAACTTAAACATGAAGATTTCACTATGGTGAAAGCAGCTGAAGGAAGTCTTTATAAAACTAGATTTCAATAGGCGTGTATTAGATCGTTTGCATGTGGAGATTACTGAGGTGGCTTATAGACATAATCTCAGCAAGATGATTAAAGTAATTTCTTTCTTTAGCTTGGGTCCAAAGATTTAAACAAACAAAACATTTGGTCCCCATTCTAGTCTAGGCTCCTTATTTGTGGAGTACTCAAGTTTTGATATGTAAGCACAATTCATTTAATGCCTTCTTATTTGTGGAGATACTCAAGTTTTGTTATTGAAGCACAATTCATTTACTGCAATATCTTGAGCTTCAATGGAGTTGGGAGGTCCATGGAGGTTGGCTTAGATCATCAATTTTATGAGAAAGTTGAGGAGGACCATTCAAGGGAGGGAGGGAGCCGAGTAGCCGTCAATATTTCTCCATAGTCATTACTCATTAGGGAGGGAGGCAGTTGATAAGTTTTCTCCATAGTCATTACTCATTATATTGCCAATGAATTAGTCAACATGATGGCAGGATGCGGCATAGGTAAAGATGTTACTTCACAAGGATTTCCTTCTCCATAGTCATTAGTCATTACTCATTATATTGCCACTGAATGATGTCGGCAAGGTTTAAAATTCCGGTACATATCGGCCGATACGTATCTTGTTTGGAGCCACCAAGTACATTGGCACGCTAAAAAAAAAATATCCCGTATCGGCCCATATCGGGGTGTATTGGGCCGATATAGGACTGATACACCCGATATGGGCCCGATACGGGGGATTTTTCAATTAAATTGTTTCTCTCCTTCCATTTACACTAGGATCCACAAACCTGATACACAACTTATTTATATAAAATATAATTTCAATATATCGTTTTAAATTCATTTACTTTAGATATTTAAATGTAAATAAGGTTATACCCCAATTTGAATTCAATAAAAATTATTTTAGATCCAAATCCTAAAGAATAAAAAAGTCAAATTTCCAGTTCAAGAACAAAATCCTTTTTTTAGTGCCTTATATAAGACAAAATTTCAACTTTCGAATGGTATGGTATTTCATAAAAATTAAAATTTCATAAATTCTACTATATTAAAATATTACCAAAACTCAAAAGTCCGGCAAAAAAAGCCTCATACTTGGTCTTCAAAAATATTTTCATCTACAGGGTCAAAAAGTCAACTAACAGTTAACAGTTCAACATAAAAAGACTCACATTCAAGTTTATAATTTATAGTTGTAATTCAATACATTCTTATTTAACTCATTGAATGTAATGTTTTAATATCTAGATTGTATTTCCTATACTTGGCTAGGTGGCTATGGTTTGTATTTTCATACCTGTTTATCAACACACACGACTTTTTTAACTTATAAAATTCTTAACTCATATATATTATTATAAATATAGTTGGAGCCCTTCATTTAGTTTGTTTTTAACTTAAATTTGCATTCGAAAAAGTTTTATGCAAGGTATTCAAGTTTTTCCTTGCGTATCCAAGCTTTTTCTTAGCGTATCCTAATTTTTTCTACCATATCCATCCGATACGGTCTGATACGTAGGGGTGTTATCGAGCCGAGCAGAATTGGGGGTGTTCAAGCTCGGCTCGTCACAATATGCATATGATCAAAGCTTGACTCGTTTAAAATAGCATAAGCTTGAGCTCGGCTCGTGATGACTAAGCTTTTGGTGAGCTTCCAGACAGCCTGTATTGGCTTGGTAAAGCTAACTTTTTGAAATATTTTTCTCTCATTATTGTTTTACAACTTTTTGAAACTTTCTCTCATTATTGATATATAGGGCCCACTCTCCCTCTTATCTTTGTTTTTTAACCGATGTGGGACTAAAAGTCCCTCTTTGCTGAATGAGAACACATTACACACAACAAAACCAATTAGTTTGAATCACTTCTCTGTCACCCTTAACGAGCCGAGCTTTTGTCGAGCCGAGTATGGTTGTGGTCAGGCTTGACTTGTTGACTAAATGAGCTCAAAATCCTGTTCAAGCTTGGCTTGTTTACTTGAATAAACGACCGAGCTTGATTTTTTAACGTGTCGAGCTCAAGCAGTTCACGAGCACCCTGGTTCTTTAACCGCCCCTACTGATACGTCGATACATATCCTGTTTTGGACTTATCGATACTGTACCCGATACCGATATTTTGAACCATGGATGTCGGGTCATATGTAAAGATGTTATGTACATAAGGATTTCACTTCTTGAATACTTATGCATTTACTTTTTCTTTTGCATACTTATTTAAGAAAAAATTTGAATTGACACAGCATCCAAATTAACCACTTTTGCTTTAGATGGCCAAGATCTGCCCATTGTTTGACACTTTGACCTTTTCTAATTGTTAATAAAACAAGTCGGGTTCGGGTTGAGGGCTGCACTCGACCCAACTTGGACCTAATATGACCCCCTAAGATTCTGTAGAAACTCCACACAAAATATTGCGCGATACTTTTTAAATGACAATGTTTATCCATAGTTGTGAAGGCAATTAGGCGATAGGCCCCATGGACGCCTGAGGAGCCTAAGAGCTCCTTGGAGTAGAAATTCTCTCCAATATGAGATCTGTGTATGCTTTATTCCTTGAATAAGGGCTCCTATAATTCATATAAATTGCAAAATCTTCGTTGTAAAAATGCATTTTGATAGAACCATTCTTGGAGACAATTTTAGGAATAATAAGAGGATTTCAAGTTTGGGGAATAATAAAAACAATCAGTCTACGATTTTGTCGAAAGGAGGGGAGAGGGGGACGGTGGGGATATAAAAAGAAAAAAACAACAGTCTATAGTGCAGCCGAACATGAGTGAGGGAGAAAGAGGAAGGAGAGAGAGAGGAGGGGATAATGTAGGATTGAATAAAAATAGACAAATAGTCTGACGGTCAATGTAACTACCAAACAAGGGAAAGAGAGTTAGTGGTAGAAAGGGAGAGGGGCCTTACCACTTTACTCTCCTTTTTTTCTTCATTTCTCTATATTATGCCCAAGAAAGGTAATAAAAAATATATAAATAAAATATATATAATTCTAGAGCATGCACTTATTTAAATTATAAAGACCCCATTAAAGATGGGTTTATGATAGTTGTGGGCCTTAGAGAGGGAAATTGGGGCATTTAAAATCCTTTTTTTGTTATTGGGCCACCTAAGCCCAGTTGTATACCAAGTCACCTATGCAACGCCTTTAACAACCATACACACAAAGAGGGGGACCATGTGGTCCACCCATAGTGAGAGAGAGAGAGAGAGAGAGAGAGAGAGAGAGAACAATTGATCAATCCATTGAGCGAGAGAGATGACAAGTAAACATAAAGAAAAACATACTTGATACTATACAATCTCTTGTTTCTTCTTCTATCATCAAACCCTTTTTTTATCAGATAGATAAACCCTAACATATTATATGATAAAAGACATAAGAAACATATAAAATATCATGCTTTTTTGTTGACCAAACTACCATATTTAAATAAAATATTTTTTTGTACCCTTAAACATAATAATATTACATATATCCGATTTTTAATTATGACAGCCTAGGCGGCTAGTTGCCTGAGCCCAACAGAGTGCCTGGTCGCCTAGGATGGGTCATGCTTTGAATCCCTCTCACTATTGTCCTCTAGCTACTTTAGTTTTTTAACTTTTAAGTTATAGTGACAAATCAATAGCTTTTTTAGCTTCTGGTAGCCCAGTCTGTTCAGCTGTTTCATTTGAATTGGGGCGAAAATACTTCAGCTATTCTCGCATGCCAATGGAGACATAATATGTGCAACACAAATCTCTAAAATCTAAGGATCGAGCAGTCCGTCTCATACATCACACCTCACTCGGTTGCCAATTGAAGATGCTTATTCATTAAGCTCAGCAGGTACTCATTAGTAAACTTTTTTTGATTGGTAATAGAGATGTATGTATTAAAGGAAAAAAGAGAAGTACAAGGGGGGCTAGGGATCACAAGACAGTGAACCCATGCCCAACAGCCCAAGATACTGAAGTAGGATACAACAAAATAGAGAGCAGAAGACAGGATGCCAGTTAACAAAATGACAGAATTACAACATATTATGGAGCCATGTTGTATCAGAATTGTCTTGGATGGTACACCAATGTTTCAAAAGATGTCCAGCCCTTAAGCAGGTGCTTCCATGAGATGATGGGTCCTTGAAGACCTGAGAGTCCTGTTCTTTCCAAAGAGACCAAACTAACTAGGCAAGAAGCAATGGTCCGCCGTTGAAACCCTCTTCCCCCCTAAACATCAGAAATTTACAAGATAAGAAGTCCTGAAAGGAGAGGAGAAAGACCTAGATGATTCCCAAGAGGGAGAGGGAGTAGCTCCAGACTTTTTGGGAAAAAGGGCAATTCAACAAGAGGTGATCAACCGTCTCCTCGGCGTCCTGGCACAAGAAACAACCATTGACCATTTGCCACAGTGAGCATCTTATGTCCAAAGGAAGAAGGTTGGGAGGTAGGCCCGCCTTCTAAACCGAGTGATAAGGGAAAGGATTGCCACCCTCTACTCATTAGTGATTATTGAAATTGTAAATCAACATTTTTTTATTAACTTACGAATAGCATCTTTGTCCCTTGTCCTCTATTTTCTTGTTGAAGAACTCTTTACAACCAACGTGCTTCGGTGAAATGTAATGTATAAAGAAAAACATTTTTTAAAAACCAAAATGATAGATAATATAAATTCTAAAACACCCAACCTCCTTCCCAAAATTTCCTTTACCATTGATTAGGCTCCCTTCCTCCTTCCATTACAACGTATGGGGCCATTTGGCATCAATACGGAGGAACGTTTTCCATTTGTGGGGAACTGAAACACGTTTAGCAGGATTTGGCACCAAAATTGTTCTGAAAATTCATTGATCCTAGTATAAAATTTTGGGAACAAAAAAAAAGTTACTTCTTCAATCCCCCGTTCCTCTCCCACCACCACCACCACCACCACCACCACCACTCTTTCCACCTCAAGGATCTAAATACAAGTTTTAGGGTGCGTATCGGTTTCAACTGAAATCGATATGTTTCACCAATATTGATGTATCATACAATATGATAACACCTTTTTTTTTATTGAAAACAGAAATTCAATGGATCAACCAATGCTAATACGTATCAGATTATATTAATAAATCAAGGCTTTTATAAGTGAGGTGTTGAACGAGTCCTCCGAAGCCAATACGTATCAGACGAGTCCTACCGATACATATTGGTTTCATACGACTCGTAATCCCTTAATAAATAACGTATTGGTATAAATATCATACAGGCCTTCACTAAAACCAATTCGTATCGGTTTCGACGATTTTTATTTTAATTTTTCACCTTCACCTTACCACCACAACTACTACCCCTCTAATGTTTCTCCCACTCTCCCACCGCTGGCCCTCCCAACCACCCCCACCACTACCCCCTTCACCGTCGCTCCCACCCTTCTGCCACTAGCCCTCCCCACCCCCACCCCCACCCCCAACCCCCCAAACTTGATTTGTTTTTCATAATGGATTCTAATTGACTATTTCCAAATGGATTCTTCGCACATAATTGATTATTAGAAACCAAAAATCTAGGAATTGATTCATTTCTAGGAATGGAGAATCGCAAGATTTGAGGCGAAACCAGCCCTATATTGTTGTCCACTGCAAAATGAGGTAAAAAGCAACACTAAAATGAAATTGTAAAAGATAACATAATTTCTAATATGACTACGAATCATGTCAAAATGAATTAATACTTTAGCGTTGGGTATCTTAGTTGAGGCTAATACAAAAAAATTAGAATGTAGTTAATTATTACTAGAGAACATACATATCCAAAAAATGAGGAAACATGTTTGCAAAATCTCCAAAAAACTTAATTATGGGTTTTGGAAATTCCCGAGGTCATCATTAGAACTTAGAACTCTCGATGGTTTTGGTTGAAACCATCAAAAAGTTGCAAAATTATGTTTTTATCATTGATTAAAAAAAAGGAATATATTGCAATAAAGATGGGAATATAGAATAATACAAGAGAAACAAAGTAAAAGAGTGCAAAAATTGTGGAATTCAAAAGATGAAAGACATAAAATGATAAGACAAATTACTAACCCTTACAAAAAAAATCACTTCTCTAAGCAACTCTCTCCTTGCTACCCCTCTTTTGACCATAAATCAACGGACTCATTTGTGGATTTAGGAATCCAATAGAATGAGATATTCTACTGGACAAATAGATCCCAAATCTCCCTAATGGCATAGGCAAATCTCCACGGGCCAAGAACAGATCCCTTAGGAAATCTAATAGTGTTTCTCGTGTCTCCTAAAATGATGGAAGGAAGACAAGTGCTACACAACACCATATCGTGTCTCAGCCAAATCCTTGACATGGTTAGAAGGTTCTAAATATCGATATTGCTGACATGTCGTGCCATGGAAAAAAGATATATCGGAGATATATTGTTTATTGGTGATTGTTGGAAAAAACATTGGTCAAAAAAATGGGGCAAAACATGAAATTTTGTATTGGAACTTTGGGAAATGTTAAAATAGATGTTAATCCACCTTTGAGAATAAAAGCTTTGAAAAAAATACAGTGTCTATAAGAGATGCAATGAGAAGGGGGCAAAGATGTGCATTGACGACATAATGTATGATTGATTTATATTCCTAAATCATAACTAACTTACGTAAAATGTTTCATTCATTTCTCAATCAACCATAAATTTATAATTCCTAAGATTTATAACACAAACATACATGATAATAATCCAATCCACTCCGAAAACTACAATCAAAACCAAAAAGAGTTACACAAATGATCGATTGCCATTGACACTAGCATATCCATACAAAAACATATCCATATGAATATTGGCCCTCTGGCTGTGTATAGCTATGCTCCTGAGAGCACAATTGTCACTTACACTGCTAGATAAGGTTGTACCCTCATACTCATATTCATATGGCTCATTCCCAAAAATATATTCATTTGATGTATTTGAAATTTAAATTTTGGAGTATTTTAAATGGAGGGTACACATAATATGCTTAATTTTTTTTTGTACAACTTGAATTTAAAGTATTTTTCTGCTAAACTGTTAGTTGACTTTTTAACCTTGTATATGAAAATATTTTTGAAGACTAAAATATGACTTTTTTCACCGGATTTTTGGGTATTAGTAATATGTTGATATGGTAGAGAAATTTTAAGCCTTTTTTTTTTAATCGGTAATAGCAATTTTATAAACAGAAAGAAGATTCACAAACTATGAATCCCCAAGACACAATAAAAAGACTACACAAAGCATAACACAAAAACCTAAGGCCCCTCCCCTATCATGATTACAATATGACCTCGTCAAACCCTATCTCAACTAAGTCAAACTTAGTGGAGACCCAATCTCGCAACAGCGCGCGAGTGCGAGTACTCACTCTCTCCTAGGTCAACTCAGAATTCTCGAACACCCTCCTGTTCTGCTCTTTCCACAAAGACCAAGAAACAACCCCTGGAATAAAGAGCCATACGAGATCCATCGGGCTATCTAACGAGGCTGAGAGCCAACCGGACAGCAATGCCTGAAAAGAAGCGGGAAACACCCACTTGACCCCAAGCTGAGATAGAAAATACCATCAAAGCCGCTTCGCAAACGGGCAATGAATCAACAACTTTGAGAAATAACTTAGCATTTCAAAGATGAAAATTCTCAAGAAGGCACTAAAAAGCGGATCTTGTTCTTGAACTAAAAGTTGACTTTTTTATTTTTCAGGAATTTGGATTTAGGATAATTTTCATTGAAATCAAATGGGGGGTATAACCTATGGTTCAAAAACCGGAAAACTCAACTCGACTCGAAAGTTAGCGGGGTCGGGTAACTCGAAAAACTCGAAAAAAATTCGACTCAGTTCCAACTCGGAATATATATTTAATAAATTGAAAAACTTGGGTTAAAAGAACTCAAAGTACACTGATTTTATAGTCTCAAACCTAAAATACTAGGTTTAACAGAACCCTAGTAGGTTGCCTTTATTTACCCAAAAATATGATGTAAAAATAGTGTGACGTTCGAATTTAGGTTTTAAAAAATAATAAAAATACTTTTTATGACTCGACCTAGTCTGGCGAGTCGAAAAACTCGGCTTGACTCGACCGAGTCACTCAGTTTAACTCGGCAAATAGTGTAATCCTTCGAGTTTGGAGGCAACTCGAAATTCAGTCAGGTTGAGTAACTCGCCCGATTTACTCGGGTGACTTGTCGAGTTTTCGAAATGGTATAACCTTATTTACATATATTATCTTAAGTAAATGAAATAAAATTTTATACTTAAATGATATTTTATATAAATAAGATAGAACACATATTCAAAGGCCAAAGCCTTTTATATAAAAAAAAGAAACGAAAAATAGAACACATATGTCGGTCGATATTACTCGATATCGTCGATATATCCTTGATATCGGTTGATTTGGTGTAAATTTTTTAACATGTAGATGTGTTGCTGACCAGCGATATCGCTAAATATCAGCGATATATTATTGATATTGTCAACTTTTGGAACCATGCATTCAATATCCCTGACTTATAAAACATATATTGGAAATATCAGATGATATATCAGAAATATTAGAGATATATCTGGGATATTGTTTAAGAAAAAAAATACTTGGAAAAGATTTTTTTTACCCTACGATAGCGGGAATCATAGTTGTTAAAGGTGTTGCCTCAGCGGGCACCTAGGCAACCAGATACTACTGGGCTCAGGCGATTGGCCGCCTCAGGCGGTCATTATTAAAAATCTGATATATGTAATATTATTATTGCTTAAGGATATAAAAATTTATTTTATTTGAATATGATTGTTCGGTAAAAAACAACTATGTTATTTCATATACTTCTCATGTTTTTTACAATATAATATGTTAGGATTTGTATATCCAACAAACAAAGTTTGCAGATAAAAGAAGAAAGAAGAGACGAACGGTGTCAAATATGTTTCTCTCATGTTAACTTGTTTTCTCTCTTAATGGGTGGACCAATTGGTCACTCACCCTCTGTTTATTGGTGGACCATATAATATCCATTTTTTTTTTTTTTCATGGTTGTTAAATTACAACTAGTTCACGTGACCTAATAACAAATCAAGAGCCTTTAAATGCCCAAAATTCCTTCTAGGACCTTCAAAACTCTCATAAACTCAAATTTAAGTGGGTCTTTCATAATTTAAATAAGTGTAGGCCCTATAGTTATATATTTTACTCATCAATTTTTTTTTTTACTTGTGTATAATTGAGAAAAGGAAAGAAATGAAAGTAAGATGTAAGACATCTCCCTCTCCCCCCTTTCTTGTTTCTCCCCTGTCCAGTGTCACATTTGACTGTCGGACTATTTTTCTACTTTTTATTCAGTCTAATATTATCTCTCTCTCTCTCTCTCTCTCCTGTTAGGCTGTCTATTTTTTATCCCTCACAATCCTCTCTCCCCACTTTTAGCAGTCATTGTAGACTTAATTTTTATTCCATTTTTTTCAATACTTGAAATTCCCCTTTATTATTCTTAACTGTCTCTAATAATGGTTCTATTAAAGTGCATCTTGACAATGATGTAATTTATATGAATGTAGTGTCTCTTATAAAAGAAAATGTATCATACATAGATCTCATATTAGGGGGAATTTATGTAACAAAAAGTTCATCAGGCGATGCCTCAGGTGCCTTAGGCTACCCCCTCAGGCTTCCAAGGGGTTCGTTGCTTGGTCGCCTCAACAACAATGACAGGAATATATTGGGGATATATCGGAAATATCGAGGATAGTTCATACCATGGTTAGAAGATACCACACTAGCTGGCCCCGATAATCAAAATTCCACAATGGTACCCTCATTGTCCCCGATAATGCCTCCTACACCAGCAAAACATGGATTGCCAAAGAACTCCCATCAAAGTTAAGCTTAAACGAACCACTATGAGGAGGGCTCCAAGGAATAAGTTTGGGAACCACACAAGGCAACGAACCTGCAATAAATGGCCAACCTTTGATGATATCACTACTCCTGATTCTTTAAAGATAGGGAAGTAAGCACCCGAGAGCAACCTTTGAAGGGGTTTTATCAATCAAGGAAGTAACTCTTGAAATCTTTCCTTCGAAGGAACACATAATCATGCATACTTATTAAAGCAACATTTGAACTGTCCAAGTCAATTGCCTCTATAAAAATTTTCAGGCCCCTATGGAAGGGTAGCCCTCGTTCCAAGAACTATTGGCCGGTAGAGTTACTGTTCCGTGAGTGATGAGGTCTATAAGAATAAAGCTATGACCTGAAAGGCCTTAAAACACCATGTTTAGCAAGCTTCTTTAAGCTCCTCAGGTCGTTGAGATAGGAAAATAGTATGATTGTATGTGTGATATCACCTACTATACCAAGAATATACATGAATGGCTTATTATTACTTATAGAATTCAATGAGCTACATTTTTCTATTTAGTGGCCTAAATTAACAAGATTGCACTCCATTAAAAAAGAGTAACAGGATGAACTACGTAGAATAGTTGAAAGTTGGTGTTCAAGAACTTAGATAAATGATTTAGGATGGTCGTATTAGCGGCCAAAATCTTGTCATCAGTTTGTAGAGGGTGCGATGAGACAAACCTTGCCGGTGATTACTCAGTTTTCAGTTGGGGGTTGGATTCTAATCCCAAACTTTTTCATGCATGGAACTCTCTGACAGTCGCACCATTTGGATCCCAGAGTATCTTTGGTAGAACGCTTTCATGATATTGCATCTCTTATGATAGAGCTGTAGAGTTTGTTGAACCCGACTTCTGGTAGTGAGATAGCAATTTAGGAATGAGAAAGTCATGTCTAGATTTGAAAAGATTTGTACTAACACTTAAATACAGGTATCCTAGAGCCTGTTACATTCTTTTGGAACTCTGACCCATTGCTGGTCTTTATATCTTTCATATGGCTGACGTTGGATGGTAAAATCTCAAACATGTAATCATTGTGTAAGGCAAGAAAACTTTCCCATGAAAGTGGAAAATGTACTTCTGATACTTTATCATATGGGGCTTTTGGTGAAAATTTACCCTTCGTTATTCTAAGGGGCCTTTTGCATCATTTAAGTTACTCCAAAACAATATACATGATCGTTTGGGACCTGTTTAGACTTCCCCAATCTGTCATTGCCCAATCAATTGTGTCTTTTCCTATCCGAATCCCAATGAGGTTAAAAAAAGGATTTTGAGTATAGCTTTTCTAATGGTTATTTAGGATGGTAAAACACCAAACAGAATTTGCTTTTGTGTGTGTATGAAATGGCCAAATTTTCATCGATGTAGGTCTAGTTTGTTAAAATGTCATTTCAGACTACATTTTTGATACATGTAATTGAGTCCTGTAAACTTCACTCAGTTTCGTGATTGAACTGATTTGTGTTGGAATATTCTTCTAATCTGGCCTTTACACAAAAACAATAATGTATCCAACATATGCAATAATGATTTGACTTCAAGTAATTGCCTGTTGATACAACAAAGAAAAATTTTCTTGTCAAAGCATCCTTGTTCTACTATTTCATGCGGTGACATTTACCTTCCTACTTTGCGTCCCGTGGTAGAAGGATCTTCTCCTAGTTGCTTCTTTTTGTTTCTTCTTGAGATGGATCTCATCTTCATGGGTTTGAAGCGGGTTGTATTTCATAAGTCTGTCAGAAAGCCACCCCTAATATGGTGCTTATACTCTGTATCTCTTGTAAAATATGTCGGACCATGACATGACATATGGATTGCAACTTTAGTAAGAACAAAAATAGGGTGGAGGCGTCGTTAAGATAGATGACTAAGAGATATCCAAAAGTGACCAATTTGGCCATCTTGGCTCAACTATTTACAAGGATGGAGATTGTGAAGAGGTTGTTGCCCATAGCAGTAGAACTGAGTAGCAAAAGTGGAGAAGGGCTTGTGGAATGTTATGTGATTGACGTATTCAGCCAAAATTAAAGCGAAATTCTATAAGACAATGATACGATCAATATTGTTAATATCATAAATAAGTGCATTCAAGAAAATCTTAAGAGGCTCCAATTTGCAATAAATATGGGAGAGTTGGTCGACTGAGATAATTTTGACATGTTCAACAAAGATGAATAATGGATCCAATGCGTGAATTTGTTTAATTTTAAGGTTCGGAAAGGCGAGAAGGCATAAAATGTCGTGGATGGAGACAGTGAGGAAAGATTTGATAGCACGTTATTTAAATGAAGTTATTTCTTTTAATAGAAGCATAGAACTGAATTGCAGAACAAGATTAGTGTTACCGATCCCAAGTATTTGAGATAAGGCATTGATGATGCTGATTATTAACTTTGAGCCTTCACCCCTTAAATCGCTCTTTTATATTTTTTCTGCTAATATACTCTCTTGATAACTAAGAATTAAGCTAAAATGAATCACTTGCCCAACATTTTTTTAAATTGAAAAATCTATAAATGCTCAAAGAAAAGCTAAGGAAGTAACAAGTCAAGCTAAATATAAAGTATATGAAGACTTATACAATAAGTTAGGCACTAGAGAGGGTGAGAAAAATGTAGGGAGGGAAAATTAGATCATGTTAAATGCATTAAGGACGACAATTAGAGAGTAGTAGAGTACTAGGTGAAGGATGAAGAAATTAAGGAAAGACGGAGAGGATATTTTCATAAATTACTAATGAAGACTGAACACAAAACCTCTAGGCAGAGACACTAAGTGGATACGAGAGTACAATGTTATTGTCGTAGAATCAGGTAAGTAGAGGTGAAAGAAGCTCGCACTAGGATGGTAATGACAAAGGCTTGAGAACCAAATGATATTTCAATTGAAGCGTGTTAATATATCGGAAAAAGTGGTACATCCTAGCATATAAAGTTTAACATTTTAGAAGACTTGATAAATGTCGAAAGCATGGAGGAAAAAGTTTGTGGTACGGTGGTACCTATATCCAAGAATAAAGGAGATGTTTGAAGTTGGACCAACTATCCTGAGATAAAACTTATGAATCATACTATGAAGTCATAGGAGACCAAAGATTAAGATGTCATACCATGACGTATGAAATGAATATCAAAGTCATATTAACACCAGAGTATATTATATTGCAGTTGGCGTATATTTTAGCTTTGTTCCAATTGCATCTCTTATGTACATTATTATCTTTCCATTTTTAAAATTTTTCCTCCAACAACGAGAAATCCACCATAGCATTATTTTAATTAAATCATTTTTTGCAAATTATTTAGAGAACTGGTTCTCAAATCTTTTTCGTTCAAAATAATATAACTATTTATTATATGCAATTGACTGGATATTGATTTACACTACTTTCACTCTCATTAACGCTTAACGTTGTAGAATGTGGTTGTTTTATGTGGTGGAAACTCTTCAGCTAAATTTGTTTACTGGATGCTTGTTAAGTGTTGTTGAGCAGTTAAAACTATAAGTTCTATGGCAGAATGATTTTACTTTTTCAAACTCTTGGAAGACATTCCAAGTTTATGCTATAATGCTCAATTGCTCTTCTTGTTTAAATTAGAGGTTTATTAGTATCTTAAGAACAAATATAAGGATTACTGCTTTCTATAGCAATGCCTTGGTGAACATGGAAATGGAGATTGTAAATTCTCATCTTAATGGTCATAAAAACAACAATCATCTGTTTGGTATATTGAAGTTTTACCTACGTCCCTTGCTTATGTGAACAAATATTCTTCATTTGTCTTTCATAAACACAAGCTGGCCCCTGGCCCCTTAGCCACATCTCATTTGTCTTCCATAAAAACAGTCCTGTCCCTTAGCCACATCGAATAGACAAAATTAGTCTTCAGATTCAACTGAATTCTCAATAATTTTATAGTTTTTTATCCTCTCTGTTTTGAAGACTTGAACTTCAAGACCGAGAATTAGATTTAATCTCCTCAGGTATTATTTCACAACTGACAAGAGAAAACCCAAATTCATATCTCTTTTCCATCTGAATGCTTTATTTATACTGTTGATATGCATCAATGCTATTTTACAGCATGATTTAATTTAATCACTGTTGAACAGTCTCACTGTGTTGAATAGCTTGATTTGTTTTGCATGACCTTTAGTGCACAAATCATATATTTGTCAAGCACATAAATAAGATACGAATTGGAAAACGTATTATTTGGAGCCAAATTTTGAGCTACATCTGCAGCTCTCAGTATAATTATTAGGTTAGTCTTTCTGAATCTTAAAGAACAGTTCGTTTCATGGATAAATGACAATACAACTCCAAGATGTCTACAAATGTTGAAGGGGATAATGAGAATGAATGATTGAACATGTTGTTTGAGCTTTTTTTTTGAAGAGAAACGTTAAGTGGATACTGGGTAATTGAAGTGGACAAAAGCATTAAAGTTTGTTCTCACCTCGTATGTTTTGGACGGCAGCAATGTGGAGGAAATGCCAGATTCCACAGTAACTGTATAGCTGTAGTTGAATGACTGAATTGTACGATAACTTTATAGCTATGGTTGAATGACTGAATTGTACGGAACTACTCAACGTGTTACAATTTTTCTAAATAAAAAATAAATGGATGTCAGAAGATCACTTGCTGGTTTCACTGCAATTAGTGTACTTAAGTTATTGTTTATGCAACAAAGTTCTGTGCTATATTGTTAATGTTCAAACATTGTCTCTCATAAAATCAAGACCTTTCTTCTACTGCATCATTGTGTTTGCACCAGAAAAAGATGCAATATTGGAGAATTATCATCCCTTAAATTTCTCTTTTAACAAGCCTTTTTTTTTTAAATGGGGGGTAAGCATGGGGGCTTGGAAGCAGGATTGAACAACTCTAGTTGAGTTTGGAGTATATGGTAAAGAGTCTGTTTATAATTATTTGGACAAATTTATCCCTGGCATGTTTGATGTTCCATACAAAAATTAGAATGAGCCAAGGTTCCATGACCACTTTGGTTTTGCTGGAAGTTCATTTAGGACATTTTCCATTTTGTGAAAAAATGCAATGTTGTGTCTACTCATGTAGCAATGCGAGCGCACACATTTCTCGATCTCCATTTAAGCCATTAACCACACACACCCCTTGAGATTCTGAAGTTGACTAAAAATGATTTTCCTTCTGGAAAATTTGGGTCACAAAAAACTCTTGTAAATGAGGCTTGGCTTGGGCTTGGGCTTGGGCTGTACCTATTTAAAATTACATAATAGTTATTTGGGAGAGGGGTTGCACCAAAGCCAAGCTAGCTCCTCGGCTAATTTGGCTCGTTTGAGCCAAGTTTTTAGCTGGCATTTCAGACTGGAATGAATCAAGTCAAGCTCAAGCTAGACCTTGTTTGATTTGATTCGGCTCCAAGGTTGACTTGGTTTGGCTCAAATTATTTTATATATACATATAATATTTTTATATTATTATTTATATTAATAATTATTATAAAATAATATTTTTAACTTTATTTATTTAGATTGTAATAATTTTTAATATAATGAATAAGTTTTAAGAGATAATAATAATAAAAAGTTAAGTTAAAAGCAGACACTCTAATCTAACTTTCTTTTCCACTCTACTCTAACTTTCTTTTCTTTAGACAGAAGGACTATCCCCAAATCTTGTCTTATTTTTAGTTAATTTTATGTAGTTTTGTGAATTATAATTTACCAATAAACACTTTGATTAAATCATATAAAATTAAACCAAACGATTCTGTGGATCAAGCTTGAGTGAACCTGAGCTAAGCTTGGCATGCATAGATTTTGAGCTCGAACAGAGCTTGAGCTCGATCAAGATTGTTCAAGCCAAGCTCAAGCCTAAACGTTTCAAAGCCAAGGTTCAAGCCAAGGTCGGTTTGAATACAACCTTAAATTAGGAGACCTATTTTTTATTTGATCACAGGATCACCTGCAACACACGCTCATCATCTTTTCTTTTCTTTTCTTTTTTCCTTCATCAAATATTTAAGAAGTAATATAAGATATAGTTATAATTTTAGGATCACAAGAGGTGAGCCAAAGCAACAGAACCTACTAAAAAGCAAAAGAAAGAAAAATGGGAATACCCATCAACAAAATGCGAATGCCGGTCAATGTTTCCACATTGACTCTTACGAGGATGAAATGCGCGAAGCCCATTTATCTCCTGGCGGACAAATGGCCTAGATTGCAAGACGGAGTCAGACATACAACCTTGGCAAGAACGGCGTTCCACGGAATATATGACTCATGCTCCTTTAAGTCGCCTTTCCTAATCATTTTTTTAGAAAAAATAACTGAATAACAGAGACCTCTAGAAAGTTCCTCAGTCTGTACCGCCTTGGTAGACCATGCATTGTTGCCACTCCAACTCTCAAGGCCAGGGCGGAGTCGCCCCCTAATTTTTAAAAATAAAATAATTATAATATTATTTAATTATGCATAGACATGCAAGAGGCATCTGCCCCTTGAATTTTTGAGAAAAATATCTTTTATATTATTCTAATTAACTAAATAATAAGACAGTCATGGGACAAGAATTTTGTCCTTAAAAAAAGGGGGTTGTATACACCAAACCCCCACAAGAGGTTGAAACTCCCCCACACTCTTAGACCCTGAATACTTTGTACGACCTAATCGTCTCCATAAATCTATCAGCGATTGCTAATATTTTCAATCGACCATCGCGTTTGGCCCTTTACTGTTCCATTTGTTTCAATGTACAATAGGGAAAAACAAATAAATTTCACAGAAAATATCAATGGTCCTAAAGAAAATACACACAATTTTTTTTTTTTTTTCCTTGTAATTCATTTGATTTCCTCTATTTTACACCGAAACAAACGGAGCATACAAGAAAATCCTGGCTCCACCCTTGCTCACGACTGAGTCATACAATGGAGATCAAAGCTTCTCCATAATCCTTTGCAAGACGTTTGACAGCAGTAGTATTGAGTATTTACGTGGCATTTGGAATTCTGAGGATCTATTTGTCTAAAGTATATTGTGGGTAGACGTTCTTACGTTTTAAACCGTTTGGTAGTACGTCTACTTGCTTTAGAAGAAAAAAAAGCATCTCATGTCTAAAAATTAGTTTAAATTTTGGATAATTTTTTAAAAGAAACACGCATCTATTGAACAAAGATTTTAATATTTTTTTGACTGTTTTGCCCCCTTATTATTATTACAAAAAAAACTGTCTTTTATTGTGCGCTGCCAAATAATTTTACTAGTTACATATATATTTCTTAATCTTTTTTCAATTGTCTGAAACAAACAAGTTCAGACAAAATCTATCAAATAACCCTGATTTGTCAAATTAAAGTACTTACTATAAATAAGTGATTAGGACCTCCAAGAAAAGTACTTGTAAATATGGAACTTCACGATTACTTTTTTTCAAAAAAAAATACTTGTAAAGAAGTAGTTTTTTGTAGAGACATTTTGGTCCCCAATATTTTTATGAAAATTTAATCCTTCTTTATTTTGGAGTAAAGAATTTACCTATTTTTCAAAATTAAAAAAAAATCTTTAGCTTCTATGTTATAGCATTTTTTTTAAATGACAACAATTTCCTTGGAAAAGTACTAATTGTTTGATTTATCAAATGAGTTTATTATAAATAAATATTTTTATTCCAACAAATATGATGATATCAGACGAGTGACATTAAAACAAAAATGTTTATTAAAAAAACATTTATTAGCTTATAGAAAAAAGTAAAATTTACAGATGGTTAAGATAATGGTTGGAGTTTTTAAGTCACATCTCTCCATCAAAGTGTCTATATTCATTAGTGAAACTAAGGAATGTCTTTGTAGCCAGGATTTCTAAGGACAATGGGATGGTGTGCAAGATACCAACCCGGATTTGAATTCGGGCATTGCAAGCTACCTGTGGTAGATAGACAGTTATTCTGGTGCAGTGGTCTTGTACCGCGTTGGCTAGTTGCGATCCCCGTCTTAGGCGGCAAAAGATTTACTCTGCCCTAGGTGAGCAACACTATCAGTGGACTTGTGATAAGAAAAAAGAAAAAAAATATTAAATGAAAAGAAGTCAAAAAAATAGGTGGGAAAAAAATTTGTCTTCTCTCCATATGTCGGTTTTTTCGTGGTGATGGGGTTGCTCACCAGAGGGATACTCTGGTGAGTAACAGAGTAAATCTTTTGCCGCCTTAGGCGCCTTGAAATAGCTCCTATGGGGTCACAAAAAAAAAAAAGAAAACCAATTTCTTATGGAAAGAAATTTTAAAGACCAAATCATCTTGGAGATTATCTGTCAAGTCTGGTTATGAATTGAACTTTCTTTTATTTATTATTATTATTATTTTTAAATTTAAGTGGTTAACTTTAATCGAAGGTTAATATCTTGGAGATGACATTTGTTTAGTTTTTTTTGTTATTAACGTTAATACTAATTACATCACTAAGAAAAGTAGACAATACCATCTCTAGTAGAACTATAAACGAACGGAATTCAGAACACATAATGGTATATATATCTAAATTTGTATTTGATTACATATTTGACTATTGAAATTCAAATATTTAATTGATGGGTAGTGAAATATGATATTTGTATTTGAATCCGATTAAAATATTCGAATTCAGATAATATCTTAATTATCCGATTACTTTTAAAAATTAAAGAAATATGTCAATTAATATATAAAAAATGTAAAATATATATATAAAAATTTAATTTAAAAATATTAAATTAATATTTTTTTCTATCTATGTTAAAAAGAATAATTTAATGTGCTAAATTATGTAAAAATACATATTTATAAGGTTAGTTTAATTCTATAAATTTATAATATATTATATACTTGGTCGGATATTTATCGTATTAGATATATTAATATCCGAGTTTGTATCCAATTATTAACACATAGTAAAATTACAATTTGAATTCGCTCTGCCGAATACCTATTCGAATTATAATCCAAGTAAATGGATTCAGAAATACGATTTAGACATGGATATTACACCCCTAATCTTCAGGATGTAATTGGTTATAACATGAGATAATTCGAAGTCTTTTTTATTTATTAAAGGAAAAAACTTTTGATTTAGAGATAAAATGTCATCTCCAGGATATAATCCATTTATAGCCTGAAATGATCCGAAATCATCAAAAATTAGGAACCAAATCCTCTACAATTATAATTGGATTTGGGGAATCCGGTTATGCACCTGAGGTCGCCACGCGTCTCTTTTGACACCCCTTAACTGTGGTTAAGATTCATCCACCCATCCTTGGTTTTTAGGAAAAAAAATAACTAATTGTGATTGAACTTGGAGAGAGTTCAATCACACTCATAGGTCAACACATGTCCCTATTAACTCCTACTAATTGTGGTTAAGATTTAGTAATCCATAGGGTGTGTTTGTTTGGCAAGTAAGTAAGGGAAAATAAAAGAAAAATAAATTTTCTTGTACTTTTCTTGCTTTTAGTGTACAAGAAACACATTTTCATTTTCTTACTCTTTCTCAATAGTGACAAATTTCTTTCATCTTTTGATGTTTATTTTGAGAGAAATTTCAAAATTTTTTATTTTTATTTTTTTAATTTTATTTTCTTTCACCCACTTTCTTGCCAAACAAATGCTTAGGGTTCAATAATCTAATCTTGATATTTAGAAAAAAAATATTTATCTCTCGTTAAGAACTTTTAACTCTTAGGATTAATATATTTTTTTAAAAATCATGGTTAGAATGTTGAACCCTACATATTAGTAAATCTTAACCAAAATTAATAAGGATTAATAGGGACACATGTTGACCCGTGGGTGTGATTGAACTCTCCATCATTGACTGTGATTGATCTCGTGTTAAAAAAAAAACCAACCTCCCTCATAACAGGGGTAGTGTTTTTTTGGCTTTGTTATGACATGGTAGTTTGATAATTATAAATTTAAAAGTTGTATTTTTTTTGTCTATTAAACTATTTTTGTATAAGTTATAATTTTAGATTGCTCCAATTATTTTGTTCTACGGGGCTCCTGCTCATATGTTTTTTTTTGATGGGCTCCTGCTCATAGTTAATAAATATCATTCTGTATAAAAATAAAGGATAATGATGATGTCTTTCTCATTCCTCTACCAGGGTAGCGGTAGCAGGTGGGGGCAGCGTTAGAGGTCTTTTTCCTTCTCGTTAAACCTTTTAATGTATTTGTTGGGAGCAGGAAAACGTCAAACGTCAAGATTTCCTCTATTATTAGTTCAGGTGGGCCCACTTTTATTGAATCACAGCCAATCGCGATTGAACTTTTAGAGTTCAATCACAGCCACAGACCAACACATGTCCCTTTTAAATCCTATTGATCATGGTTAAAATTTACTAGCCCTTGGGTTCAAAAACCTAACCTTAGTTTTTAAAAATAATTTTTTTTAAAAAAATGTAACCTTTTCTTAACCCTAAGGCAAAATTGTTTTTAATATCATTTTTCTAAAAACCAATTATAGATTGTTGAACTTCAGAGCCAGTGAATCTTAGGCGGCACAGGTTCCTCTTGAGTTGAACGCGAGAGAATCTCTCGAGTTCGAACCCCTAGTGGTCACCACGTGTCTCCTTTGACACCCTTTAACTATAGGTAAGGTTCATCCACCCTTAGGGTTCACCCACCCATCCTTGGTTTTTTTTTTTTATATTAATTATTATTTTTTAAATTAAAAAAACTGTTTTTAGAGTTTTTTTAATATTAAAAAAAGTTTTTAATAAAAAAGAATTAATATTTGAAAAAAAAAACCAAGGATGGATGGGTGAAGCCTAGGGGTTGGTGAACCTTACCCATGATTAAGGGGTGTCAAAGGAGACACGTGGCAACCTCTAGGGGTTCGAACTCGAGATATTCTCTCGAGTTCAACTCGAGAGGATCCTGAGCCATCTTAGGCATGGTTAATAGGGGTTAAAAGGAACACGTGTTGGTCTGTGGGTGCGATTGAACTTTCCCTGAGTTCAATCGCGATTGGCTGTAATTCGATCGGCCCCATCCTCACCCATTCCTCACCGTCCACTTTGACGGAGTAACACCTCCTTTAGCATCTGACTGAGTCTCATTACTCACATATAAGAACAATCATCTTCAACCCTCACACACAGACACATTCACTCCTCATCTCCTTGGGTTTAGCTTCTTTGTGGGGTTCTTCTCAGTTCAGAATCTTAGAGTCTCAACAACACTACTCTACCAAATATGGGCAAGAAACTGGGCACTTTACTTGGAAGAACCTTCCACTCCAAATTCAAAGCCCTTGTAAACCTTGCCATCTCTCGCCTCGCCGTCCTCAAGAACCACCGGAAGGTTCGATGCTTCCACGCCCGGTCAGATGTCCTTCAGCTCCTCAACCTTGGCCAACAGAAACTCGCTCTCTCTCGTGTAAGTTCCCTACTGAAAACTCTCTTGATCTACTGGTTGAATTGCCAGTCACTGGACTTTCTTGTTTCTTATTATTATTACTTTTGGATAGGTTGAGTTTGTGATCAAGGAGCAGAACTTGTTGGATGTGTTTGTTATGGTAGAGGGGTACTGCCATTTCTTGATGGAAAAGGTCTGCCTCATTGAAAACAATAATAGAGAGTGTCCTGATGAGCTGAAGGAGGGCGTGACAAGCTTGCTGTTTGCAGCTTCAAGATACTGGGAGTTCCCAGAGCTTCAAGAGATTCGTGGGGTTTTTACGTCGCGATTTGGGAAGGAATTTGCTGCTTCTGCTGTTGATTTACCCAACACTTGTGGAGTGAATCCTAAGGTATATAGGGTGCATGGGTTGTTTGATTAATGCTGCCATTTTTCACAATAATTGTTATACCGACTAGTGGGTGGCACGTGCAATGCACGTGAGAGCAAGGGGAAGGAGTTAACCACAGTTCATAGGAGTTAAAAGAGGCGTGTTAATCCACGGGTGCGATTGAACTCGCTAGTGGCATGTGCGATGCACATGAGCGCGAGGGGAAGGAGTTAACTACATTTAATAGGAGTTAAAAGGGACACGTGTTAACCCACGGGTGCGATTGAATTCTCACCAAGTTCAATCACGATTGGCTGTGATTCTAAATAGATAGATGAGCAAGGGGTAGTTTGGGAATTAAAGTAAAACATTAAATCAAATACAAGGGGTAGTTTGGGAATTAAAAGTAAAACATTAAATCAATGTTTTGTTTTTATATAAGGGTAATTTGAGAATTTCGAAAAATTCATCTATACAAGGCTCTCGCATTATAATAGTAAAGATAAAAGGGATAGTTTAGGAATTAAAGTAAAACATTAAATCAATGTTTTGTTTTTATATAAGGATAGTTTGAGAATTTCGGAAAATTTATCTATGCAAGCATTATAATAGTAAAGATAATAATTTTTTTTTCTCTGCTTCTTTATAGATGATACAGAAGTTGTCGACGAGACGACCAAGTTTGGAGAGCCGATTGGAGGTGCTAGATGAAATTGCTTCTGAGAATGGGATCGCACTGTATCTCAAGGACGCATCTTCTTTAATCACCAAGGTATGCATATGATACTAACAATGAATACAAAAATTAATATGGATAGTATGAAACATTATCATCTATTCCACGTCTCATGATCTGTAATTTTTTGCAGGAGAAACAAGACTCCCAGCCAGAGCCATCAGCTGAGTTAGATAATGCTAAGTTCAAACAATACAAGCATAGTCTAAGTTACATATCTGATGACGATTAGTCTTCGAAATCTGGATTATGAACCACTAGGTACTCAGTTTCGGAGGAATTGTTGAATTCTCAAATGGTGGATTGGGTTTTGAGAATACCCATCCTATCGATATATTCAGTTAGGAATCAGAAGAGGAGGAAATGATGAAAAACCAATTTGAAATTCAACATGAAGATGTCAAACAAAGCAAGAACAATGCAAAATCTGAGACCAATCTAATAGGCCAGATCGAGTCAGTGGGGAAGGAAATAGTTTTTATGAGAGTGAGATGAGACTGGAAATGAACATGGTAGGATTCCATGGTGGAAGCTCCATATCTTGAAAGAAATTAGAATGAATTCCCAAATACCAGACAGTCTAATGTTGTTACAGATGTTCTTTTGGATGAGAATGAAATTAAGATTCACCACCCATCTGAGAGGCACATCCCTCTAAGACCTAGAGCTGATCATCCTCACAATTTGTTGCATGTTCCAAAGGGTAAGGTTGCATCTGGATTGGGAAATTCAATGGCATATGCTGATGAAGGAATATCTAATTTCGAAAATGCACATCACTTGAATGTTGCAGATCAAGAACATCCACAATGTTCAAACATAGAGAGGAGGCCGATTTCCGTGAAGACCAGACGAGTACAAAGGCACTGAGAAACATATGAGTGCATGTGTAGGAGTTTTTTGTAATTAGTTTATATATATAGCATACTCTGAGTATATAGTTAGGTTCTCTTTTGAATTCCCTGGAAGTTTATGATCATGTAAAGTTAGTATTATGATTTTGAAATAACAGTGAGGATTCTTCTTTTTTTTTCGTGTAGGGCATCATTTCTCTACGTTAGTACAGATGTTAGCTTGGGCATTGGAGCTCTTGCAACTCATACCCTTGGGGGGATTGGATCCCCCGACCTCCCTTCATTAAAGGCCACACCCCTACCACGCAAGCAAGAGGCGGGGGGGTGTGAGAATTCTTGCTTAGAGTGCTTTGATTTTTTGTTCAGGTATTTGTAAATTATGATATTAATGTTTTGAGATTAACTATGAACAGGAGCTCTGGTTGAAGGCATATAATTCGCTCGAATAATTAGGGGTGATAACCGGAGCATCCCAAAATGTCTTCTGGTAAGGGTAGTTTGGGAATTACAAAAACAAATGAAGGGTATTTATGTCAATTAAATATTTTTGTCAATGTTATATATGTGGCATAACTCCAACCCCTTAAAATTATAAACCTAATCCTTTGTAACCCTAACCCTAAGCCCCTAATTGGCTTTCCTAACCCTAAACCCTAGCACTGATTATTCCTAACACTTTGATTAAAACCTTAGTTTGGTTTCAAGATAGGTTATTTTTTTTTATCTAGTTTTATTATTGTACTTGTTTTATTTTACTTTTATATTTATTTTTTTTTGTTTTAAATTATTTCAATTGAATTATATGTTGGGTTGACATTCAGTATAAAAAAAATCTCGTTGTCTTGACGGATGAAAAAAAAATCTCACTTTTCTTTCCTATCCCCTCGCCTTGCCTTGTCCTAGTCCTTGAGGGTAGGGTAGGGTTAGGGACTAGTCAATCTAGGGGTCTTGCCCTTATAAGGACTTTGCTAATGAGACCCCATTAGGGCTGAGACCACTGAGACCATGCTTAAGAGCATTGGATTTCAGGTGGGGCCCATTTTACATGGTAGGCCCCACCTAAAATGCTCTTAGAGCATGGTCTCGGTGGTCTCGGCCCTAAGGGGGTCTCAGAAGCTTTATCCTATAAGTAAGGGCAGGGTTAGGGCTGACCCTGCCGCCCTGCTCCGACCTCCTTTAACAACCCTATGTAGTACACATGATGGTCATCCCAATGTACACCACACCCACCTTAGATTCACATATCAATTATACTAAAATCAACTATATTTTATAGAGCAAAATCTTGATTAACTAAGGATCAATATATTTATTTAAAGAGTGTAACCACGATAAAGATGATCCAGTATGAGGGACAAGTGATGAAAGATACTACTGACTTACAGGAAATCAGTAAGTTGGGAACACTCAGTTAACCAATTCGGTTCTGAGAGATTGTATTTATAGAGTTACATCAAAACTCGATAACTACAAGATGGTACTTACAGTGGTTACAAGAACCGTATGTAGAGATATACACAGGAAGAAATTCTAGATAAGAAGATACATTTTGGAGACTTATCTAGATAATACCAAGCAAATGTAGGGAGTCGTAACTGGAGAGGACTTTCTTAGATTCTATCTGCTATCAGGACTTTCAGAGTTTTCAAAAACAAGTAATGGCTTCCTCTATGTTATCACGCATTCAATCCTGAGACATAGCTTGATCTACAGTTTTGGATACTCAAGAAAAAAAAATGACAACGACAATATGTTTCATTTCGTTCTTGTAGATGGAAAAGTAGAGTTTTATGCAATGTGCAAATGCCCTCGTCTTTTTCATACAGAATCTTGTAAGTTAGTTGGTACATTTTTACATTGATTTAGAGGAGGAAGAGGGTACTTGGTAAGGAGATTTGGAATGGAATGAATGATTTTTTTTTTCTTCAATGTGACTGACAGAACAATCCCTCTTCCATAGATATTCAATCCTTTTTAACAAAGAACACATGAGATTGTTCAAATCTAAACATGATTTTTCGTCAATCATTCTGTTATTAGTAACCTCATTCCAAGAATAAAGAAGTGTTTCAAGATAACATTAATTGATTTAGAACTAGTTATTTTACCATTCAAAGGAAAATACTATTGCCCTTCGCATTCTTCTTCCGGGTGTCTGCATATGTGTTTGTGTTAGCGTTGTGCCCATTCTCAAGTTGAGCAAGGAACATGCTCAACAATGAGCTAGTATCCTATAATCGAGCTAATATTTTATCTAATAAGCCAACATTATCTTATATTTTGAGTATCCCGTATTAGAAGATTACTGCAAAAAAGGGGTAATATTAATTTATTGTCTATATATAGTAGCTAAATGCGTATTTTTATGGGACTGATTCAGCTAGTCCCGGTTCACCATTCTCATGCATATGGTAAACAAGGCCTGGTGTTGAACCGGATGATCCAATAATATTGGTCGCAGTTGCGGTTGGATTCAAGACCTTTGAGCTATGGCTGGTGATAATTTATTTCTCAGATCTTACTAGTGCAAAATAAACGTAACAAACAGATCTTACTAATACAAAATAAACGTAACAAACAGAAACCATGAGCAGCAAAGCCTAGGTGAGACTAGGACTCTTCTTTATGGGGTGTTTACATATAGGCGATAAGTCGGCACGGCGAGTAAGTGGTTAGCCCTTGGAACTGCTAGACCAAACGTCTCGCTCATGTCCAGGTCACCGGGCGCCATACCATTAGGAAGTTCCCAGTGGAAGCAATGCACTAATTGCGCTACTACTAGTCGAACCACTGTCATGCCTAATTGCATTCCCGGACACCCTCTTCGACCTGATCCAAATGGGATGAGTTGGAAGTCGCGTCCCCGGACATCTATATTGGTATTAATGAACCTCTCTGGCGAGAATTCCTCGGCATTACTGGGCCACGCATCAGGGTCCCGGCCAATTGCCCAAGCATTTATAATGATCCGAGACTTCTTAGGTATATGGTACCCATTTATTGTGATATCTTCCATGGACTCGTGAGGGACTAGCAATGGGCCGACTGGATGTAGCCTCATGCTTTCCTTCACCACTATGTCCAAATAGTCCAACTTTTCCAAATCCGTCTCCTCCACCGCCCGATCCATGCCAACTACACCCTCTAACTCGTCTTGGAGTTTTTTCATCACTTTCGGATACCTTACGAGCTCTGAGAGGGCCCATTCAACCGCGGCAGATGAAGTGTCAATTGAGGCCACAAGCATATCCAGTAAGATTGCTTTGATATTGGTTCTATCCATCATGTAAAGCTGGTCATCTTTGGTATCTTTGGACTCCGTCATGAAGGACAGCATTATGTCCATGAAATCCTTGTGTTGCCCCTGTTGGTCTCTAGCATCTTGTACATGTGCATCGATCATCTTCTCCAAGAATTCGTCGATGGCCATGCTCGCAGATTTCAAGCCACGAGTCAATCCCTAGAGCCGATCCATAATATGTTATGTAAATTTATAGAGAAATGGATAGTATGTATGTGACCATGACAAACTTACCTATGCTTCCCAATTTTGAGCTAGATGTGACACTCTTCTAGCTAGGTATATTCCTCTTTCCTATACGTGACAAAAAAAAAAAAAATCAATCATAGATGTGTTCATGCCGTCCAAATAAACTATAATCTAGGTTGGCTCACATTAATCATAGAATTAATGCTACAGGTAATGACTAACACTTTCGTCGTTTATTCAGACCTAAATATCTCTTATTTGAACTTTTTTTTTTTTTTTTTGTCATGTATTAAGAAAGGAGAATCTAAATATTTTGGATTTTTTTTCCAAAATAGTGTCACTAGTCAAAATGCATATGTATTTCACATGATAATTTTGCATCTATAAGAATAAATAAAATCTCAACTTATTAATTTTTGTATTTCAAAGTTGACCTAAAATTTAAAGTACACATAAATGATTATGGCCTCGGATTGTCTCTGGAGAAGCCAGAAAGCCCATGTCTCGGGCTACCATAGAGTAGGGAACAAGTGGTATGATTTTGACTTCTCCACACACTAAATGACAAATGGGTGTAAGGTGGTGAGATAAAGGGGGAGAAATATCAAGTGGGGAGAAGTCAAAATCATGGGGAGAAAATGAAATGACTTCTCTACTTTTTATTGTCACATGGCCCATATTCTATGGTTGCCCAAGAGGGCTTTCTGGCTTTGCTCGAGACAATCCGAGGCCAATGATTATAGGTTGAATGCTTCTATTTCTTTACATACTTTATCAAAAGAATATGGTATATTAGTAGGGTTCGCCATTAAATATTGAAAAAAAATGGGTACATATGTTGGTTGTTCTATATTTCGAAGGCAAAAGGTTGTTTTGTGTGAGCATTCCACGTGTTCTGCTTGGCTCCATTTAACTGTGGTTAAGATTCACTAACACTTAGGATTAAACTTTTATATATTTTGAATTATATATATATATATATAAAATATAATTGATAAATTATATGAAATACACAATTAGTTTATGTTTTATAAGCCATAAATCATGTTTATAGTATATAGTTAAATATTAGAGCTGATAATTTATATATAATACAATTTACGCATTAATTTATTAGGTATTTTATTATAATATCAAATTATTTTATATTTTAAATAATACATTAAAATGATCAAATTGCTATATTTGGTTAAATATCAAAATTTTGTGTTAAACATTGGATTTTGCTACCGAGACCCCCTTAGGGCCGAGACTACCGAGACTTGTGCTCTAAGAGCACAGGATTTCAGGTGGGGTCTATTTTACATGGTAGGCGCCACCTGAAATCCCGTGCTCTTAGAGCACGGTCTCGGTGGTCTCGGCCCTAATGGGTCTCAAAAGCTTTATCCTTAAACAAACGACTTTGCTACTGACACCCCCCTCGACCGTGGGATTTCAGGTGGGGCCATTTCACATGGTGAGCCCCACTTCGAATCCTGTGCTCGGGAGCACGGTCTCAAAAGCTTTATCCAAATATGAATTAACAAGAATTCGGCCAGAATTCTACAAATTTAAAATTTCAGCCCATAATCCAGATCTCAGTTAGCGAGGGATAGAAGTGTAAAGGGAGATTGAAAATTTTAAATTTTTTTTTCTGGTAAATCGAAATGAGAATCAGGTTATAGAAAGCGTACTTGGAGATCAAGTGCTCCCAAGTAGGGGATATAATCGGCTAGGTTGAAAGCTCCAACCAACCTCAGTACCTCATGAACGACTGGTTTAAAATCGAACCTCTTGTCTCTACTGTAACCAAATAGCATCCGATGCGTCATATCCTCGACGAGAGAACCCACCTTGGCACTGAGATCGACCACGGCACGATCCTTAGCAGCATCCTTGAGTGATCGAATCATAGTAGCTACTTCTTCTCTCCTCATGGCCTTGAATGAGTCAATCTTGGTGTTACTAAGAAGCTCTAGAGTGCACAATTTGCGTAAGTTGCGCCAGTAGGAACCGTACTCAGCGAAGGCCAAGCCTTTGCGTCCATAGGACAAGTACTGTGCAGCCTGAATGTCGGGTCTACTAGCGAACACAGTATCGTGTGTCTTGAGGAACAACTCGGCCGCCTGAGGGGACGAGACCACCACGGCAGGCACGACACCAAAACGCAAGTACATGATGGGACCGTATTTCTGGGCCAAGCGATGGAGATTCCGGTGAGGTAGAAGTCCCAGCATGTGAAGGTGTCCGAGAAGTGGCAGGCCACGAGGACCGGGTGGTAGCCGTCGATCATTGTTACGGTGCTTTGCCGACTGTTGTAGATAGGTGAAGCCTCCAATTACGACCAAGAGAATGGGGATGATGATCCAAGAAGACATTGGTGGTTGGGGGGCGTAAGAGCATTCCTAGCAGCCTCACCAAAATAACTTTTTGGTTATTTTGGTGACCCAAAAGACTAAAAAGGTATTAAATGACTCCCAACGGCCTCAACAGGATGAAGAAATTCATTTGGTGAGTCTACAGTACTCACCAAAGTTAAATCTTCTCACCCTTGGGCCCACACAAATAATAAAATAAGGTTTCTCTTTTTTTTTTTTTTTTGTGGTCCCATACAAATAATAAAATAATATTTTTCTCTCTTCCTTTTTCATTTTCCCATCTCTTTTTTTTTGGTTAAAATAATGAGACTGTTGGAAGTGTTTTAAAAAAGTGGCTCACCAAAATCACTTTTTGTGGCTTTTGGCTATTTTGGTGAGTGAAATTTGGTGAGGCTGTTAGGAATGCTCTAAGACTAGAAGAGCTGATCTTATAAGATTTTTTTTGCAGACAGTGACAGGCTGTCATGCTAAGAGCCGGTGACAGGCTTTTGAATCGTGGGTAATCAGCTGTTATTACTTTTGACTTTAGCATCAACTTCAAACTTCAAAAGCACGTCTCTCTTTCGACAAGATGTGAGGATATATGTTTTAGATGTGTAAACCATCTCCTGTAGTTAATTAACCATCTCCTGTAGTTAATTTTTTTTAAAATATTTTTTTTTTATTTTTAAATATTTTTTTTCTAAAAATCAAGGTTAGATGTGTGAACTCTAAAGGTGACTGGATCTTAACCACAGTTAATAAGAGTAAAGAGGGGACACGTGACCCCAAAAAAGGGGGACAAGACGGTAACTCACCTCCTCGGCCTGAGCAGGTGACTATTTTCCTTTAAAGAAAAGCAATAATCCCCTCGTTGGCCGAGAAGATGACTATTCCTCCTTGCTCTCACATAGCCGATCCTTCAACTTGGGTTAGTTTGTTTTTAACCCTTTGGTTAATTTTTTATTTTATTTTTCTAAAAGCCAAATGTAGTTGGGTGAACCCTAAGGGTGGAGGGGGTACACATTTAAATGGGTTTAGAAGGGGAACATAATGGAAAGAAAATAGGAGCCAAGACGCCCCTCCTCATGTCACCGACCGAGGAGGTGATTATTTCCCTTTAGAGAAATGCTAGTGAGACCGTAAAAGGCAGAGACCATACCGAGACCGCGCATGTGATGTACAGGACTCAAACTATATCTTTGCTACTAAGACTGCAAAAGGGCATCCATACACAAGATTCCAGGTGGCGCCCACATTCACATGGTTGGCCCCAATTGAAATCCTATGCACGGTCTCGGCCCTTCTGCGGTCTTAAAAGCATTTCCCTATATTTTAAGAACATGACTATGGAAACCATACGATCTCGGCCCTAATTGATATCGACCATGTTTTGCCGGCATTCTAGGGTGATCAAAAAATTTGGTTACCAACTATCTACTCATCCCGTGATTTTTTATTTTCAAGTAAAATAATGTGATTTTCAGGTTAAAAAACTTGAATCATGTTATTTTAACTACATAACTTAAGTACATGATTGAGATGAAATTGATTCAGGTTATTTCACCTAAATTTCTATGGTTCACTCAAATAACTTGATTTCAAACAAAATAATATATTCACGTCATTTTAATTGAATTAGTTCATTTTATGGTCCACTTAACTGTTTCGATTAAAAAAACATAAATCAATTAATTTATATGATTCATCCAAAATAACGTGATTCAATTAATATAACCTAAATCAGTTTTTACGAAATTAATAGATGGCTGATGAATGTTAAGTTAAACACCCCCACAACAAGGACGGTCTTGATTAGGGCCGAGACCATATGGTCTAGAAGCATTATCCGTATTTTAAACTTGCCAAGACCTTATGCCATGCACAAGGTAAGACAAAGTATAAAGTTGAAAATAATTTTTGCAAATTTGTAATAAAATTAAAGTATTATGATACTCACACATAAGTATGAAAAAAGTAGTTTCATTCATGTAAACATCCCATTTTTATACCTCTTAATTCCTTTTTATTTCTTATTATTTCATTTTAATTTTAATTTATTTTTTAAAATTTTATTTTGCAATCTCAAGGAGTTGGATTTAAGAGAGAAAGAGAAGCACGTACCTAATCTCATGTCCAAAACCAATCACTCAAAGATCAAAGCCCAATTGATCTTTAAACTCCCTAAACCACACCCCATGTGCCTAAACCCAAGCCCTTTCGTGCATCAAAGCCTATCACCCTATCCAAACCAAAATTCCATTTCCCATGACCCATATACTAAAGCCCAAACCCATTTTCCACTCAACAATTTAAAAACCAAGAGAAGGGTTTTCAAAATCCAAATCTCCAAGTGAGACCCTCTTTCTCCTCTCATCACTCTCGAGCTCTCACTTCTCTCTCCCTCCCAATTCTTTTATGTTGGAAAGACCCGTGTAATGGTGAATGAGAAATTGACCTGACATAGAAATCCAATGTCGACCTGATTGACCCAATGAATAGGCAATGTGTGTTTGGGCTTGGGTGATCGACATCGAAACCCGAAATTGAATTTTTTTTTACCCAAACAGGGTACGGGTCTGGGTTTGGGCTTGGGCAATCGATTGTAGGGGAGCTACGATCGATCGCACCTGGACCAGTAATGTGGGAAAGTTTTTGTTCTATTTACGATCAATCGTAGAAGACCTACGATCGATCGCATATAGATAAAAATCTGGAAAAATTCTCTGTTTGGTTTACGACCAATCGCAATGGATGGCTACGATCGATCGCACCGTTCGGGCGATCGATCACAAGTCGCATCTGTTGGTGTTTCAAACTTCCTTATAACTAGTTTTCTTTCAGTTTTTTCTGTGTCTCTTACAAACAGCCACCTCTGTTCAATCATACACCAGGAAGTCTATAAGTAGACCTCCATTCATGTGTTCGAATGACGGTTTTAATTTTTTTAATTGTTTTTCAAAATATCTCTATCTTCTGTATTGTTGTTGATTCGAGTGCATACATTGGTCGATTTGCTGGGTTCTGCAGATTGAAGTGCTGCATCTCCAGAACCGAAATCCGTTCTATCTTGGGAGACTAATACTCATCAACCTTGAGCACCAAGAGGGAGTAAATTCATCTTAAGGAAACTGTGATTCAGAGGGCTCAGATTTGTTGTTTAATTGTTGTTTCAGTTTGCTGTTTATTTACAATTACAATGAATTCTTTATCTCTTGTTTCAGTTTCCTTCTTACTATTATTGATACATCTATATTCATTGATTATCTTTGTATAGTTAGAACTACAATCTTAAGACGAATTTAGTCTTTGTTTTAATTATAGACTATAATTATTTGAAAGAATATTTCTGTTTGTGTAATAGAAATGACATCTACTTCTACTATTGTTTCTACTGTGAGTATGTCTCATGGAGAGAAGCTCGAAAAGTTCAATGGAATTGACTTTAAACATTGGCAACAGAAAATGCTCTTCTACCTCACAATTTTGAACTTGGCAAGGTTTCTTACCGAAAACTCTCCAACACTTGATGACAGAGAAACCAATAAGGAAAAGGTAGTTGTTGTTGATGCATGGAAATATTCAGATTTCTTATGTAGAAATTATGTTCTGAATTATTTGGATAATACACTATACAACGTGTATTGTTCATTCAAAAATGCAAAAGACTTGTAGGAGTCTTTTGACAAGAAATACAAGACTGAGGATGTTGGTATGAAGAAATTCATAGTCGGTAAATTTCTTGATTACAAAATTGTGGATTCTAAAATAGTCATAAGCCAAGTCCAAGAGTTGCAAGTGATCCTACATGATGTCCATTCAGAAGGAATGTCTCTAAGTGATTCATTTCAAGTGGCTGCAATGATTGAAAAATTACTACCATGACTTCAAGAAATATCTCCAGCATAAATGCAAAGAGATGAATCTTGAAGAATTGGTTGTAAGACTAAGGATTCAAGAGGACAACCGTGGATCAGAATAGAAGAATGGGCATGCGAACTTCTTCAAGGAGGCAATAGCAAATGTTGTGGAATAAGGTTGAAGAAACAACAACAAAAGGTAGCACAATGCTGAAGGCTCTGGTCAAAGAAATAAAGGAGTATAGAAGTTCAAAGGCAAATGCTACAATTGTGGCATACATGGTCATCAGTGAAAGGATTTTCATAAGCTAAAGGACTTCGAGAAACAGAAAATTCAAGCAAACATGATAGAATTTGACAAGCTTTCAGTCGATGTCTCTGACATAAACCTCTTCGCGGTTGTATCCAAATGTAACTTAGTGGGAAACACCAATGAATGGTGGGTGGACACTGGGGCTACCCGCCACATTATTGTACCAAATCAATGTTCTCTACTTACAAAAAAGTGAAGCACAGAGAACAACTATACATGGGAAACTCTTTGAGTTCTAAAGTTGAAGAATGTGGAAAGGTGATACTGAAAATGACATTTGGCAAGGAGTTAACTCTCAACGATGTGTTTCATGTGCCAGATATTCGCAAGAACTTGGTTTCTGGATCATTGCTAAGCAAGAATGACTTCAAATTGGTCTTTGTGTCTGATAAATTTGTACTCACTAAGAATGAGATGTTTGTAGGAAAATGATATTTGAGCGATAGGCTCTTTAAGATGAATGTAATGACTGTTGTACCCAAGTCTATTAATAATAATTTTAATTCTTCTGTTTACTTGCTAGAGTCTTCAAATATTTGGTTAGGACATGTTAATTATAATACTTTGCGTAGATTAATTAACTTAGATTTCTTGCCAAATTTTGATATTGATTCTGGTCATAAGTGTGAAACTTGTGTGGAATCAAAATTAACAAGAACATTCTTTTATTCTATAGAAAGGAGAACTGAACCTTTTAAATTAATTCACAGTGATATTTGTGACTTAAAGTTTGTGTAAATTAGAGGTGGCAAAAAGTATTTTATTACTTTTATTGATGATTGCACAATATACTGTTATATTTATTTGCTAAAAAGCAAAGATGAGGCTATAAAAATGTTTAAGCATTATAAAAATGAGATTAAGAATCAACTTAGCAAAAAGATTAAGGCTATAAGAAGCGATAAAGGTGGTGAATATGAATCTCCTTTTGAGGAGTTCTGTTCAGAACATGGAATCATTCAACAATCTACTGCTCTTTACTCACCTCAATCTAACAGGGTTGCTGAATGGAAAAATAGAACATTGAAAGAAATGATGAATTTTATGTTGTTTATTTCTGGTTAACCCTAGAATTTGTGGGGGAAGCTTTGCTTTCCGCTAATTATATTCTCAATAAAGTGCCTCACAAGAAAATGCTTAATACACCGTATAAATTATGAAAAAATCATAGACCATGCCATAAATATTTAAAAGTGTGGAGGTGTTTAGCAAAAGTTGAAGTTCCTAAACCTAAAAATTTTAAGATAGGACTTAAAACCATTGATTGTGTATTCATCGGTTATGTCATTAACAGTAGTACATGTTAATACAATCATTGAGTCAAGGAATGCTTCATTCATTGAAAATATATTTCCTTATAATAATCTATTTGGTATAAGTGTGTCAAAGATGACTCGTGATGCTACGACAAGTAATAATCAATTGAATATTAACCAAGTGATTATAGACAAATTAGTTGAAGATGAACCTAGACGTAGTAAAAGGGCAAGGACTTCAACACCTTTTGACCCATATTTTCTAACATATTTGTTGGAAAATGATCCTCAAACATTCAAGGAAGCAATGTCCTCTCCTGAAGCTTCATATTGAAAAGAAACAGTTAATAGTGAAATTGAATCAATTATGCAAAACCACACTTGGGACTTGGTAGATCTTCCACCTAACACCAAACATTTAGGGTGCAAGTGGATATTCAAAAAGAAGATGAAAGCTGATGGTTCAATAAACAAATACAAAGCGAGATTTGTTGTCAAAGAGTACAAGCAAAAGGAAGGATTGGACTATGTCGATACATATTCATCTGTTACCTTAATTACATTCATTTGTATGTTAATTGCTATACCAGCATTAAACAATCTTGATATACACCAAATGGATGTAAAGACGGCGTTTTTAAATGATGATATAGATGGAAAAATATAAATGGATCAACCCGAAGGGCTTGTTGCTCCTAGACAAGAAAGGAAAGTATGTAAACTTGTCAAATCCTTGTATGGATTAAAACAAGCACCAAAATAGTGGCATGAGAAATTTGATAATGTAATGATGTCAAATGGGTTCACAATTAATGAGTGTGACAAATGCATTTATGTCAACAACAAAATGGATATGTCATTGTATGTCTGCATGTCAACGATATGCTCAAAATGGGTAGTAACATTGATATTATCAAGATTACCAAATGAATGCTATCCAATAGATTTGATATGAAAGATTTGGGTGTTGCAGATGTCATATTAAGAATAAAAATTTCTAGAACATTTGATGGACTTACTTGTCTCAATCTCATTATATTGAGAAAATACTTGATAAGTTCAAATTGTATGGAATAAGTCCAACCAGAACATCATTTGTTGCAAATTTTCATCTTATCAAAAATACTGGCAAAGACATATCTCAATTAGAATATTCTCGTATAATTGACAATTTAATGTATGTCATGAATTGTATTCGACCTCATATAGCTTACTCTGTAAGTGAACTAAGTCGATATACGAGTAATTCTCGAAAGGACCACTGGAAAGCTTTAATTAGAGTTTTGAGATATTTAAAATATACTCAAACTTATGCACTGCACTTCACAAGATATCCAGCTGTACTCGAAGGATACACTGATGCTAATTGGATATCAGATTCTAAAGACTCGAAATCCACAAGTGGATATGTCTTTACTCTTTGAGGTGCAGTAGTTTCTTAGAAATCCTCGAAGCAAACATGTATTGCTAGATCTACAATGGAATCATAATTCATTGCCTTAGATAAAATTGGAGAAGAAGCAGAATGGCTTCGTAACTTCTTAGAGGATATTCCAAATTGGTCAAGACCTGTGCCTGCCATTTCTATACATTGTGATAGTCAATCGGCAATTGCAAGAGCACAAAATCATATGTATAATTGTAAGTTGCGTCATATTCGTCGTAGACACAATACCGTTAGACAATTGCTCTCTAATGGAATTATCTCAATTGACTACATAAAGTCAAAAAATAATATTGTAGATCTGTTTACTAAAGGCTTGTCAAGAGAGCAAGTGGAAAGTTCATCAAGGGGAATGTGTTTAAAGCCTATGTTTTAAACAAGAGTCGCCATAGTGGAAACCCAACCTAGCTGACTGGAGATCCCAAGATCTAGCCAAGGGACAACTAAGTTATGTAGTGACTGTAGACCCGGGATTTTAACCCTCACTCCCGATCAGGATTGAACCCGAGGAGGAATAGTGCTAAAAATGTTGAAAAGATAGAGTCGCCACCTATTTAGATTGTGAGGGAAAATAGGGTCCCTTAAAAGATTGGATAAGGCTTTGGTCTGGAAATAGAGTTCAAGGTAAGGGTTCATTTGAATTAGGGGAAGGTGTTAGGCACCCCTAAACTCCCATCCGGACATGGTTACCTACTCCCTAAGTCTGAATTAAAGTGGGGGAAACCATAAGAGAAGCTTGTATTTCATCTATATGTTTGACAAATATTGTACAAACAGTAATGTACATGTTAATGTAAGCTGGGACAGGATATGAGTTCTATCCTAGGTGAGCTGAACCCGATCAGGGTTGCCTACGTATCCACAGTCAGTGGAATCAAGCCACACGTAGTTCCAGATGGGTAGTTGATGGTTTGATTTGTTGGGTATTTGGATTGTGGGTGTTTGACAAGCTGAGGTTGGCCTTTGGATGTTAGGGTGTTTTCGAATGGTTCGGAGGTTTTTGCTCCTGTTAGAGGAGCGAGGCGGCCTTTTAAGCTCGTGCTGAGGAGCGTTTGGACAGTTTTGGCTCATGTCAAGGAGCACTTAGACAGTTTTAGCTCATGTCAAGGAGCCTCTGACAGTTTTAGCTTATGTCAAGGAGCCTGTTGGGTTGGGTTAGGGTTTGGATTAGATTTGAACCAGGGTTTACCTAGGGTTTAGGTAGGTTTAACTAGAGGTCACTAGGGTTTACCTAGGGGTAACTAGGGTTTAGGTAGGGTTTACTAGAGTCAACTAGAGTTTACCTAGGGTTAACTAGGGTTTAGGTAGGGTTTAGGTAGGTGAGTTTTGAATTAAGGTTTGAACCGAGATTCGGACAGAGGTTCGACAACAGGGTAGACTAAGTTTGAACCGCAGTTCGGACAGAGGTTCGACAGGGTGTGGTAGGTTTGAACCGAAGTTCGGACAGAGGTTCGACAGGGTAAGCCGGGTTTAAATAAAACCGGGCAGGGGTTTGACAGGGTGAGCCGGGTTTGAGTAAAATCGGGCAGAGGTTCGACAGGGTAAGCCGGGTTTAAATAAAACCGGGCAGGGGTTTGACATGGTAAGCTGGGTTTGAGTAAAACCGGGCAGGGGTTCGACAGGGTAAGCCGGGTTTGAGTAAAACCGGGCAGGGGTTCGATAGGGTAAGCTGAGTTTGAGTAAAACCGGGCAGGGGTTTGACAGGATAAGCCGGGTTTGAGTAAAACTGGGCAGGGGTTTGACAGGGTAAGCCGGGTTTGAGTAAAACCGGGCATGGGTTCGACAGGGTAAGCAGTCTAAGTATTAAAAAACAATAAAATAATTAGACTAATAAATGACAAAGCAAACGTCAGAGTTTCGGCGATTTTACCTTCCGGGAAACCCAAAAGGGTCTCTGAATTAAGTGCTCCCGAGAACGATTATTCGAAATCGAGTTCCCGGGATCGCCGACGCCAAAAGGGAGATTTTCGAAAGAGGAGAGAGAAGAGAGCAAGTGGAAAGGAATGAAAAATGAAGGAAGGGGTGGGGGGTATTTATAGTTTTTCAAAACGAGGTCCGCGCCTTTTTAAAGGGCGCGATTTACTATATTTTAATGAATAGTAAAGCGGTATGAACAGTGAGTCGGCAAGGCGATATTTCTAAATCCTCGCCTTTTAAAAAGGCGCGATTTACAATATTTTATTATTTAGCAAATAAAGATATTGAAAATGAAGTTCACTGTACAAGTGGGGCCCACATGGTCCCGCGCCTTTTAAAAGGGCGAGCTTGCCCCTTAGGGCCTGTTTGGGCCTTCAAAAATGAGTTTTTTTTGGGTTTTTTTGTTTATGCTCCTATTTGCCGAGAAATTGTTTTTGTCGTTTTAAGCCTATTCTGAGCCCATGAATAGTCAAAATTGAGCTGATAAAATCCAGAAAAATGTTCGAGATAAAACATGGATTTTTCAGCACTTTTCAGGGGCGTTTTGGTCATTTTACGCTATAGGGGCATTTCGGTCATTTTCAACCGTTTTAAGTCTGATTCAACTCCAAAAATAGCCACAATTGATCAAAAAATTTATAAAATCATTTTAAACAAAATGAAAACTTTTCAGCACTTTTTCAGGGGCATTTTGGTCATTTTTCACCCTAGGGGTATTTTGGTCAATTTTTACCTGTGGGGCATTTCTCGGAAATTGAAGCACATGGAAAGATGGTTTTAAAAATGGATTTTTTAAAGAGTTTTTAGAGGTATGCAAGGTGATTAAGGGGGTGCAAAATTGGGGTGTTTACAGTGACTCAATTGCATCAAGGAGATATCTACTCCTAACCATTCCTATGATGAGACAGTGCATATCTGCCGCGTGAATCAGGATTAAGCTATCCTTTTAATGATTACTATAGCTTAGGAAAAGTGTCCTAAGTGGGGTATTGCAGGATACTCTTCATAGAAATCACCTATGTAAGTGAGAAGGGGCTCCTTCTATGAGAATTCTGAAAGACTGAATTCTCTAAAAACACTCACTGAACCAAGAGGTGTTCAAATCCATAATGAACACAAACATAAGAACCGACTGTGTCCGAAAGGGTACTGTATGAATTCTATTGTCTTGATTTACACAAACGACTGACATTTCAAAGACATCAAGTCCACTATTTAGCCAAGTAAATCTGATAGTCTTTCACTAGGGCAAGTTCAAGGCCTCTAGAGTACTTAACCCGATGCAGTAACTTTTCATCTGTACTTGAACTAGTGTCTGCATTTTTATTTGTATGTTGAAACGCCAATACTCATTCATGTGGGGGATTGTAGGAAAAATCCGTGTAATGGTAAAGGAGAAATTGACCCGACATAGAAACCCGATGTCAACTCGATTGACCCAAATTTTGACCTGAACCGGGTATGGGTCTGGGTTTGGGCTTAGGCGATCGATTGCAGTGGACCTACGATCGATCACACCTGGACCAATGTGGGAAAGTTTCTGTTCTATTTATGATCATTTGCATAGGACCTACGATCGATCGCAAAAGATAAAAATCTGGAAAGCTTCTTTGTTTGGTTTGCGACTGATCGTGATTGATCGCAATGGACGGCAACAATTGATTGCACCGTTCAGGTGATCGATCGCAGGTCGCGTCTGTTGGTGTTTCAAACTTCCGTATAACTAGTTTTCTTTCCCTTTTTTTCTGTGTCTCTTCCGAACAGTCACCTTTGTTCAATCAAACACAAGGAAGTCTATAAGTAGACCTCCATTCCTGCGTTCTAAGGACGTTTTTAATTTTTTAATCTTTTTTCAAAACCTCTCTCTTCTGCATTGTTGTTGATTCAAGTACATACATTGGTCGAATCGTTGGGTTCTACAGATTGAAGTGTTGCATCTTTAGAACTGAAAACTATTTTATCTTGGGAGACGAGTACTCATCAACCTTGAGTACCAAGAGGGAGTAAATTCGTCTTAAGGAAACTGAGATTCATAGGGCTCAGATTTGTTGTTTAATTGCTATTTTAGTTTGCAGTTTATTCACAAATACAGTGAGTTCTTTATCTCTTATTTGATTATCTTCTGTATAATTAGAACTACATTTTCTCCCTTTACTTTCCCATCGACGGCAGCACTTATCATCTTTTCAAGCCATTCACGCCTGAACCACGATCGGCAGCAGCTACCTACCTCCTATTTTTGCCACCACAACAAAAGAGGAGATCAACCTTAGACCTGCATCTCTCAATACCTCCGGCCAAATCCAGTAGCTCATCTTCTTGTGTTCTCACGTAATAGCATTTGATCATCTCAGTCTCTCTCTTCTCGAATTCAATGCTTACTGGTCCAACTCCCTTTTTAGATCAAGACATCTAGATCTTGATCTTTTGATCTGGATCTCTAGATCTAAGTCTAGACATCTGGATCTAGACCTTTCATTTATAATTTCTCATTTCCAGCCATTTTCTTCTCTGTATTTGTCCATCTAACCTTCTTTTTCTAGCTTATTCTCCATTGGATTTCACTTGTAAAGAATCAAAGAGTCTCTCATTTCCAATCATCCTTCTCCAGCCAGATCATATTTGGCCAATTTCACATCTTCGAATCAAGGAAACTTTACTTCTATGTCCACTTTCGACTATCACCTGCGTCCTCTATTCCTGTTTTTCTTCTATTTCATTTTATGGATCCCTTGTTTTGGGGATTGAGTGAGTGATTTCTTCTTTCCTCTCAGATCAATGTAGCATCCACCAATATCACCAGCCTCCCATCAACCATCGCAGGTATGATTTTTCTTCTTTTTGTTTAATTTCTTTGTTGAAGTTCCCTGGTGTAGTTTTTTGGGTCCCGACAGTGGTCAGGGTCCCCATATATTATTTTGTTGCAAGGCTAGAAGTTAAAAAAAGATCAGGTTGGGTTTAATTGCTTTGAGATCTAAGGCTATGAGGTGATTTTTGTTAAAAAATTAAGACCAGGTTATGATTTAATGAAATTTGAACAAAATTTTCTATCTCGATTTCAAAAAAAATTGGAAACAAGATTTCTTGTTTCACTTTGTTAAATAAGATCTTGATTTGTTTAATCTTAAGAGCTAAGAATGGTTTTTCAAATTCTGAGGGCATAGGGATTTTTATTTTTTAAAAAAAACCGATGATGATGTTTTGTTTTAACTTTGTTTTAAATCTGGATTTTTGGTTAGAGTGTGACCAATTTCGAGTTGGGGACGACCATTGAACAAGTGTTGGCCATAGTTGTATTTCTTTTCTTGATTAGTTCTTTTTTTTTAACTGGTCGTAAATTAACATGTCATACCATTTTAAAATCCCTTGTTCACACCAGATCTGTTTTCTCTTGCAATGCTATTATGCCAAAGTTGGTTGGTTAATTTTATTAGTCAATTGGATTTGGCACAGTAACTCTAAGTAGACCTTAACTTGATCTCTGGTTAACTTTTAACTGTTTATTTAGGCCTTGGAATATGTTAATGAGCCAAAGTTAATTGACATGATCAATGGGCCTTGGCCCATTAGCTTCATTCTGGCTTGGTCTCAAGTTATCCTTTAACACTAGTTAAGAATTTGTTGTAGTTGATAACTTTATTTATGTGTACAATTGCAAATCATATAGGTTAGGCTGTTGTAGATTTAGGGTAGGTTGTCTAAATCATTTTTGGTTTAGGCTCAGTGAGCCTGTCCTATCTCTTGCCCGTTAGTTTTTTTTTTTCATTTTTGCCTATACCTTGGGCACCTAGGTGGATTCCTAACCCTGACTAACTTGCTTGCCACCCCACTAGTCAGCCTCCGAAATGAGATTAAACTACCATAAAAAATACAAAAAAAATAGAAAAGAAATTAAAACAATAAAAACATTCAAAAAACCCTAAAATGAAAAAAGAATCAATTTATCATAATAAATGAATGCCCCCTAACGCTCCCCCATGAGCACCTAGACTACGCTATCAAATCCGGAGTAAGATTTCATAATCTCAAACTCTGCTCCCTTCAACTTAGACACGAGTCATAACTGCCGAACAATCCAAAACGAGTGTAAAACCCGTCACATCCTGATCTACACCAAGGTATTGACGGTGATTCTCAAATATCACAGAATAGAATGTGATACGATGAGATAGAATGCAATAGAAACAAAGACAAGGAACGGGTTACCTGCTCTTAACGGCCAAAGCGAGCGGTCTGATTCCGTCTAACCAGATAAGTAGGCAAACCGAGTAAGGGTATGACCCCACAAGAAAAAAGACTTGTTTTTCCTCTATTAGCATTTTAAAAATTAATTAAGAAATTTCAAATGACTTAAAGGGTTGCATGACTTAAACCTAGGGAGTAGGTAACCATCCTAGGATGGGGGTCCCGGGGTACCTAATCCCTTCCCCGAGACTTAATTGAATCTCTTACCTAGAATCATTCTGGACTATAGGCCCCCCTTACCACTTGTTTAAATCGGGATCCTACTTCCCGTGTTAAAAAGTAGGTAGCGACTCTTTTCTTTCTATGTCATTGAGCGAGTTCAACATCGTTCTTTTGCTCTTTATTATTTCTTTCAGTGCTCACAGTTCTGGCGACTCTGCTGGGAAAAAAACCTAAAAGTTAGATCTAACCCTAAATTTAGGTATAAGTCAAACATCCTTAAGTCATTAATTATTTTCTAAAGTGATTATTATTTTGTTAACTCTTTATTATTTGTGGGTGTATTCTTATTCTTTTATGTGCATATCATATTCATTGCATACTAGTGTATTAATAACCTTGAAATCTCATTAGTTTGTCTTATTACGCCTACAACTATTTGATGATTATCTTCTGTGATGGGGCTTAATAGTCTTGGTTTAGCTATATTACCCTTGTTGGGATGATTATCCTCAGGAAGGGATACGAACTATCCCACTTGCACCAATCGATCGTCCCATTTTGGGAGTCGTATATACGGTCAAGTGCCTTCCCCACCCTTAGGAACACCTTGCATACACCAACATCAACATATAGTCTAGTTTGGGTGTAGCATATAAGCAGTCCGTTAAGAAGGTACTTCCAAAATCTTACTCTACTTATAGCCTATTTCCACCCCCTTTTTGTTTGAACATTAGGGTATTTATACCCATATGATCACTTAAATGGGGTATGTGTGAGCCATGTTAGTTTGAATAAACACCCAACGTACCCATTTCTAGACTTTGCATATAAGGTTCAAAAACCCAGATTTAAATAAATATCCATCCATTTTCTATCTTAAATTCAATGGGCCTTGGCCTCCAATAACCCAAGATAATAGGATAGACCCCTATTTACCCACCCCATCGGTTTACATATGTTAAGTCACACCCTTTTGCAACAAAATAAATGGAGAAAAAAATCTATAGTTAACGGATACCCACTTATTGATTTTGTATCTTAAATCTAATGGGCCTTCCAATAATCCAAGTTAGTAGGTTGGATCCATGCCCACCTACCCCATGGGTTTACATATGTTGTGTTACACCCTCGTGTAACAAAATAACCTCAAAAAATCATTAATTCAAATTCAAATAAAACAAAAGTTCAAAATCCAATAAATCAAACATTCAAAATTTCATTTAAAAAAATCATTTTTTCAAAAAGTTCAAAATCAATCAAAAAATAAAAAGTTGAATAAAAAAATTAAAAATAAAAGGAGAATATTCAAAATTCATTAAAAAAATTGAATACTAAAATTTAAAAAAAAGAAAATTAAAAATCAGATAAATCCAAAATTTTAAAAAAACAAATCATAATTCAAATAAATAAAAAATTCGAAATTCAAAAGAAACAAACGTTCAAAATTCGAAAACAAAAAAAAAAACATTAAGTCAAAATTCAAAAATGAAAAAAAAAAAATAATCCAAAAATTCAAAAATAAAATAAAATCATTATTTCAAAATTGGAATCAATCAAAAATACAGAATTCAAATGAAAAAAAAAATTAGGAAAAAAAATCATTAATTCAGGAGAAATTCAGATAAATCAAAAACTAAAAAAAGAAATTAAAATTTGAAAGAAACAAAAATTCAATAAACTAGAAATCCAAAATAATAAGTCAAAAAAACAAAAAAAAAAAATCCAAATTGAAAAGAAACCGAAATTCAAATAATAATAATAATAATAATAATAATAATAAATAAAAGTATAAAATTCAAAAAAATAACTCTCCCGACTATCAGTCATGAAGGAACCCCGGCTCTTAGCAGACTCGCCTTTCCAGACCTAGTTAAAGAGGGACCATAGATAACGTTTAACTCAAGTTAGGTTTTGTAGCCATAAGAAATCTCCAATTATCCCAAGTCTCGCTTGGATGATTGAACCCGTTGGGCCTCGCGCCTGTGGACCAAATTCGAAGGTATACCATCCTGATATAGAACATTACCCGTCCGATGAACCCTTTCATCGTCTTACAAGTGTCCAAATATCATCACATCATACAAGCTTGTTCCGATATGGAACATATCTGGGCAGATGGATCCGTCCATCGCCCTACAAATATTCAGACATCATCACATCACACAAGGTTGTTCTAATAGGGAACATATCCGAGCTAGCCGCTAGATCCGTCCATCTCCTTTAACAATATTCAAATAATCATTTCGTCACGTAAGGATGAAATCATAACAGAGGAGGGATCCAAACTGGGCTTCCCGGAGGGTCCGAACATAGTCAGGTTGAAATCCCCAAATTCATGCACACTGGCGATCGATCGCCCAGTGTTCTGCATGTTGGCGATCGATTGCACTATCGATCGCATGCCTTCTACATGCCTACGATCGATCGCCAAAACAAGGTGATCGATAGCCGAGCCAAAATTTTGGACTTTTTAGCCCAAAACTGAGGGCTACACCCCTCTACTCAATCCGCACACAATCCCATCCCTTCCATACAAAATCCACCGGGTCTCTGACCCATTTTCATCCGTGCCATAAAGTAAACAAGCCATTCCACAAAGAAAAAAACATAAATAAGGGAAAATAAAAGAGAGGGAAATGGGTTTTACCTTCTACGCTACTTTCGAGGCTTCAGAGAGCAAAACGGACGCCGCCAATGTGCTTAGAATGTCAATAAACCCCTAGGTAGACCACCTTCTCAATCTCCCCCACTTTCTTTCTACTTTCTCTCTCCTCACTTTCTCTTTCTAGAATATCACGGACAAATTCTGCTCTCGTGAGTGAGAATGAGGAAAATGAGGGGGAGAACCCTCTTTATATAGGTAAAGAGGTAGGTGATGCGGCGTGGCCATGTGCTCGTCACATGGCCATGATGACGTGGCTTTGACCATGTTGATCGGTTTGACCAGGTTCTCGATTTTTCACGCGTACGTACCCCGTAACTTCACGAAATGTCGTTCGATGGTGACGAAACAATAGGTGACAGTTCTAGAGGTAGCCCAACACTCGTGCGAATTTCGGCGAAAAATACTGAGTTTGAGAATAAACACTCAATCCGGAAGGAAATTACAAAACTCAGAAATTTCCTGATTTTGGACACTAAACACGCCGCGATTTGAGTTGCAATAAAACTGAGACAACAGAGAGTCGTCCAGAGGGCTAACCAACACGTGGTGTGTGAGTTTCGAAGATTTCTATGGTATCAGTTTGAAAATACCGAGGACCGACGAAATCCCAAATCCCACGAATTTCCTAGTTTTAGACACTAAACAAGCCACGGTTTTGCAGTGTGAGTTGTGCTAGGACCGAGACGATAGACAGTCATCTAAACAGCCGACCGACACTCGGTGTGCGAGTTTCGCATATTTCTATGGAAAATATTGGTAAATATTGAGTACCGACAAAATCACGGAATCCGTGGATTTCTTGGGTTTTGAGTGCCGATTGCATCGCAGTTGTGCGAAGCGATGCATGAAGGAACCAACACGACAAGTAATCGTCCATATAGTGGACCGATGCGCAGTACGAGAATATCGGGTGGGTTCCTCCTAGTTTTCATCGATAATTATCGGACACCGAATCCGTTAATCCAGAACCTGCAGTTAAACACAAAGACTTTCCCGGAGTTTTATGGATTCCAGTTAGGGATCAAAGTGACACCCTAATATTTAGAAATATTATTTTAAAATTAATTATACTCAATTAAAGGTCATCTTGACCTCAAGATTAATTTCTTCTAAAAATCCGAGTCGTTACACATGTGCTTGACATAAGCAAAGTTAATTAACTAGTTATTTTCCCATGAGATCTCTCATTCGTTCTAGAACTCATTCTTGAAGGGATTTTTTCAATCGTTTCTAGGAAATGGACTCTACCCGTTTGGTAAAAAGGACTTTGCTACCGACACCGCAAAAGGGCCGAGATCATCGAGACTGTGCACGGATGCACGGGATTTCAAGTGGGGTCCACGTTCACATGGTAGGCCCCACTTGAAATCCTGTGCATCCATGCACAGTCATGGTGGTCTCGGCCCTTATGCGGCCTCAAAATCATTTCCCTGGTAAAAATACTATCATTCCCTCCATAACTCATCATGCAGAATTTTTTTTTACTCGTTCGGTAGATGGACTCCACCCAAAGAGAAGCTCTCTTGATTAACGTCAATTGCACATATTGCTATGACATTCACAATGAAAATAGCCTATTCTTCTGCTACAACTCTCTCTCTCTCTAATATACACCTAGAGGGAGGGGCGTAGACACCAAGAAGATACAATATTTTTCGGTAAAGAGAAATCCAACAAAGAAAAGGTCTTTTTTGTCCTTCCCTCTACAACATAAATAGGATCATCACGAGAAGGAACACTACAATAAATATGCTTATTAATCATGGTTATATTTTTAAGAACACTATAGCAAATATACTTATTAATTACGGTTATATTTTCAAGAACAATGACAATGTTCACAGGCAATAATACTTCCCAAATGAGAAAATTATTTTAATTTAATGAGGGCATATATATCACAAACTGTCATAACATTAAAATTAATAACAGAGCATAATTTAATTTTAACGAAAAGGATAAAAATATTAAATTAATAATGATCGCCGGAATGTGAGAAAGAGTGATCTTATTTTACAGAAGAATATAAGATATATGCAGACACAAAAATGACGAGCAATTGACTAAAGGGTTAGTGAACAAAGGATTTATATCAGTTTTATGAATTATTACATTAATCATGGTTAATATGTAAAATGTGATTTATAAATTCCGCAAAAATTATTAATGATCACAATTGTGTAATAATAGTGATCTACTATTTCAAAGAGAAACAGTTATCACAGTTTCCCATTAAAAATGATATATTAAATACCGCAAAAAGAATATATCATCACAGATCTATTATAACCGTGATCTAACACCATGTTCAAATGTCGCAAAGTAAAATTAACAGTGATTGTAACTCTAATTACAATTTTTTTGGATGAATCCAGAAGATTACGTCGTCAGTAACTATAAATAAGTGAATTAAAATCGCATGATAAAATTAACCAGACTTTCAAAGTTTTTCTAAAATAGTTAATTAAAATTAATTTATCAAATACAATCACCGTTTATTCATAATCGTAATAAAAAAAGTAAAATTCAATCACGGTTATTTTAGAACCATGATTTTTGTCTTGAATGGTGATTCACAATGATCACGGTTATAAAAAAACAGTGATCCTATATTTCCTCCGGATAATATTTATCACCTTTAATATATTAACAGTGATCTAAAATCCTGTCAAAAAAAATTTCCAACTAATTCCACGATTTATAATGGCTAATTTAACCTTTTTTTGTGAACACAGTGATTGTAGTTGAAATTGCAACTTGGACTAATAAGCATCTTTGTAGTAGTGCATACTTGGTTGTGAACCGGCCGAATCTTACACCTGGATATAGGAAGCACGGATACTTTGAAAATGGAAACTGTAAAGGATAAAATTCGCAATTAAATCTTGTGTTGTGGCAAAAAGCATGTTTTCAGTATTAAATGGTGGATACGAGCTTATATGTGTTTTTGAGTACGTATTCGTTGTGTGTATAACAACGAACTCGTTGTGCTCCTCATAACGGGAACGTTGTTATCCAGATAATGAACTCGTAGTCATCAAGACAACGTTATCGTCCTCGTTGTAAATAACGAGCCCGCGCTTTATGTCGACAACGAGATCGACTTTTAGGAGCTGATCCTTATGAGGCGATCATTTGTCTCTGACGTTAGGTGGAAAGAATTGTCTTGACATTTATTGCTAGTCACCTTAGATGGGTTTTCGACCCACAAACCGACATAGAGATTGTAGGCTCCCGCGTGTGCCGTGTTCGTCATCAAATGTGTTTGACGTATTTGGTAATGAGTGGCAAGCTTATGACATGGTCTTCTAAGTCATCGATGGTCATCTATGGGCATCCCAAGCTTAACCTATAAATACCCCGGAGACCCAGTGCATCAGGATCGATCAAGGAAAATCCGAAGATAGTGTTTTAACTTTCATCTTAGTGATCTAGCTCTCAGTGTTCCAGCTCCTCTGTGATTTCACTATTTACCTTCTTTTTCATTTACTACTTTACCATCAGAGTTATTTCAGGGTGCAAACCCACCCCCTCTTCTCCTCCTTTGTTTTTAATCTTATTTACATGTGTAATATCACCATGATTGCTCTACCAGCCAAACAGCTATTGACGTGCTGAACCCAGGAAATTTCCCCCCACAAAATGGCGCCGTTTGTGGGAAACTATTTTTGAAACCATTGGCAACTAAAGTTGATTCGCGTAAAGATTCTCTGGGACTCCCCTACTTCTCTACCACCATGATTGACCATTCTCCTGTCTCACCAATGGATGAACAAACCCCAGAGCCAGTGCTGTCTCAGGCAGAGCAGATTATCATACTGCTACAATACCAGCAATCTCTCTTAACGCAGCTCACTAGTCAGTAGCAGTTGTTACAAGAGCAAATCGAAGCCTGGGCACAAGTTGTTAATACCTCGAATCGTGCTTTTCTCCAGGACGGTAGTCGTTAGGCAGCTGAGCAGCGCCCTCCCAGACGAGCCGGCCCAATAATGTTCACTGCTCGCCCCGCTGCGATCATGCGGGCTATAGAGGATGACCCAAATTTTGAATGGAAATCTCGTGCCAGTAGGGACATCACCAAAGGGCCTCGAGCAGTATTGCCAGTATCATAAGAGCCATGGTCATATGACTAACCGCTGCTGCGACCTGAAGGCCTATCTGGAGAGTTTGGTGCAAGAAGGCTTCTTAGCCGAGTTTGTACTTCCTGCTGATGAGTCGAAGACCCCATGACTTGGGGATATCGCTGTGCCTGTGTTCTGCATTTTTTTTTTGAATCTGTTTGTTGTGTATCCAACTGAGATATCAGCTAGTGTAGGACTTTTTGTACTGTCTTTTCTTTCCCTTTTTCTTTATGTGAATTATCTAATTGAATCCTTTTTGTTTTGTCTAATGTTGTATGAAACATGTGTACATCACAAAATCTTTCATCATCCGTCGAGATATCATGAGCATGAGAAAGGAGGGAGAAAAAGCCAGTGTAAACGCATATTCGGTGTTATTATGACCTCGTTCTCGTTGTTGGACTTATCGGTGCGGTATCATTGATGTGAACTTGTTCTCATTGTCTATTTTTTCCTTCCCTGGTGTTCAATATCTTCAGTGATCATATCACAACAGACTAGTGTTTGCACAAAGTTTCGGTGCCTTTTTACAAAAAACAGAAATTCAGAGCCGTATCAGAGAAAATTCTGGAGTCATGTCAAAAGTAAAGTTTGGAGCCGTATCAGAGTGAATTCAATTTCAATGACTTAACGAGAGTGAATTGAATTTCAAACACCCCAGAGAGTGAATTTACTTTCAAACACAAGTACATGAGTTAATGCCTTTATAAACGAATACTTTTATGGTGGCATCGAACACCTCTGTAGCGTATTGACGTGTCTTCTCCAAGCATGTTCCGGTGTCTATTCGATATTTATTTAGTGCTCTATATTTTGGTGATTGACAAACAAAGATTTCAGTGATCAACAAACAAAGAAAGATCATCATGGTGAGTATAAATTTATTTTAATTTATTGCATATGGTGTACATATATTCTTTGTCAAAATTTCCAACAAGTATAGCATGACGAGTGAAGTTACATATCCAAAGATCATCAAGGGCAAAGACAACAAGTATCGTTATACAACAGAGTTATCTTCAATATTTACAATTTCAGTCGTTGAAAGATCATTAGGAGGAGCAGGTATAGTTGGAACTGGTTCGGTAGGCAGAGGAGGTTCTTCGTTTTCTTCAGTTTCTTTTATCTCCTCATCCCGAGTATTATCCTGAGCAGGGGATTCAGAATTAGAATCATTAAGTCTTCCTTGTTCTCGGAGCTGCCGCATTATGATTTTTTCAGTTTCTTTGCGGTTTTCATCCAGTAACTGATCCATTTGAGTTTGGAAATGAACACGGAGGGATTCCGTGAGAGCGTCTTTGGCAGCTTCAATTTTTTTCTCTTTTGAAGCTTGAGCTTCATTGAGCTGTTTTTCTAGGGTTTCTTTTTCAGCCTCAGATGCTTCAAGTCGTCGGCGCAGGGTGTTTACACTACAAAATTTAAGGTTTTTAGCGGCGTAAAAATATCGCCGGTAAAGGGATAAAAAACGCCGTTATTGTTATTACCGGCGTACTAGTGTAAACGCCGGTAATACCTACGTCGGTAATCTATATACCGGCGGTTTTTTCCAAACGCCTCTAAATCTATAATCAATAACGGCGTCGTATATAATGCCGTTAATAATTAATTAATAACGGCGTTTAGTAGACGCCGTTAATAATTACTCAATAACGGCGTTATACACGACGCCGTTATTGATTAATTATTAACGGCATTATATAAGACGCCGTTATTGATAACTTGTACGCCGTTAATAATTACTCAATAACGGCGTCGTGTATAATGCCGTTACTAACTTTTATTCATTTCCGGCGTTATAAAAACGCCGCTAATAGTGCCAATTTTAAAAAAAAACTATTTATATGGAATTGGTGGTTTTTTTTTTTTACCTGTATTATTTTGTACCTGTGAGCAGCAGAAATATTTATCGAGAGAAAAGAAATTCTAACATCCAATCTACATAAGACAAAAAGAAATTCATCCAAATAGTCGTAGTATGTACACATCATAAAAATATACATGTCCATATAAAAGTATCGGAAATAAAAAATATAAATCCTAAGTCTCTCCTCCCTCTGGATGGCTCCCTCCGGCTGGTCTAAAACCAGAGTGGTGTGTGCTGGCTCCCTCCTATAAAGACAATAAAATAAAATTGATGATAAGAATATATCGAACAGAAAAAAAAAATTAAGGATTCCATAAAATTAATATGCAAAGAAACAAGGTCATGTCATATATTTCATACATATAGAGTTCAAACACATAGAAGTGTAGCATTTCATCAACATACATCCAAATTTATCTCAAATTTCTGATACTAATAAGGTTTAATTATTAAAACACATAAAAGTTTAGAAATTTCATTACTAACGAGGCCGAATTCATAGCTCTAACATACTTTGGCCTAAACCTATAAACCCCCACCAAATCCAAACCGAGGGTCGGATGTCAATGTCATGTCTTCTAACGCATGTATTTCGACCCAATCAAAGTGTGGGAATTCGTTTCGCTAGATTCCGAGGTCGTTTGCCTGATTTGGGCAGCAAGAGTCCCAAAATCCATACTTTGAAACTTAGGTTTTGCTTAAACCTACAAACCCCCACCAAATCCAAACCGGGGGTCGGATTTCGATGTCGTTTCTTCTTACGCATGTATTTCGACCCAACCGAAGTGTAGGAATTTGATTTGTTAGTGTCCGAGGTCGTTTGCCCGATTTGAGCAGCGAGATGCCCGAAATCCATACTTTGAAACTTATGTTTGGCCTAAACCTACAAACCCCCATCAGGGGTCGGATTTCGATGCCGTTTCTTCTAACACGTGTATTTCGACCCAACCGAAGTGTGAGAATTTGATTCGCTAGATTCTAAGGCCATTTGCCCGATTTGGGCAACTAGAGGCCCGAAATCCATAATTTGAAAATTAGGTTTGGCCTAAACCTAGAAACCCCTACCAAATCCAAACCGGGGGTCGAATTACTCTCCAGAAGGACATTTGCACTATTTTCGGTTTCTGGAATATTCCGTGATATTCTTGTTTTGAGTTTTTTCGAGAAAAAGTGAAGTTCTTGTTTTCCTTAAGAACTTGATTTGAGGAATTTTGATTCCAGTAGATATTACTCACACACAATTAAAAATAAAATAAAAATAAAAAGTGGGTAAAACAGTAGATGGCAAGCCATTTGATTGGTTTTATGTCCTTTTGTTTCTTGTTTTTGTTTTATTTTCTTCTTCTACCAAAGGGAAAAAAATTCATGATTTTTTTGGATGACTCTAAAGAACTTAAGTAGTATGCACCAAAAACAATTCAAATGAGAGAAAATTGTAGAGAACTTCGTCATCAAGAGCAAAAACAATTCAAATAGCTGCATTCATTTTATTATATTTATTTCCATTATAATAGCCAGTCTTTTTAGATGAGTCTAAAGAACTTAAGTAGTATGTTTTTCAAACTGAAGTACTTACATGAGACTGGTAGGATTATCTGATAGGTGCAATTTCTCTATTCAATGAGTGGTGGTTAGCCCAACATTGGGGGTGGTTCTGATTGATGAGCCTATGCACCATCTAGAAGGTATCAGCTGAACCCTCTTTCACCAAATGCCAGAAGTTTCCTATCACGTCAGTTGAGAATTGAGACAATCCTAGATAGGCTAGTGTATAACCGTTCCCTGTTTCTTTTAGAGCCTATTTGAATCTGTAAAATTATGCCCCGCAAGTTAGCCTACTGGGCTGTGTTCAGGATTTGTCTGGATGCCCTTGCTACAAGGACTTGCAATGTCAAGTCTCAAAATTGGACTGGTTATATTCTAGTTCTTGTGTCATAGGGCCTGTAACTCAATTAGATGGCTATGGCAAGAGGTGAAGACTATTAATAGTGCAAATATCATGATTATGATGATATCACCTTAAATCAATTTTTCCAGTATTGTCTTGGGAATCTTCACACCATTCGACATGTGGTGGAGAAGTTATTTCATTCTCTCCCCATGTTTTTGGCCTTGTATTGTCTCTAGGCAAGCCAGAAAGGTGGTTTATGGCATCCACAAAATAGGGGACATGTGGCGAAAAAAAGGAGAGAAGTCATTCCATTTTCTCCCAATGACTTCTCTCCACTCGATATTTCTCCTCCTTTATCTTGCCATTTTATCGACATGTGTCAAATAATGTGTGGAGAAGTCAAAATCATGGGGCCCATGAAATGACTTTTCCAACCACATGCCCCCTATTTTGGCTAGTGGGTGTTTACTTAAATGCTAAGATGAGATTTAACATATATATAAGTAAATATTGTCAGGAAAGACAGCATGGAATAACGATGTGGGAATATCTAAATGTTAAATTACCTCATTCGGCGTTCCTGGCCTCGTAGCAGGTCCAACAACAATCTGTTGTTAAGATTTACAATAAATAAATGTGGGCATATCTAAATGTTAAATTTTTTTTATTAATGCTTATTAGAATATATACCTGCCCATGCAACATCTGTTGGATAAGCTGTTGCATGTCATTGATTTGAGCTTCTTGGGACGCCACCCGGGTCTTCGTCTCCTCAAGTTCAGCACGCAACCTATGGGTCTCGACAACACCACTACCACTAGCACCGAAACTCCTCGAAGATGACCCCCATAACCTGGTGGGAGTCGGGTCCATTCCATATCCACGGACCCGTCCAGGATGATCAGGCCCCAAGACCTGAGATAAAACATCATCTCGGCCTGTGCTATCTTGTGAGCCATCCGGTACCTAGTCGAGGAGTTCCCTAATTTGGTGCTGCAAACATATTGAAACATTTACTATCTTCAATTCCAATTAAAGTGATATATATTTGATAAAATGAAATATTTAAATTACTTACAATCTGCACTCCCGCCTGATCGTTGACCGGAAGGCCATTCTTCTTCGTGTGCGTCTTTATCCAAACCGCAGCACGGCCTGGAGCGACTAAAGAGGGACTCGCTAATCGCTATGGTAGTAACAATAATAGAACAACAAATATTTAATCCATATGCATGAAATTGTTAAATAAATTACTACGATTAAACCGAACATACCTCCTCCTCTCTAACTCTGGCGAAGCTCTTTGTGCCCGCTGTATGAGGAACCGTTTGGCACTCGCGACTCCTTTTATTTGTGGCCCTCCGTTTCTACAATATTGTTGCATAAATCAGTCAGACGGGCTAAAGTAAAATCAAAACTGTATTAACCATAATTGATTTCAATTATCAAACTAGCGGAATGCATGTGCAATGCACGTGACTGTCCTGTTCTAGTAAGTGCAATTAAATAGACTAAATAACTACAATTAAATATCTTATATCAATAAAGACACAGTTGAGCAAAGAAAATAAGAAAATCAAACACTTTTAACCCTTCCATTCTCTTTATAATAGTAGAGATATACCTGGCCCTCCTCAGAGTACCAGAAGTCGACGAGTACATTCCATTGTTCCCGAGGAATATCAGACGGGCACCGGGCATAGTTCTCAGCAGGAGGGTCCGTGAAAATAAAATGCTTGTTCCCCATATCGTGCTTATTGTCCTGCCATTTCTTATCTAGAGACATCAAAAGGTAGTCATCTAGGAAAGGTGGGTAGTCGAACTTGTCCTGTAAAAACGTTATTAAATTATTAATATTTGTGAAGAAGCTACATTAGTGAATGTTAATAATAATTGACCAACTTTTTTTGTTCTTACCCTTATCATACTCAAAGCTCGTTCTTTGTTGTCATCGGTGATTTCCTTCCAATTTTGCACATCTACTCGAAATAAATGGGCATCTCGTGCAATACCGCCCGACCATCTAGCCATCAAGCCAGCCTCCTTCCCCACTGGCTGCCCTTCTTCATTTACTCCGACCTTCTTTTTCTCTCCAGGGCGCATCTTGTGCACCTCTTTGCATTTGGCCTTACCTCGTACCTTCCTAGGCGGCACCACGGCGGATGTGGAAGTCCCCGCACTAGATGGGGGGGTAAGTGTAGGATCCATCTGCAAAATATTTGTATTAGCTTCTGATATAAATGAGACAAAAAAAATGTCAACATTGATCAATATTGTTAGTAATGAGAAACAAGAGTATGCCATTTTTAGGATTAAATTTTGAGAGATCTTAAAGCATTCATTTATTCATAGTATTCAGGTTTGATAAAAAGTAGAAACAGGAGTATGTTATATGTGATTGATATTATTTACAAAAAGAGATATGGCAGTATTTAACAATAACAATGGACATATCATAATATGAAATTTGGCATAGAAGCACTAGCTGGGGTTCATTTGAATTGTTTATCTCACTTGCCGCCAAGCACAGACATGGTAAGGTGCCTACATTAAATGAATCCAGAGGATTCAGCTTCAAAAGGGATTCCAAATGGTTACAACAAGATATGTCGAATTTTACATCCTAATGAGTAAAGGGTTTTCAGGAAAAAATGGAGTGTTTCTGGAAATAATGTTGTAGGAAAAAAAAAGACTTGGTGCAATTGACTGCCCAAAATAAAAGGAGAAAAATATACTAGTTACACTGTTTGGGAAAATCTGCACAAAATTTCACTTACAAGTGGAGATTAAAAGCATCAATAGAGATCACATATGGAATGATCGAAGTCGATGAACTATTTGTACCTCTAGACATTTACTTTGCTCATGTCTGCATTTGACTGAAATTCAAGTGTATTTGTGAACAATGACGACAGGTTATCACTCATTAGAGTTACAAACTCAACACAACAAACCTGCAGAAAAGAAGTGCTCCACCCTTTTAAGTGCATAACAAAAACAGTGTATTTTAAGGAAACAGAGAACTGTGACAGAGAAGCAGGAAAGAATATACGTGCCTCGCACGTGGAAGCCATTTTTTTCAAACTAGTGGTTATTAACCAGTTAGTGCTTAGTAGTTAATAGACCAGTTGTATATATTAAAAATAGATACATCCAGATTTTAAATTCAAATGCCTAAATGAATTGAAGAAAAAAAAAAAAAAGCAAACACAATCATGCTTGGGGTGTGTTCCTTCTAGAAGAATCCATCTGAGGGATCATAAATCAGTTGAGGGATCATAACTAAAGCAACTGGTAAGCATCAATTTAATAATAGTCCAGAGGGGGTTTAGTAAGAAATACTAATCAATTTAATAATAGGCTCACTTTTTAAGGAAGGATACAGTATACAGAAGCCAATGCCCCATTAAAGACAAGTGCAGGAATCAGTAACCAAAATTTTATACAGTGACATAATGAGAGGGAAAACAATACTGCCCCCAGCAATTCCGCAAATTAGTGCTGAATTTATATAGGAGGTGGCATGAGTTTCAACTTTAATGTAGAAGGCTGGGACCATCCAAATGAAAGGAATCCTAAAAGTGCAATTGGTACAGATTCAAAACAGTGACCTACATGTATTGGGCTCCATCCAAAAAAAGCCCTAAAATTCAATGTAACTTTTATTCGACAGTTGGGGCACTATTAGTTAAGTCAGTAAAGGTTGCAAGCCATCTTAAGCATCAATTTAGGTCCAGACACAGGGAAGAAAAAAAAACTACCAAAACCTACAAGAGTTGATAGGGTAAAACACAAATTAAATTTGTACATCACCAGAACAATCATATTAGCACCAGTAATAAATCTTGAAGATACCAAACTAAATCAGAGTTGAGGATTTTCTGAATCGAAGTTAAAAAATAAAAAATAAAAAAATTGAAGATTTACCATCCAACACCCAGAAAAAAAAAAAAAAAAAAAAACTAACGAAAAACTAAAAAAATAGCAGATTAAGAGAATTGGAAAAAGAAAACATCTCAAAAACAACGAAATACAAAAGATGCTAAAATCCTTGGGACATAAACCCTAAATTAATGGAAAAAACAGGCTTATGCAAAGAAATAAATTTGTATATACCGATTCCTTCTTTTTAATTTTAATCAAACCATTAAAACAGTTCTATGGCCCCTAAATATTTTAATCATGGTTTAATTAAATATTTAAGATGAGTAAGACATTAAAATATAATAACAGAGTCAAATGGACTTCTATGGCCCCTAAATATGTCAGGGTTTTTATACTTTTAACCTCAAAAAGCAGTATGGAATTGTACATTTTAGTAGATGCATTGGAGAATGAGTCTTGAAGAATTTTGGGTCAAACATACATATAAAATGTGGCAATATGTCTGCCCATTGTTATTGTTAGTGATAAGAGAACATGCCAATAGGGGATTTTCCAGGAAATTGGATTTTCTAGTTCTAAGAGTGATTAAAATTTGGATATATATACTTAACCACTGAATCAACCTTAACTTGTTGTTGGTAGTATTACCTAGGAAAAGCAAATTAAAAAAACCAACTAATGAAAAAAAATATACAATTCGACATGCATTAGAATTTCATTTCCAAATCCTAATTTCTTTATTTTTTATTTAGCTTTTAGAAGGGTAAAAGAGTAGTGAGCTAACAATACCAAAATAACAGCATCAGCTGAGAGACACCTCCTTTTAATATAATTCCATTCAAATCAAGGTCCTTTTAGGTTTGAGTATCTTATAATAGAAACAAAGGAAAGAGAGAGTTGCGAGCATTATCCTCGTTATAACCATAACCATAGAGGAGTCCAAGTCAGTTAAACTCCAGTAAAAAGTTCATATGCTCATAGAAGAACAATATAACGTGAGTACGATAAATCTACTGACTTGGAATCCTCTATGGTTATAACTTGAGTCATTAGAAGCCTTTTCAAGTGCTCTTTTAACTCCATGTAAAACTCATCATTAATCCAACCAATGGTTGAATATGCCAAGCAAAAGCCCAAAATAGAATTATATTATAAAACTAGGAGATAATCAATAGTCAACTGCTACAATAATCGAAACTTGAGGATGGAAAACAAAAACACAAATACATTTGTTGATTGTTTGGAAGTGTTGGACAAGTCCATGCTCACATTTAACAAACAATTCAACAATCAATACAACAATAAAGAATCATTATGTTTCATCGTTATATTCTGATTCAACGTCGTCATCACTAGATTCGGTAGAAGTAGCTTGTTGTTGCAACACTTCGGGAGGCGCATCAACAGTTGCACCGGTAATTCCAAATCTCACCCAACCTACACCTCTGTCATCATCATGTTCAGTGTCATCTAATTGTTGGTCGCTAAAGACCTCGTTCTCCCTGAATGCATAATCGTTATATTCCTCATTCATGTCGAAGAAGTCTCGTGGTTTAGTTTTGATGACAACATTCCAATCTCCTTCTGTTGGATCTTCGACATAAAATACTTGTTCTGCCTGAGATGCCATAACATATGGTTCATGAGACTCAGCGTTTGCCGGGAGTATACGTGTAAAGTTGACAAGCGTAAACCCATATGGATCAGTCTTTATTCCTCTATCCAAATTAACCCAATCACACTTGAACAATACAAATTTTAGGCTATCAGAGTACGTCAATTCGACTATGTCCGTTAAGCATCCATAATAGGTTATAGGGCCTGCAATGGGGGTCTTGTCCCTAGAAGTTGAATAACTTGTAGTATTTGCAACAGTCGCAACACCACTATTCTGGCTTCTGCGTCCTCGCTCTCTATCCTTAGTACAAAACCTATATCCATTTATGATGTAGCCCTTAAACCGTTTTGCGACTTTTTGTGGACCGTATGCAAGCCATGTAATCTGATCAGAAATCGAAGTACTTGAATCTCGCAACCTTTGAACCTATTTCAAGACAAAATATGATTAATATATACATAACTATATTTCAAAACATAACTAATTAATGTGTTGCCTGGAAATCAAAAGGTAAGACTTACGTAACCCCTAAACCATTCAACAAACTGTTCGCTGTGCTTTTTCTGGAGTTCGTGGGGGACTTTCGAAGTCTTGGATGTGTCATTTAATTAAATTCATGTGCTGCCTGCAAAAGAACAAATCATTTCCCACTAATTTAAGTTCAAAAGAAACTACAATAAAATAACAAAATATATGATAATTGTGTTCTTACTCTGTATATTTTCTGACTTCATCGCAGTTGAACAACACATAACGATGTGTCTGTTGCCATTCTAATTCACTTAGAGCGAATGGCTCTGCACCACTTATCACACTTTCATCGTCATTCCTCACCGGCCTGTTCAATCTCGATTCCACATTATTTAGGTATCTTGAGCAGAATGTCAAGCATTCTTCCGCCAAGTACCCTTCTGCAATACAACCCTCTGGTCGAGCCCGATTGCGCACATAAGACTTCAGTGTATATAGGTACCTATTGAATTAAATTTTCGTAGACAAGGAAAAAACTATAACAAATATTTTAAATATCTAAAAAATTATATTTAATGGCAGACCTTTCGATGGATACATCCACCGAAATTGTACAAGTCCACCTAGCCGTGCCTCTGCCGCTAGATGTATAGGCAAGTGCACCATAACATCAAAAAATGACGGCGGGAAAATTCTCTCTAAATGACACAGCGTAAGTGTAATTTTGGTCCGCTAACCGTCTCAAATCCTCGACCTGACAAACTTTGGAACACAATGTCATAAAGAAGTTACTCAATTCGATG